>LOEQ01002765.1:158576-186235 GCA_001685075.1 Bramus lutescens
GGGGGGGCCATGGTGAGGTCTGGTCGGGCCTCGCGGCCCGCAGGGACGGCGGGTGCTGTCCTTTTCCCACGCCGTACGAGCTCCCTCGGGCCACGGTTTCCCTTAGGCGTGTGCGCACCCCCGGCCTTTTCCTTTAGAAGGGTCTTAAAAGCCGGTTAGGGCTGCGACCGGCTAAAGCCAGCGGCTACAGGAAGGATTTGCCTGGTATGACCGTGCCTAGACTTGCGCCTGGCACGGGCGATTTTCAGCCGGCGCCCCCTGGGAAAGCCGTGGGGGGGGGCGGGGACGCGGTCCCGGAACGGGCGCTGTGAACTTCGTTAAGCCAGGACTGTATTGCTGTGTTTGATTAGGTGTTTACTGAAGCACGTTCCCTAGCCGGGTCTCAAAGTTAGCCTGTTGGGGGCGGGGAGGCAGAGATGTACGCAGATTGCTAAAACGTCTGTTAGAACCAGGGGTTCAGCTCACATAAAGAGGATGCCGTTGATTACGTTTAAAAAAAATAGTTTTTTTATTTTCGTAAAAAATTCAGATCCAACGCTGAAGCCTTCCGTTTGGTCCCAAAGTAATTCCATTTTGTAGAACCAAGTTATGGCAATGGATAAAATCAGTGCTGCCTGCTTTTTCTTTTCCTGGTTCTTTTCTCCCCACCACCACCCCTCCCTACTGAATTCAGGTGTGACCTTTTCTGAGGATGGTATTTAGGGTAATACTGTGTCTGGAAACATTCTTTTGCTTGCTATTTCTTTAAATTCGGCTTACCTCTTCTGTTAATTTGGAAAGTTTTTGACCAGCAGTTGAGATCTTTCTTGGTGTCTAGGCTTGCCTCAAGTCAGAACCTTACGTTTGAATTAGAAGATTAGCAGGCATATGTTTGGCATCTATTCTGATGACAGTGCTGATCAGTAATGAACTCCTAAGAAAGAGGGGACAGCTTTTGAGCGAAAGGCGTGAATCCGTATAACAAATGCTGGATGCTTACAGGCTGCTAGGCAGTGGGCTAAATAGTACACATTTAATTTCCTTACAGCCTAACAAGTGTTGTGCTCTTATTGATAGGTAATCTAGAACCATACTATTTCAGGGGGACCCTGCTCCTGACACTTCTAACCAAGTGACTAAGGACAAATTACTTGTTAGTGCTTTTTGTCTAAAAAGGTGATGGTAGGGGCTAGAGAGATTGCTCAGTGGTTAGCAGCATATTCTGTTCTTACAGTGACCCAAAGTTTGGTTCCTAGCACCCACTTTTGCCAACTTGGCTCCCAACTTCCTGTAACTCAGTTCCAGGGATCCCATTCCCTCTTTTGTCATCCATAGACACTGTGCTCATATGCACAAACAATCTCATACACGCCGAATTAAAAATGAAAGTCTAAGAAAGGTGACAGTGATTACCTAGAGATAGTTGATTGTAGCCTGTATTCTAATTGTTCTTAATAAAAACCCAAAGTCAGATATAGGGGTGAAAACTAGAGGATCAGAGAAACAGAGTGGCCAACCACTGGAGTTCTCACCTCTACCAATGCTCAGACCAAAAGGGTGATCTTTCCTCAGAATGCCTTCTCCGACTGCCCCTCGAACGGACTGCTTCAGACTGCACTGAGCTCCCTTCCCTTACCACCTTATCCGCCCAGCCATATCACTCCTGTCTCCCTAGTGCTGGGATTATAGACATGGGATCCCAACTGCTGGGATCACCTTTGTTTGAGTTCTGTTTCTGTTTTAGACAGATTAATTTTGTGTAGCCCATGGTGGCCTTGAACTAACAGAAACCCGGCTGCTTCTGTCTCCTGAGTCTTGGAATTGAAGGTGTGTGCCAGCATTGCCTGGCCTCAAGTGGTTTAGCTCTGCGCTCTGATCTTCAAGCAAGCTTTATTTGTTAAAACACAAATATCACCACAGTTGGTTCTCTCCTGCCTTTGATTCCAGAGATTAAACTCCAGGTCATCATGCTTTTGCTCACTGAGCCATCTTGTGTTTTTAGTATGTGTATGTATGTGTAGGTACTAGGCATGTAAATGCCAGAAGTTGGCATCTGGTGTCATCTTCAGTCTCTACTTTTATGAGGCAGGGTCTCTAACTGAGCCTGAAGCTCATCCATCTGCCTAACCTGACTGGCCAGCGTGTATCAGGGGTCCTGTGTCTGCCTCCCCATTGCAGGGATTACAGACTTGTGCACAGAGCCCAGCTTTGTATAGGAGAGCTGAGGATCTGAACTCAGGTCCTCATGCTTGTTGGGTAAGCATTTTACACACTGAGCCACCCCTCTAGCCCCGTTTGTGTGTGGTTTGTTTGATAATAAGGACATCAATTAAAGAGGGCTGGTTCTTTTCACAGTAGAAAAAGAGTGCGTTGGAGAGCTGATCGAGCCGTCTTTTTCTCAGGAGAGTCCATCAGTCCTCCAGGTGCTTTGATTTTAGTGAGAATCTTAGAGATGCTGTCTTACCAGGTCTACAAAAATTTAGAATCTGCACCTGGGTGTGATGAAACACCTTTAATACCAGCAGAGAAGTGGTGGTAGGCAGATCTCAGAGTTTGAGGCCAGCCTAGTCTATATAGTCTAGGCCAGTCATGGATCCATAGTGCCCCCCCCCAAAAAAAAGTCTGGTTTTCTTTTCTTTTTTCCTTCCTTCCTCCCTCCCTCCCTCCTTCCTTTTTTCCCTCTTTTTTTGTGGCTCAGCTGGATTGATAAGAGAACTTATAGAGGTATCTACTAAGTTAACTCGTAACTGACATTGACTCAGCTTCTTAATTTAAAAATTAATATTATAGCCCTTTTTCATACGATTGTTGTGAGAATAGTTGAATGCACTATAATTATCTCTCACACACACACATACAATTATGTGTATGAGTATTTTGCCTACACATGTCTGTATACCATGTGAGTGCCTGGTGCCCTGGAAGAGGGTGTCCGATCCCCTGGAACTTGAGTTGTAGCTGGTTACAAGCTGCTATGTGGGCACCGGGAATTAAACCTGAGTTTTCTAGAAGAGCAGCAAGTGCTCTTAACTGTTGACCCATTCTCTAGCCCAAAGAAAAAACTATAAAGTAGTTCATTGTGCCTCTTTTTTCTTCTTGTCCCTACCCTGTGTACTCATTGGGTAGGAGAGGCCATTTTCTCTCCTAATATCAAAACATTTTGTCTGAGGACTTAGATAATGAAGTGTTTTTCTATTTTTAATTTTTAGTTGTGGCAACAATTATGCTATACACCAGTAATCCAGCATCCAGTACTCTGGAGGATGAGGCAAGAGGATCGTGAGTTTGAGGCTGGCCTGGGCCACAAGCGAGACCTTGTCTCAAATTAATTTCAGCTATATTTATGTCGTATATTCTCTTTGTAAAAATTACCCTGGTATGTTGAGCAATATGTATGGCACTTGCCTTTAATGCCAGCACTTGGAGATAGAGGGAGATAGAGCTCTGAGTTCCAAGCCAGCCTGGTCTATGAGTTCAAAGCCAGCCAGGGATATATAGTGGGATCTTGTCTCAAAAACAACACAATTACCCTAGTAGTCAAAGCCAACACCTTCTTTGCCTTAATCCTCTGACTGGATTCATTGTTTGGGTATATTCTCAAAGCTTTGAGGTTGTAGATGTCTACTGGAAAATAAATAGTAAACTATTAAGGGAAAACAATGTTTGCTGTTTTCTTCTCAATAAGAATTATAAGTTCATAGGTCTGATATTTATGAAACCTTTTGTTTTAAACATAGTGTTACGATTTAGTATCTTAAAAGACTTCTATGTTGAAGCCTTAGTTCCCCAGCTGGTGGGGCTACTGAGAAGTGATTGAGTCATGAAGCCAGTCGCTACTCTGGATTTGACTTTGATAAGTTCGTAACTGAGTGTGTTATTTAGGAGAGGCAGGGCTGATATGGGGGAGCAGTGCCCTCTTCTCCTTTCCTGGATGTCAGGGGCAGTCAGCTTTCCCTCCATGCTCTTCCATCATGATGTTCTGTGTCACTACAGACCTAAAAACAAAGGGGCCAAATGACCACAGATTGAATGGAACCTCTGAAATTATGATCCCCCCCAGAAAAAATAACTATTTTCTTTTTCCTTTTGGTTATTTTTCTTCAATGAAGGAATGTGACTAACACAAATGGCTTTCAGTGTCTTTTATCTTATTGATACTGAAGAACAAAGGTAGGGGCTTAGAAGTGCTTACAGTGGAACATTCTACCACTGAACTACACCTCCAGCCCTTGTGTTTTTAAATTTAGCAAGCTGTTTTGCAGTTGGAGATTGGTCTCAAGAAGACAAATAAGGTACTTTGAAGTCCTTTAAATTACATGTATTTGTTTGTGCATGTTGCTATGTGTGTTTAGGCCAGAGAACAATATGTGAGAGAAATAATGTAAATCATATAAGAAATGTTCCTTATCGTTTTTTGTATTTCTTTCTCCAATTTAGGAAAAAGTAATTATATTGACATCTTTATGGTTAAAATTATTTGGAAAAACAATTGGAACTAACCTTTAGCTTTAGTAGGAAGTTCCTGACAGTGCAATTTTTTTTAGTTACTTGCATTGTTCGTCATCACAAAGGTTTGATTTAGGTGCTAGAGGATTTTTCCTTCCTTCCCTTTCCTTCCCTTCTTCATCCTCTCTGTCTTGAGATAGAGTGACGTTACATAGCCAAGGCTGGCCTAGGAGTTACAGCAGTCCTCCTGCCTCACTCTGTCCAGTGCCAGGATTACAAGTGTGTGCCACCACACCCTGTTGAGTTTGGATAGTTCTTTTTCTTTCTTTTTTTTTTTTCAAACTTTTTTTTGGATCTGGGATTGCACAACACAGTATGGGTGTGTGAGTCAGAACAGCTTGTGAGGATCAGTTCTCTCCTTTGACCATGGTAATAAACTTGGGCCATCAGGCCTGGAGGCTTGGAGGTAACCTTTATTTGTGGAGCTGTCTCCCTGGCGCCAGATGCTGTCTTCTGATAACTTTGACACTTAATGAGTAAGAATTTGAAATGCATTTAGTTTTCTCATCTTTACATTGTTCACTGTGGTATTAACAAAGTGTGATATTTATGAATTATTCTGAAGGGTTTGATAGTGTGTTTGGAATAATGAAGCATACAGAATTAGGTCAGAATAGGAAGAAGTAATTATGAATGACTTTGCTAGAGAAGAACAGAACTGAGTACTATATCTTTATGATGACATTTGTTAATTTTGCTTGCTATTTGTATGCCTGTTTCCATAAATTGAAACTATTGAGAATGAAGTCTGTCTTACACTTTTGTTTCCTTTTTGGTAGACTTACACGTGAATTAATTGCATAAAGTGTACACCCAATAAGTGTTTTTTGAATTCGGGTGAATTTAGAAATGTCTTTTGAGGTCTTTATTGCTATTTTTGAGTTGGTTGGTTGGGTCTTTCTGAGAGCCCAAACTTGCCTCAAACTCAATGTATAGTCAAAGCTGGCCCTTGAACTCCTCCTGATCCTCCTACCTCTGCCTCGTTTCCCTGGGATTGCAGGCATGTGCCACCATGTCCAAGAACAAGAGTATACATTTTGCTGATATTTGTAGTACTAGGGTTTGAACCCAAGGCCTTATATGTTCTAGGCAAACACCACTGCTGAGCTGAATCTACCTGCTGTCCCGTCCCCCTGGCAGAACTCATTAGTTGGTAGATCTGCTTTTGTCTATTGATTGGAACTTTTACTAGAGAAAATTTTCTCAAGCATTTCATCAGGTAAAATGGCTGATTGAAGGTTAGGATGAGGGAAGAGGATTAGAATCTAGGTAGCCTAAGCTATACAGTAAGTTCAAAACCAGCCTTGAGTACACACTAAGACTGTCTGAAAAAGCTAAGGTAATAATAATAATGGGGACTAAGTTGGGGATATAGGAGAATATATTTACTATAAAACGAGACTGCAATTTATTCATTGTGTTGAAATGAAAATAATTATGGCATTGCCTCTTTTGTAGATGATATTATCAAACTGAATAGAAAAGAAGGAAAGAAGCAAAATTTTCCAAGACTAAATAGAAGACTTCAGCAAAATGGTACCCAGCAATTCAGGATGAGAGTACGGTGGGGAATCCAGCAGAATTCTGGTAAGTTTTAAAATTCAGTTATTTATGGATTCATAATGTAATGTGTTCAGCATAGAATTAAAATCTGAAAGGAATACACCAGTACCACTTAGTGATTTTTATTTGCATTCAGATTTTTGTTCTGAAAACTTAATAAAAAATTATTTCCTAAAATAGATGATAATTGATCTTTAAATACTAAGTTGTTGAAAAGTGATCTCAGTTTATAAATAGTTTAAGCTATATCTAGAGTTTAGAATTGCCAAAGATGATATATAGTATCAGATTCTGTTTCCCCTCCCTAGTAATAGTCTGATGGATAACTGACTCCAGCTTGAATTTGTTCAGTGAAAGAGCATACTGCACCACAAGATAACTTACTCTGTTGTGAGACAGCTCTATTTACTAGAAGATTCTTAGTTTGAACTGAAGCACATCTAAGTATAACAGGAAGCAAACTCATGTTGTAAAGGAGAATCCTTTACTATGTACAGACTGCTATTCTGCAAAGAAAATTACCTGCAGATTTATTTGTTTAATTAGAGGCAGAGTCTCATTGTGTAGCCATGGCTAGCTGTGTAGACCAGGCTGGCCTCAAAATCACAGACACTGCCTGCCTCTGTCTGCCTCCCAAGAACAGAGATTAAAGGCATGCACCACCACTGCCCAGTTTTCTTTCAAATTCTTCATCTCATCATCCAAGAACTTTTTTTGTAAATTCCCAAAGGTGGCACTAAATTGATTGCTGTAGGTGTAAATAGTTAATTCTGGTAATCTGACAGCTGTTTACCTATAATCATTTTTTTCTAAAATAGATTGGGAGCAATAATTCACCATATATATTATAAATTAACTTTTTAGCAGCTATACCAGCATCTTAGAATAAACCTTTGTTCAAATAAAAAGAAACTTAAGTCTTTTTCACATAATAAAAAAACTTTTTTGGGAACTACATCTGCATTGGTATCTCCAGTTGGAGACACAAAGTTGAGAGGGACATGAAAGGCTTATGTGACAACCCCTGCCTCTCAGTTCCCCCTCACTGCACACACACACCAAAAGGGTAACAGCCTAAACAACAGGAACCCATCGAAGAGAATTTGAGGAAGTGTAAGGATGCTGAGGGTGGCTCACCACATATGATGGCTTCTGGTGAGGATGCTGGAGGGGAACAACTCAGTTCTACTAGAGGGGCAGGCCAGTGAGGGTTTGAGCATGTGCCAGTAAGTGTATGGATAACACAAATTGGACTTTTAAAAAAATATCTTTTATTATTTTATTTGGGGGGCAGACACAATGGGGGGAGGAAATGGAAGGATTGGAAAATGAAAGTGATTAGGTAGGGTATATGAGTGAGTTTCCCAAAGAATCAATAAAAGTTTTTAAAAAGATAAAACAGGGTTAGCAATGAACTAATGCTTGTTGGTGGCGGGAAGGTTTGGAATAAGAGAATCTTTTCTATTTTAACATTTTCCATAATAAAAATAGAAGGAATTAAAAAAAATAACTTTGCCAAATTAATCAACTGTTGTTTTTTGAGACAAGGTTTCTCTGTAGCTTTGGAGCCTGTCCTGGAACTCGCTCTTGTAGACCAAGCTGGCCTCAAATTCAGAGAGATCTGCCTGCCTCTGCCTCCCAAATGTGAAGATTAAAGGCGTGCGCCACCACCGCCTGGTTCTCAACTTTTAATTTTTTATTCTGTATTTTGAAAAGCAAAAATGAATCTTCAGTTGTTTGTAACATATGTTTAACAGTTAATATACAAGCGTGTATTCAAAAATACTTATTATTGAGGGTGGAACCTACAAGAAACTTAATTTTCTTTAATAATTTTTTTAATTATTTTTATTTTTAATTATATGTAGGATTGTGTGCATGTGAGTACAGTTGCTGATGGAAGTCAGGCATTGGAGACCCTGGAGCTGAAGTTACATGTGGGTGTACATCACCTGATTTGGGAAGAGCAACAAGTGCTCTTAAGAGCTGAACCATATCTTTAGCCTCTAATTTTTTAAATAACTTAATCTACTTTGTACATTTTGTGATAGGTATTTAGTTGTTAGGAATGAATATATAATTATATTGATTTATATTAAAGATTCATTTACAAATATTGTTTAATATGCCATATTATTGTGCCATCATATGTTTATATATTTTGTTTTGAAGTAATTGTTTTGAGTTCAGAGTAGCCAGAAATAAAATTTATTAATATCTTCCATATCTGATAAATGGTTTGAACTGTCTGATTCTGGAAATACATAAAGAAACAGTCTTTAGCTTTAAGGAGTTCATTTCTAATGACAAATAACTTAGAGAAAATAGTTTTGAAAATGTCAAAAGTGGGCATGGCAGTGCATGCCTATAATCTCAGCATTTGAGGGGCAAAGATAGGAGACTTGTTGTAAATTCAAGGCCAGCTTTGTCTATATAGTGAGACTGTCTCAAAAAATAACAGCCCAAGTTGGGACAAGCTGGGATATAAAGGGGAGGGAGGGAGGGAGGGAAGCTGGGTAGTTACAGTATGGCTCAGCATTAAAGAGCCATACTCTTACAGAGAACCTAGGTTGGATTCCCAGAACTCACGTGGTGGCTGACAACTGTCACTACAATTCTAGGGCATCCAACACTGTTTTCTGTCCTTGATGGGCACTAGGGACACACATATACATGTAGAGCAAAGCACTCATACACATAAAATAGTAATTTTTTAAAAGATACAGTATTATAGACTTCACATAATGGTTTTATGCTAAGATAAGGTGTGATTTAATGAATAGAAATGAGATTTAATTTGCTCCCTGAAGTATCAGGAAAATTACCCTTTTATGGGGTTCTGATCTGATCTGAGCCATGAGGTAAATCCTATCTAGGAGAAGCTTAGCAACTCCTAAGATTGGGGTTGCACTGGGTTAGGCGCTCTGCTGATATGCTAACTTAACATAGAACTTCTGCTTTTACTGCTGTTGGATTGTTGTTAATATCTGAATGACTTCAAAGAGTTTAGGTTTCCTCCTTTGGTATCTCTAATGGCATTAGTTTGAGGGACGAGAATAACAAAATAGATGACCATTGGCATGTTTGTGGTATGATTTTGTTGGGTGAAAGACATAATTGAAGCCTCTAACTCCTTGTCTGAAATAGTAACTTAGAAACTCATTAAACACTTGAAAAAACAACTTTAATGTCTGTGGTAGAAAACCAAACCAAACAACAGAGGTGGTCAAAATGTTATCTGGACACCTATAGAGAATCCTAAAGACCGAAGGGGTCTGGGAGGTGAAAAGTGCAGTTAATCAAGGCGTTGTCATTTTCTCATTCATGTAGTAGGCTCTTCTTCCTGAATCTTTGTGACATTGGTAATTTAAATTGATTGAATACAGAAGCAGAATCTTAGCTTATGCTTTAAAACAAATTACTATGGGCTAGGTAGTTTGTAAACCCCAGTAAGTATTTCTTGGTTCTGAAGTCTGAAAGTTGTAGATCAGGATTCCATCAGTCGGTTCTGATGAGACCCTTCTGGGTGAAGCCCATGGACTTCTTGTGGTAATCTCATGTGCTGGAAAGAGGGTAGGGAACCCTCTAGGGTCCATTCTACAAGAGTGTGAAAGCTTCCTCCTCATAACTTCAACTACTCCTCAGAGAGGGGCTCCTAAAATTATTGAAGCAAAGAATGTATGTGTGAAAGAAATTCATGGAAAGGACAGTGGAGTTTCAAAAGAAAGATGCCTTTTCTGTGTCTAGTTCTAGTTCTCACAGATAAAAGAAGTAAAAGACAGTAGTGTAGGTGGATCTTTCTCTTCTCTGTCTCAACTGCCAGCTCCCAAGTAACCACTTGGAGACTTCTTAATTATGAAAGCTTGATCAATAGCTTAAACTTGTTTATAACTAGTTCGTATAACTTAACCCATTTTTACTCATTTGCTTTCTGCCTTGTGGCTTTATTACTTCATCTCCATAGTGTCCATACTGCTCGCTCTTCGTCTACTGACATCTCTGCCCTTCCCCAGTGTCCTCTGTGCCAGGAAATGGCAACACAGTAAAGAGAATAACGCGTATGGGAGCAGTGTTCTAGACACATTCAGAAGTAGGGGAGATGAAAGGGCAGACTGACAGTATTGGCTTGCTTTCAACTTTATTCCTCTTAGTCTTGTTTCGTTTGACCCTGAAACTGGAACAATAATGGATTCTCTCTCAGTTTAACCATTCTTTTTTGCTTTGCAGTTCACTCTTCTGAAGGGAGGGAGAGAGAGAGAATATGAAGTTGAATGGGAAGGAGGTTAGGAAGGGAAGGGAAAGTATGATAAAAATATATTTTATATTGAAAAGTATAATTAGAAAAAAGTCCAACTCACTCCTGTGTAATAATTTCAGTTCCTCTCATAGTTCTTTATCAAGTCTTGTTTGAGTGCTCCTGTAGCATTTATACTAAATGGTCTTACCATGTTCTCTTCTCCTCTTTGAGTGAGTCTAAGATACTGATAGTAAGCTGATGTAATATTATCATGAATTCTTTGTCACACACAGACTGTGTCCATCCCAAGCCTTACATGATTTGTGCCTAGTGTTTCCATTCATTTTTACCCTTCCCCAGACTTCTCAATCAGTTGTGCTTACCCTTGTCTTTATAGCTGTTACACTAACCGGAAATTCTTCATTTTTGCCTTCCTATTCAAATGCTGCTCATTTTATAACAGCTACTTCAAAGCTTACTTTTTCCTCTTCTATTTTTAAAGCTACACACACCTGCATTTAGAGCACGGTTCTGTTCTTCTCTTTGACCTCTCAGTAATCATTGTTCTTTGCCTAGCCTATAAAAGTAAGATGGATGCATCAGTCTCATCAGGTTCTCAGGAAAATTAACATTGGACATGTCTAACACTGAAAGTAGTAGCTGTTTCAGTAGTTGATACAAATAAAAATGACAAGTCATAGATTTTTATATACAGATTCATACAACATAGCTTAATCATTCCGGAAGAAAATCATATGATTTAATTAAAAATTTTGTATATTTATTGCATTTCTTCTGATAAAATTAATAGTAGTTAATACTTCTAGGACTGAGAATACCTGTTGAAAGAGGTCGCTTGTTTGTCCCGGCCGCCCAGAACCGAAATAATCACATAGAAACTATATTATTTAAATCACTACTTGGCCCATTAGCTCTAGCTTCTTACTGGCTAACTCTTACTAACTTAACCCAATTCTAGTAATCTGTGTATTGCCACGTGGCTGTGGCTTGCCAGGTAAAGTTCCCAGCATCTGTCTCTGAAGGGGCTGCATGGCTTCCCCGACTCCACCCTCTTTTCCTCCCAGCATTCAGCTTAGTTTTCCCCGCCTAGCTCTGTTCCCCTATAGCTCTGCTATAGGTTTAAAGCAGTTTCTTTATTTATCAATGATAATCACAGCATACAAAGGGAAATCCCACATCAAATACCTGAGAAGGAATTGAACAAAACATACTACCATTACTCCCACATCTGAATTGATTTTATTAGAGAGGGTGTGATCATGACATGGCCCCCTGGGTGGCAAGAGGAGTTCCTTGTGACCCTGTCCTAATGTGACTCAGTGGGAAGCTGTCTGTGGATGTGTGGTGTTGGTGGTGGTGATAAATTTACTGGGGGGTGAACAACGATGGGAACTAGACAAATTAATTCATTCACAAATTTTGAGCTATTATCCTTGATAGCCAAATAGTGTCAACGAGGGGGCAGGAAGGCTGGTGAATGTTCTTTAGTGTCCCGTGCACAAGAATAAACCTCGAGAAACATACTGGCACCTGGAAGAAATGCTTCTTCATACTCTAGAATCTCCCTAGCATACTCTATTGACATGAGTGTCATACCCACCAATAAAATAAATAGTGTTCTTATTAGAGGCAGATAGGAAAGGATGAACTGTGAGATCTGAGATAGATTTAATTGCATAATAGCATAATAGACTTCCTTCCTGTCTTGTATTCTGGTCTCAAAATTGAGAATCACACAAAAAGGTTCAAGAGTTAAATAAGCTTGGGAATGACATGTACTATTATCTTCCTCTTAGAGATCCATGGTACATATTAGCCCTGAGGAATCCTACAGTAAAGAAAATTATTTTGTTAAAGATTTTATTTTATGTATATGAGTGCTCTATCTGCATGTGTACCTTTATTGCAGAAGAGGGTATCAAATCCTACTATAGATGGTTGCAAGCCACCATGTGGTTGCTGGGAATCAAACTCAGGACTTCTGGAAGAGCAGCCAGTGCTCTGAACTGCTGAGCCATCCATCTCTCCAGCCCCCAAGATCTCAGTTTCAGAGTGTCTGTCTGTCTCTCTCTCCCCTTCCCTCTCTCTCCCCTCCTTTTCCTTTTTGTTTTGTCTCTCTGTGTTGCCCTTGCTACCTGTAGACCATGTTGGTCCCGATCCACCTGCCTCTGCCTCTCGAGTGCTGGCAATAAAGGCTTGTGCCACCACCACCTGGCTAAGAAAATGATTTTAATCTTAGTTTTTACAGTGAGACTTTTGTTGTAAACCCTGTTGCAGGTGTCATCCTAAAGAATTTCCCCTCTAAAAACCATAATTAAGATGAGCCTGCCCACCATCACAGTGTTACTTAGCTAATTCTCTGAAAATTTCTGGCTGTTGCGTTAGGAAATTTTAAAAAGTGGAGGTGTTATTGTTGGAAGTGAGAAAAAGGTATCATTTGGAGATGACATAATTGTCACCTACAAATCTCTTATGTTAAAATTACAGAATTTGGGGCTAAAGGTATAGCTAGCTCAGTGATAGAGCTAGCTGGTGCATAGTATTTATAAGATTCTAGGTTCAAGCTCTAGTACCCATGGGAAAAGAAAAGTCTCCAGAGAAAAGACTATTTTCTCTCATATGCAGAATCTAGTGTATATGTATACATATATACACACACATATATATAGACATGAAAGCAAAGGTAGACTATTTGAGGGAACTCTTGTTGGGGAATATTATTTTAAGGTGTGTTACTTTTGTTTATGCCGTGAACATTTGTTTAATGAAGATGTATTGCTTTGTTTAAGATGTATTATCTCTGTGAAGCTGTGTTACTTTGCCTGTATAAAACACCTGATGGCCTAATAAAAAGCTGAATGGCCAGTAGCAAGGCAGGAGCAAAGATGTATGGGGCTGGCAGGCAGAGAATATAAATAGGAGGAGAAATCTTGGAAGAGAGGAACAAAAGAACAAGGAGAGGAGGACACTGGGGGCTAGCCTAGTAAGATATACGGAAGTAAGAAAGGAAAGTAAAAAGCCCAGAGCTAAAGGTAGTCAGGGTAATTTAAGAAACGCTGACAAGAAACAAGCCAAGCTAAGACAAGGCATTCATAACTACTAATAAACCTCCATGGTGATTTATTTTGGGAGCTGGATAGTGGGCACCTCAAAAAGCCAAAAGAGTAAAACATCAAACAACAGGAAGGAAGAAGACTTGGGATGTGACTCAGTGGTAGAACACTTGTCTAGCATATATAAGATCCTGAATCCCCACCACCAAAAAAGAAAGTAATTAATAGCTTCATGATAGGACACTGGCTGTGCATGCATGTGACTCTCTGGGTTTAATCCTCAGCACAAAAAGTAGTAGTAATTAAAACCTTAATAACTTTTTATTATGCCATGAATGACAGAATGAAAATTATTAGTAGAAATGAATCTTTTATGTGATTGATAAAGTTTATAGACTATCTAGTGGTAAGTAAGTTAAAGAAATGTGCAAAAAAGAATTTCACTTAGCCAGCCTGATGACACAAAAATATCTGTATAGTGGAAAAATATACCATGTTCGTGGATAGTAAAGTTCAGTAAAGATGCTTACAGTTAACTATAAATAAATATAAATAAAACTCCCCTCTTATTTGACTTTTTCTTGAGACAGCCTCTCAACATAGCTCTGACTGTCCTGGAACTCAAAGAGATCTATCTGCCTCTGCTTCGTGCTGCTAGGCTTAAAAGTGTGTGCCACTGGCCAGTTTCCTTCTTAAAACCCTAAACGATATCACTTACATCACAGAAATCTGCTTCATGAATGTTGTCAATTCATAATGAAGGAATAATGATAGTTAGAAACCAGAGATACAGGTTATTCTCATTGGTAATGAAGTCATCAAATAAAGTATAATCCCCCCCGTACTAAATAATACAGATGAAAAATGGGCTAAGATTTTGGCTAGTTGCTCCAAACCTAAAAAAACAAATACTAAAGATGAAAACAGAAACTGAATCACACAAGGGAATTTAGTGATATTGGGATATCCTGGGGCTAGAGAGATTGATGAGTGATTAAGAGCATTGGCTGCTCTTGCAGAGAACTTGGTTCAGTTCCCGGCACCCACATGGTGGCTCACAACCATCTGTAACTCTACTTCCAGGGGCTTGGACATCCTTCTTCTGAATTCCACAGTCACTATACACATGTGTATATGTATGCTTACATATGTGCATAAAACATAAATCTTTAAAAAACAACTGCAGAAACGTTTAAAAGTTAATACAGAAAAGGGAATTATACTGTATGTTTCTAGAAATACAAGTAAATTCATTTGGGATTTTTTTGTAATATAAGTAAAATATGTTGAGGATGGATGTGTGTAGAATTGTTAGAAGTAACTGAAATGAAAGTTGAAGGTCATCCTGTTATATAATAAATTACCCGAGACCCTGTCTCAGAAAGACAAAACATAACCCAGGTGATGACTAAATTGGTTAGATTGAGTGGAGCATATTTAAGAGTAATGTAATAAAAAGATTTTAAAAAGTGGAATAGTATTCATGGTATAGTATTAATGTAGCCTATAAAATATTACACAAGGATATGAGTTTAGTTGATGTGAAAAGTTGATTGAGCGCACCTTTTGGCTACTTAGCTAACAAAATGGTGATAATACTTTTTGAGTTAAGTTAAATATAATTGAAACTAAAACTGTTTTTAGAATATCTATAGCAAGCTTTTTCTATTTAGACTATTTTGTTCTTTGATAATTTCATATATGTATAGAATGGGCATTTTTTTTAATCATTAGAAAAAAGTATATAGGGGCTGGAGAGATGGCTCAGCGGTTAAGAGCACTGGCAGTTCTTCCAGAGGACCTGGGTTCAGTTCCAGCACCCACATGGCAGTTTACAACTGCCGGTAACTCTAACTCCAGAAGATCTGACATCCTCAAAATACCAATGCACACAAAGTAAAAATAAATAAATCGGGGTTTTTTTTTTAAAAAAAAGTATATAAATTAGAGAGCTATTTAACAGAAAAGCAAACTCAGTAATGTTACGTGCCACAGAGTTTAAAATAAATTCATTGGCTCTAATGAAGATTTCAGCGAAAGCAGTTTGGATAGAGTAAGGCTAAGAGTAAAGAAGCCAAATTGTAATTTAGTAAATGGAAGATGAGCTGGGGGCTCTAATGTAGATCAACACTAATAGAAATAAAATTCGAACCATGTACAAAGGGACCTGATTTAGTCAAGCATATTCAATATATTACCATTTTAGCATAAAACACAAAATCATTAATGAAACACTATGTATGTACTGTCTCAGTTCAGATTAGTCAAGGTATTCACTAGCCACATATAGTTAGTGGCCACTGTTGAACATGTCACACATTTATAATCCTAATTTGGGAGGCAAAAGCAGGAAGATTGTTGCGAAGTCAAGGCTAATAACCCCATCTTCCTAGCATTTTCAAGACCAGACAACTATGTAGTGAGACCCTGTTTCAAAAACAAATAAATTACTAGCCGCTGTATTACACAAATTGGTTTAGATTGTCCTATTGAGAAGTTAATATTAAGGGTTGGAGTGTATCTAAGTAGGACAGTGTTTGCATAGCACACATAAGGCTGTGAGTTTGATACCCATCACCACATATACATGTTTCAGAAGTAAAATATCTGACCAACTTTGCAGTTGCATTCCTAAATTTTTAATGTCCTTTCTTTCTGTAGGTTTTGGTAAAGCAAGTGTGAGCCGTAGAGGAAGAGTTTTGCCTGGAAAGAGACGTCCTTATGGAGTTATCACTGGCCTTGCAGCTAGGAAAGCAACTGGAATTCGAAAAGGAATTAGTCCTATGAATCGTCCACCTTTAAGTGACAAGGTAGGATGATGGCTTGATCCTGTGTGAGATAACCATTTTCCTTTATATTTGTGGGTGAGTGTCACATACTTAGTGAATTTTAAGACAAAAATCTCATTCTGTAGCCCTTTCTGGCCTAGAAAACTTACTATGTAGACTATTGGCTGGCCTTGAACTCACAGATGTCTCAGTACCTCTGCTTAAATGCACCACACCTGGCTATATTAATGTTTTTATGAATAAGCTTTAGATAGAGTCTTTTGATTCTTGCAAAAAAAAAGTTTTTAAGGCTTTTATTTATGTGTGTGAGTGAGAGAGGGTGTGAGTGTGTGTGTGCAGGTGACCTTGGATACCTCCAAGGTATCAGATCCCTGGAGCAGGAGTTACAGGCCGGTTGTAAGCCGCCTGTCATGGGTGCTTGGAATTCAGGGCTTCTGCAAGAACAACAAGTCCTATTATTTCTTGAGTCCTCCCTTTCTCTATCCCCTCTTCCCATTTAATTTTCAAGAAAATAATATTGTGTGTGTGCGTGCGTACAGGTACATATGTACTAGGATGCATGTGTGAAGGTTGGAGGACAACTTTTGGGAGTTCTCTCCTCCTTCACCATTTAGGAATAAATTGATGGCTATAAGGGTTACACGGCTGCAGGACCATCTCATTAGCCTCAGAATTTAGATTCTTATTTATTCTTTTGGATGGTGGAGATTAAACTCAGAGCTAGACAGCCATTATACTACTGAACTGTATCCCCAGCCTTGATTTTTTTTAAATAATTTTTTTAAAATTTATTTAACTTTATGTACATTGGTGTGAAGGTGTTAGATCTCCTGGAACTGGAGTTACAGACAGCTGCTGGGAATCGAACACTGGTCCTCTGGAAGAGCAGCCAATGTTTTTAATCCCTGAGCCAATTTCTCCAGCACCCCCCACCAGCCTTGATTTTTAGTTTATCTTTTTGAATCAAGATCTCATGAAGCCAAGGTTTGTCTTGGACTCTGCCTCAGCCTCCCAGATGCTGGAATTACATGCATGTTCCTTCGTGCCCATGCTCCTCTGATTTTTATATTTAATACAGTTTATTTATTTTGGGGACAGAGTCTCTATTATGAAGCCCTAGCTGTACTGGAATTCAGTATGTAACCAGACTCACAAAGATTGGCCTGCCTCTGCTTCCCAAGTGCTAGAATTAAAGGTATGTGCTATCATTCCCAGATTTTTTTTGATTTTTTAGATGAAGTACTTTGGAACTTTATACATAAACATTTTAATAGCTATGTAAAGATTTTTGCCATTCATAAATATACCTCATGCTCAAATACAGTTGTTCCTCCATATCTGTGGGAATTGGTTCCAGGACACTTCTTTGATACCGAGATCTTCACATAACTCAAAGTCAGTATAGTATTTGCATATAAAATATGCCCATTCTCCTGTGCACTTTGTTATCCTTCAGTTACTTGTAATTCCTATTACAATATACTGTATAAATAGTTGTTTTGCTCTATTTACGAATCAATGACAAGGAAAATCCATATATACATTTATTTAGTAAACTTAGTTTCTGTCTCCTGTTTTTGAGGAGGGGGAAGAGTTGAACTCACTGCTTAGTCAAAGATGACTTGAACAACTTGTTCTCTCCTGTCTTTCCTTACCAAGGGAGGCTTGGATTATAGGCCTGCACCACCATACCTGGCATAAGTAAGCTTAAAAATTAACTTATAACAAATAATTATAACATGCCAGGTACTGAAAAATTATGTTTCACAAATGAGCCCTTCACATTTATCTATAAAATGGTATTTGGTGTTATGACTTAAGATAAAATAAAGAAGCTTGGAATAGGGGCTAGAGAGATTGTTCCTGGGATATGAAAACATGCTTCTCTTGATTCTCTGGAGTTTACTTCCCAGCACCTATGTCAGGAAGTTTATCATCACATGTAACTCGCGCTCCAGGGGCTTCAACAGCTTCTTCTGGCCTCTGCAGGCACCTGCATATGCACATATGCACATACCCACACTTAGACACAATATGCATAATTAAGAAAAATGCTTGAAATAGGCATGATCTTTTTGATCTTGTGGGCTTTTTTTGTTATTGATAGTCTTTCTTTGTTCTACATTTCCTTCTTTTCTAAATAATCTCTAAGCACCAATGAAGGGGCACTGGGGAGATGGCTCAGGATGGCACTTGCTGTGTAAGCATGTGAACCTTAGTTCAGTCCACATAAAACAACCTGTAATTTGAGAGCTAGAGAGATGGAGACAGGCGGATTTCCTGGGACTTGCTGGCCACACAGTCAGTCTATTTGGAATGAGTGAGGTTCTTTCTCAAAAAATAAAGCGGAAAGCTATTGAAGAATATTTGAGGTAAACCTCTGTCCACACACACATGTACATGAATATATGTCCATCCACACACATGCATACCACACACAAGTAAGTAAAGATCTGTTTAAAACAAAAATGGAGCCAACTATAATTGCATCATAATCCTAACATTTAAAAGATGGAAGTTGAAAAATTGTAAATCTGAGGCTAGCTACACAGTATAACTCTGTCTCAGGAAAACAAACTGCGTGTGGTAGTACATACCTTTAATATCAGCACTTAGGAGGCATAGACATGTGGATCTCTGTGAGCTACATGGTGGGTGCAGGAAAGCCAGGAAAATGTAGAGAGACCTTGTCTAAAAAAGAGAGAAAGAAAGAAATCACTGAAATAGATCCAGATTAAATATTCAAGAAAATATTTAAATACTGTTTAACTTCTCATGCTTAAAGCAGTAGGAAAATGTAGATAATGTATAAGAAATGGTCCATACAGTTAAGGAGTTTGGAGACATCTTCATAGAAATATGGAAAATTGAATTAGAATTATGATGGATATAATTTACATATGTGGAGGGAAAAAAGACATTTCGTGTGTTTGATTTTTTTTAAAATCCCACCCCTAATCAGTTACACTCTACCTTCATTGTTAGTATGATATCATTTTCACATACTTGTTTTGGAAATTGGCCTTTATTCCTTTACATACAAAAAGTCAGTGTTTTAGTATTGTAAAATAGTTGAACTAATTAAAGAGTAAGGTTTATTTTGGCCTTACTTTTTGGGGCTTGTGGGTTGTTCTGCTAGGAATCAAGGAGGGACAGAGCACATAGCTTTGGGCCTCTGGTGAAATAGGTCATGGCAGGAGACTGTAGTACAGCAAGATGTCATGTCATGGCCAGAAATCAGAGAGAAAGAGGAGGGGGTAGGGTTATCACACTTCCCCCAGTGACCTAAGAACTTTCTCAGTGTGCCTTGGATTCTTTTCTTGAGTGCTAGAGTAACATTTCTCTGTCACCAGTTCACCTTCTCACCCAGTAGCTTAGGTATTTTTGTATTAAGTGTAATATGATTGTCATCTTGTCAGTCATTTACAAAAATTTCAAATTATCTTAGTTTTTCCATCTCCTTATTGTATTAAAATAGTTGTAGGGTTCTGTCACTGCGCATTAGAAAATGTTAGTAAGGCTTGGTAGTGCACATCTTTAATCTCAATACTTGGGAGAAAGGCAGTTGGGTTTCTGTAAGTCCAAGGCCAGCCTGGTCTACATAGCAAGTTCCAGAACAACTAGGGCCATATAGAAACCCTGTCTCAAAAAACAAAAACAAAAAATAACCACAAAAAATGTTTTTATTGTAGTAAGTTATATCACAGATGGCAATCTGATTAACACAGTTCTCTTACCTTCTAACAGAATATAGAACGATATTTTCCAACATTAAAAAGGAAGACAAGTCTTCTGAGACAAAATGAAGTACAAAGGAAACCAGTTGCAGTTCTCAAGAGACCTAACCAGTTAAACAGAAAGTAAGTACTCAAATAGAAGAATGGATTATCTGAAAGTCTCTGTGTTATTTCCTTGTCGTGTTGCTGTGCCATGATACCTGATGAAAACAGCTTAAGGATGGAAGGGATTTTTTTAGGTTGTAGTTCATTGTGGCAGGAAGGGTATAGCAACAAGAACAGGTTGGTGACAGTGTCCACAAACATGAAACTGATGGGTAAGTACTGTGCTCGACTCACTTTCTCCTTTTTCTACAGTTTGGGTCCCCAGTTCATGGACTGTGTCTTAGTTACTCTCCTGTTGCTGTGATAAGATACTCTGGCAGGGATGTAGCTCAGTTGCTAGGGTGCATGCATTCTTATCATGCACTAAACTTTGGTTTGACCCAAGCAACACTTAAAACCAGATATGGTTTCCATCATTTGGGAGGCAGAGGCAGGTGGATGGATCTCTGTGAGTTCAAGGCCAGCCTGGTCTACAAGAGCTAGTTTCAGGACAGGCTCCAAAACTACAGAGAAACCCTGTCTTGAAAAGAGTTAAAAGAAAAATAATTGAAGTAATCAGAAAGGCAGCTGATAATCTGTGAAGTTTACTTTATTGTTTGAATATCAAGTGCTGTTATTTATCTCTCATAGAATACAATTTATGATAAAGACTTATCCATAAAGATAAATCCAAGTTGAAATCTTTCTATACATACAGTAATCAAATTGCAGTTTTGCCTAATGATTGTTTTTGGAAGTCATTTGATATGGTATCATTTGTGAAAGGGGGTTCTTTGTAAATAAGAATCTGTCACTTATATGTTAATTGTGCTAGCTAAAAAATTTTTGCATTTAAAACTCTGGAGGTTGGAAGTAAGATTTAGGTAACCTTTTAAGTACTTGATTATGTAGTAGGTAATTATACAATTTTTAGTCTTTTTTCATATTAAAGTGGTAAAAACCAAGTTGAATATAATTGTGTTATTCCATGTATGAAAATTAAAAAATAGAGTGTAACTTGAAAAATGTATTATTTATAAATGTGTATGCCACATAGCATTATGTTAGAGGCTAGAGGATAATTTTGAAGAGTTGGTTTTTTACCTTTTTCCTTGAGTTTGGGATTAAACTTGAGTTGTCAGGTTTGCACAGCAAGTTTATTCTCCTGCTGAGGCATCTTGCCAGATCAAAAAGCATAGCTAATATACATTCATATATATACACCTCTAAGTTTTATATATTCGTGTTTGTTTTCCCTTGCCATACTGAGGATTGACCCAAGGCCTCAGATATGCAAGGCAAATGCTCCACCATTTAGTTCTGGCCCTGCCCATGTTGTTGCTGTTAACAAAGGGTTCTGAATGAAGATGAAGAAGAAAGCAAAAGCAACAGAGATGGTTTTTCCAAATCTTTTGTTGTTTTGTTTGATTTTTTGAGATAAGGGTTTCTGTAATCCTGGCTGTCCGGTTAAAAGGATTAAAGATGTGTTCCACCACCACCAGGCTCCAAATCTTTTTTTAAAAAGATTTTATTTTTGTTTTGTATGTATGGTGTTTTGCTTCCATGTGTATCTATCTGTACATCACATTTTTGCAGTGCCCACAGAGGTCAGAAAAGGATTCCGGATCCCCTGGAACTAGAATTAACAAAGTTGTGAGCCAATCATGTGGGTGCTGGGAATCGAACCCAGGTCCCTTGGAAAGAGCACCCAGTGCTCTTAACTGTTTAACCCTCCCTCTCTCCAGTCACAAGTCTGTATTTTTGGTTTTTAGATTGGCTCTGAGTGTATCTAGGTATGATTTTCTTTGAACTAATCTTGTTAATTGTAATTTAAAAAACATTTAGGGATATTAAATAATAGTACTAAAATGTGATTTTGTAAATGTCTTCAGAAGTTGTGAGTAATATTAGAGAGGAGAATATTTGAGATAGATTAGTTCAAAACAAAGTTATGTGATATACTGCAGAGGGAGATATTTGTAAATCAAATTTAGTGACTTTGTGTAAATAAAAAAACAAATTGGAGTTTATATTACTTGCTCATCAAATGTTAAGCTTATGAGTTTAACTTTTTGCTTATTTTTTTTCTCAAGGTATTTGAAAGCAAAGTGGCTGAGATTACTCATACATGTTTTTTGTTGCAGAAATACCATTCCAGCTAATTTTACCAGGAGTGGAAATAAACTAAGTCATCAGAAAGATACTCGTCAGGCAACTTTTCTTTTCAGAAGAGGCCTGAAGGTATTAACAAGCCCTGGTTGTGCTTCCTTTACTCACAGTGGCTCTTTTAATAATCATAGACATGGCCTGTTGTGGAGAGGGAGTGTAGGTTTTAGTGTGAAAAGCAAGACATTAGGTTAGTTCTCTCTGTTCATGCATGTTTTTTTCCTATTTCCTGTCTTTCTCTTGCGTGTGTAGTGGCATCTTCTAATAATTTAACTTGCTTATTTACTAATAAACTTGTTCTAATCCATGGACCCCAAAAATGTGTATAGCTAACATGGTACAGGCCCTTCCTAGACCCATGCTCATCTTAAACCTGGGTTGTAAAGTTACAGTGCATGATAGCCAATTGGCTTTAATCCTGTTTTCTATGAGATTTGCTGGGGTTTTGTTGTTTTTATTTTCCTTTTAGGTTCAGACCCAGTTGAACACAGAACAGCTGCTAGATGATGTTGTAGCAAAGAGAACTCGTCAGTAAGTTTCACCTGGTTTTTTTAATATATTGTTTCTAAACTCATAAGATTGCCCTTTGTTCCCATGTGTAAGAAATTTAATGAAACACAACATGAAATTCTTCCTGCATTTGGTAAATAGAACCCAGGATCTCACATGTGCTAGATAATCACTGAACCACTTTAGTCTCCAGTTGATTCAGGTTTCAGATGCCCATTTAGTACTAGTTACTAAACTAATTCTTCACTATCCGGTTTAAATGGTGTAGATTTTCCATCTTCCCTCCCTCCCTCCATTTCTCCCTCATTCGTTCTCTCTCTCCCTGTCCCTTCTCTTTCCTCTGTACCTTCTTTTATACAAATGAATCTGTTTAAGGAATGACTGGAATAGAATCCCATAGAGCTTTTAGAAAATTTATAAAACATAAAAATACAGTAGGATTTTTTTTCTCCTTGCAACCCTGTGAAAGTCTTTTAAAAGTCAGTTTCTGTCCATTACTCTTTCCAAGTATGATGTATACCTGTATAGTTCTCTGATTCCACCATCAGAGTTACCAAAATTTAGAATATTTTTTAAGCGCTTTTATTCATTTTTTTGAGGATTATTTATTTTAATGTGCATTTGTGTTTTGCCTGCGTGTATGTTTTTGTGGGCACCAGATCCCCTAGAACTGAAGTTAAGACAGTTGTGAACTGCCATGTGGGTGCTGGGAATTAAACCCAGGTCCTCTAGAAAAACAGCCCAGTGCTCTTAACCACTGAGCCATCTCTCCAGCCCCTGAAATTGGAATTAATTAATTTTTTGAAAATAAAACAGCAGTTACATTTTGTTGAAAAAAAAAGTGTAAAGGTGGTCATGGTCCAGATAAGTAGAGTGAAGTGTGATTATGAGCAGACTGTAGGAAATTGAACCTGATACTGGCAGTAACCTTTAGCACAGGAGACGTGAACCAAAAACTACAGGAGAAAATAATAATCATTGTGCTTCTCTAGTGAACATTTATGTAATGGTGATGTTATAGACTGTTTATACTGGGAGAGGATCTCGCAGGACTCTGCTTTGAATCCTGTGTGCAGCCGACTTTAACCTTGAGCTTCTTATCTTTCTACCTCCACCTCTCAAGTGCTGGGATTACAGGGTGTGCCAGCTGCCTGCCATTATTTATCTGTTTTGAGCTTTGAGAGTAAAACACAGATAAAAGATAGTTGATTTGGGAAAAATATAATGGAAGTGTGCCAGATTTTGGATAATATAAATAAATATAGAGGTAGAGCGGCACTATTGTGGCATTCACCTGGAATCCCAGTGTTTAGAAAAGTGGCACAGGAAGATTCCAAGTTCAAGACTAGCCTAGACTACATAGTGAGACACAGTGATGGTGAGGAGGAGTTGGAAATACAAGGTGGGAGAAAAGGTGGAAAGAAGTAGCCAAGGGTATTAACCCTCCATACAAGCAGACAGAGAAGTTAGGCGCTTCTGGAAGAACTGGAGTTTTAAATTACAGTGAAAAGTAAAATAATAATACAGCCATGAAAATAGAAGTAAGCAGGGAAGCTGATGGCCTTCTTCCAGCTTGGGAAGTATTTTGTTTTGTTTGTCTAGGAAGATCTTTTTACATAAACATCTTGTTTAATGAACTAAAAGTAGCCAGCAGTCAGTGAAAATAAGAAGTGTCAGAAATTCTACCTCTAGTTTAGAAATGGTGAGCAAGATCCTGGGATGAGAGGCTGCTTGGTTTCATTAGATGCTTCTCTGCATTTAATTTTTTTTAAACAACTGTGTGTCTATATTAAAAAAATCTAACAAATTCAGGTTTGCAGTTCTTACACCTAAGATGTTGGTGCATTAAGTAGATCCTGGCGGGGTTCAGCATCTGTATGTGTGCGGGTGGGTGTGTTTAGTCTGAAAAATGAATGGCTACTATGAAAATGTATGGTTTAGAGCTGAGAGTTTATCTTGGTAGTAGAACGTTGGTACACTAAGACAGATGGGCAGAGTCAGAATGAATATTGTTCAGTGGGATACACTGTAAGATTTATAAGCTTCCATTTTAAGAAAAAATTTCAAACCTAGATGGCGTACTTCCACCACAAATGGAGGAATTTTGACTGTATCCATTGACAACCCTGGAGCAGTACAGTGTCCAGTGTAAGTCTTTTACTTTTTTTTCTTCAGAAATTGTAACCTCTTGGTATGTAATAGGAAAATAAAAAGTATTGGACTTGTGCTCATAGTATACTGTCTAAATGAAGATAAAATGAGATGCAAGGATAGAGAATATTTCCTAACAAGGCCTTTAGTCCTAATACTTGAGAGGCTAAGGCAGGAGGATTGCCATGAATTTTAAGGCCAGGTTTAGACACTTTAGTGATTTCAAAGTTATCTTGGACTAACCATTTCACTATATGCGCTACACTAAAAAACATAGATTAAGGACCATGACTTATAATCACCAGTCATTTGACTTGTTAAAATGTTGTATAGATAGGACTAGAGAGATGACTATTTTTTGTGTTGTTATTCTATATTTTGTTTTTCAAGACAGTGTTTCTCTGTGTAGCATTGATTGTCCTGAAACTCCTTCTGTAGACCAGACTGGCCTTGAACTCACAGAGATCCACCTGCCTCTGCCTCTGGAGTGCTGAGATTAACGGTGTGTGCCACCACTACCTGGCTTAACCTGCTATTCTTGCATAGTATCTTGAGTTCAGTTCCCAGCACCCACAACAACACAGATCACGGCCATCTGTAATTTGAATCCCAGAGGCTCCAACACCCTCTCCTTAGCTTCATGGTCACTGCATGCATGTGGTGCATATGTATGCATGGAGGCAAACACTCATACACATAAAAGAGGGGGGAATTTTTTAAAATATGATTATGGGATTGGAGAGATGGCTCAGAGGTTGAGAGCACTGATTGTTCTTCCAGAGGTCCTGAGTTCAATTCCCAGCAACCACATGGTGACTCACAACCATCTGTAATGAGATCTGGTGCCCTCTTCTGGCCTGCAGACATTCATGCAGTCAGAACAATATATACATAAATAAATAATCTTTTTCAAAAATACAGTTGTACTTCAAAAAGTATTCTATGAGCAGTTTTTGGTAGAGTAGTCCATCAAGAGCCAGCACTTTCTTTTTAGTGTTTGGGAGCATAATGTAATACCCATAATTTACTTGAACATGTGTAAAGAAATTTTGAGTACTTTTTAACTGGTAAACTAACTGAAACCTTTTTTTCCTCTGCTAGAGCTCAGAAACCACGATTAACTCGTACTGCTGTGCCCTCATTCTTGACAAAAAGAGAGCAGTCCGATGTTAAGAAAGTTCCTAAAGGTGTCCCTCTACAATTTGATATAAATAGTGTGGGAAAACAGGTAAAAAAAAAATTTTTTTTCCTGTGTTTCTTTGGACCACTCACTGACAGCCTTCTGATAACCAGAAATATTTTATAGCGAATTAAACAGGGTGACCTAACACCTTCCCCAATCCCTAGGCAACCACTAACCTGCTTTTTGTCTCATAGATTGCCTGCTTTGACATTTCACTTAAATCGGATCTTGTAATATATGATCTTGTTACTGATTCTTTCATTTCCATGATTTATTTAAAGTTTCTTCCATATTAGCATTTTCTTTTTATTATTTGAATGGTGTTCATCACATGTATATGTCACATTGTATATTTTTTAATTAGTTGGAAGTTTCTGTGTTCTTTGGCTACTATAAATAATTCTGCTTTGTCAGTTTTTATGTTAGCAAATTTTTTTCTTTTTCTTTTTTTATTTTGGTAAATGCCAATCTATATTTGGTATGTTTCTTCTGGTAGACTGTATGCTAAGTTTAACCTTTTAGGAACTACCAAGCTAATTTCACAGAGAGGTAGCTACATTCTTTTATATTCCTACAGCATATATGGGGTTTCTAAACTTCTCCACATTCCCATCAACATGTGTTATCTTCTGTCACTTTGAGTATAGGGACAAATGAGTATAAAGTGAAATCTCACTGTGTTTAACAGTTTGTCTATTGTTGTCGTCTTTGATCTTTTTACATAGACTGAACTTTAGGGGCTAGAGCGATAACTCACTGACTGCTCTACTATATAGGTTCTGACTTCAATTCTCAGTACCCACATGGCTTCTTACAGCCATTTATAATGGGATCCAATGTCCTCTTTTGTTGTGCATACGTACATGCAAACAAAGTACCCACAAATGTAAAATACATAAATAAATCTTTTAAAAGATAAAAATAAAAACACCTTGGTTAGTTAACTGCTTTTAAAAAAATCACTAAACTTCATAGTCTATTGAGTCTTTAGGGCTTTTTTTTATATATTTATATACTTGTTCATTCTCTAAATTCTTTTCCAATACTTAAACCATTTTTCTTGTTTTATTATAACGGCTAGCACATGTGCTACAGTGTTGAATAGGCATAGTAAGACTAGTGTGCTTGCCATTTTCCAAAGCCTGAGGAAAAGCATTAAAAGTTTAACCATGTGTCTAATACTGTTAGCAGTTGGTTACAACACCACACAGCTAAGCTTGACCACTTTTCTGAGTTTGAACTCAAAAATATAACTTTGCCTTTTCCCCTTTCTTTTTCTTCAGGTACTGACCAATCCCAGCCATGCTTGCCCTGATACTTAGAGCCTTCTCACTCTTTGCTCTGAAAACACCCCACTCCTCTTCTATAGCTGTTCTCAGGTCCACTGCTGACTCTCCTTTTCCCTTCTCTGTCAGGTGCTGGGAATTACAGCTTACCTGCCTCTAGTTTTTCCTTTCAAACTCTTGAAGAAAATAGTTCTTAAGTTTAATATATTTATTTATATATTACTGTTGGCTTTAAGTTTATTGTGGATTCTGTTTATCAAATCGAGGGAGCTCCCATCTTACTAATTTGCTGAGAATTTTTACCATGAATTTTTGTTGAATATCATCATACACTTCTTTGGAAAACAGTTTACCAAAAATGAGGCCCTGGTATTTAAAGTTAGAATTATGGGGG
>LOEQ01002765.1:193990-213055 GCA_001685075.1 Bramus lutescens
GCCCGGGAGCCTGGGGTGCGGCGGCGCGCAGCATCATCCCCAAAGCTGGGCAACTGACAAGATGATGATCTTTTCTTGAGTCGCTTTCAGAAATCCCGCTATCAGCGCCCCCTGTAGATTTTTGCCCCACCCCGGTGACTTCAGTCCCTCTGGATTTGGGCTGCTAATTGACTTTGCTGAGAGTTGGGGATTGTGGCAAGCAGGATCTTCCATCGTAGGACGGGTGACGCTGGGTGCTGCATTGTCAAAGGACCCGTGTCCGCGCTGGCGTTTTCATATGTGTGTGTGTGTGTAATGTGGACTCCAACGTTGTTAGCTTCATTCTCCGCCTCCGTCTGTTGACTTACCGAAAAATACTTGTAAAAATAGCGCTTCTTTAGGTGCTCATTAATTTCGTTTTCCACTCTGACCTGTCCTTCAAAAAAAAAGTGAGAAAAACTTCATAGGATATTGTCTACCCCATCTATGTTTGCTTTTCCCTTTAAAAACATTACTTCGCCTTATATTGTTTAAGACAGGAAAGAGAGTGGGAATTAAGTATTATTTGGTTTCCTTGCTTGTGGGAAACAATGTATAGTGACTGAGGTATTCAGCACACTATAATGTGTTCCTCTTGTGTTTAAATTATAGTTTCCTCGAGGAGTAGATTAAGAATTGAGTCTTTATGTTTTATATAAATGTAAGGGGAAGGGTACCTTACGAAATGGTATAAATATTTTGTAGCTAGTGAATATGCAATATACATTGTGTCATCCTCATTCTGGTTAATTTTAAAATCTTAGAGTTAATACTTTCTTAAGCTTCTGTAGTCAGCAAAGATTGGTAATTATTACATATAATCACTCATGTTGGAAAACAGATAGAACTGGGCTGGTGAGATGGCTCAGTGGGTAAAAAAGCTCTTGCTGCTAAGCCTGACAGATTACTGGCGGCGTTTGATCCCCAGAACCTACATAGTGGAAGGAGAGAACTGACTTCTGAAAGTTGTCTTCACACACACACACACACTCCACTAAACACTAAAAAAAAAATTTGAAAACAAAGGTGTTAAATTTCCTCTAAAAATTGTTATCTTCAAAGAAACTTTTCTGCTTACTAAAGCTTATTTTGGGGAGTTGTCCTTTGAATATAATTTGTATTTTTTTTTAACTCGATGGTACTAAAGTCAGACTTGCTAAGGTAAGAGTGCACAGTTACTTGAATCTTGGTGTGTGTGTGTGTGTGTGTTGGTAGGCACCATCTAGATTGCCATTCATAGCCCTGCTATCTTGATTCTGCTCGGGAGAGGCGGATGGGCAGAGTGATTTTTATACTGAGGTGAGTCACTTCAGTATTGCTACACTAAGCCTGGAGGGAAAGAAAAAGGTGACGATAGGAGTCTATCTAGCTTATCTTATCTGCTCTTAAGTAATTCTGGAAGTAACAGTTTGAGCCATCAAGAAATAAAAGTTTTATTGACAAAGAAAAACAGACACTTATGAGAAATAATATTTAATCTCAAGGAGAGTTTTCCTTTTTGAGCTCTGGTTTTTTATGTATATCATTACTCGTACGTTAGTGTTCTCGCTACTATATTAAATGAAAGGTGTTATTGTTGGTTGATATTTTCTTTGGTCAAAAGTATAAAAAAGAGATTAAAAAGATCACAAAGTATTTTATAACCTGTTAGACCAGATTCATTTCTAACTTTGGCAGTCCTTATAATTAGAACAAAAATAGTTTTAAACAGGCAGTTTAATGCCAATGACATAATTTATTGAGTGTTCATTATTTGTTGTTCATCCTTAGATATTTAAACATACTGCCTTGTTAAATATACACAGCATATGAATTAAATATGATTACACCCAGTTTCATAGGAAAAATAACTCAAAGATGCTCCTACTGCTGATAGATTTTTATCTAACTCTGTTTTCTTCACTGTACCAAGTAGCTTCTGTGTGCAGTGAGCTTCTGTGTGCAGTGAAGCATTGTTTTTCTTCTTGTAGATAGTGAAAGCAAAGCTTAGAGATACTTAATAATGTGCTCAAAGACCTGTAGCCAAGGACAGAGGAAGAGGGTGTTTTTTAAGATTGAGCCCTGTTTGACATAACTCCAAAACCCGGTCTTTTTTTTTTCTTTTTTTAGGTACTCGATGAATCCAGACTAACTACTTTTTAAATGATGTCTACTGTATGTATGTCTCTGGTATGGGTATGTGCATGTATGGATGAAGTGCAGGTGCTTCTTTACCCAACCAGAAGAGGGTGCCGGCTTCTTTGGAGGGCAAGCTACCTGTTGTAGATGCTGGGGATCAGTTTAGGTCCTCCCGCAAGAGCAGTCTGCACACCTAACAGTCTCTGCAGCCTGAATTCAGACTTACAGTAGTTAAAATCTATTTTGCTTAGAGTAGATGCAATAGAAGAAAACTTAAAACCATGTAGAATTGCACCAGAGTTTGCTCACAGATTGTTCTTTGATTAAGTATGGAATGTCCATGGTAGAATTGCTTCTTTCTAAGAATTTCCATCCTATGAAACAGCACTTATTATTACCCATACCATTTATACTTGGACATATTAGAATTTTCTTGAGTTTCTCTTCCCCCAGTTTGTTTAAAAAGGTAGATACGGTTGAGCATGATGGTGCACGTGTTTAATCCCAACACTCGGGAGGCAGGAGCAGAAGGTTCTCTGTTGAGTTCCAGGACAGCCAGAGCTACAAAGAGAATCCCAGTCTTGAGAAACAAACACAAAAAAATAAAGATAGCTGAGCTGTTGATCCTGGAGAACCAGAAAAGTAATACTATTACTATGCTTGGCACTTGCTAAGCCTAATCAGTGTTGTCTGTTGCAGTGACAAAATACCAGTGATACTTGGCTTAGGAGGAAATGGTGCTGGAGAGAAGTCTCAGTAGTTAAGAACACATAACTCTGCTCTTGGAGACTGTTTGGTTCCCAGCACCCACACTGCCTGCAACTCCAGCCCCAGGAGATCCAAAACCTCTGGCCTCCTGAGGTGCCTGCCCTGGAGTGCGCATACTCTCTCTCCCCTTACATATAATTAAAGATGATTTTTTAAAAACAAACTTTTTTTCAAAGGAGGAGGAAAGGCTACTTGGCTCCTGGCTTTAGAAGTTTTAGTCCCTGGTCACTTTACCAAGTTACCGAAGCAGAAGAGGTGTGCTGGTCTTGTGATGGCCTGGAAACAGAACCAGGAAGGAGCTGGGCTCCCTGCATTTCCTCAAGGACAAAACTCCAGCGACCCAACTTCCTAAGGGTCCCACCATTTCCCAGTAGCTTTCCAGCCTGGGACTAGCTTTTCCACGCTTACACATTTTCAATGCAGCAAGCCTTTCTCGTGATCCGAAATTGTGCTAAGCATACAATTGTGTGGGTTGTGAGTGGTAATTTATTTTATTTCATTCCACACATTAGAAATTTGAGACTCAGGAGATGTTAAAATTCAATCATTCAGGACTTCACAACCAGAAAGCAACAGAATTGCTAATTCTAATTCACATTCATATTTAGCCAGATATGCTAGTTTATGTTTATAACCCTAATCTTTAGGAAGCTGAGGCAGGAAGATAAAGGAGTTGAGACAGCCTAAGTTATTTAGGAAGTTTAAGGCTAGATAGTAAGACCCTGTCCCAAGAATAGTCATATACATATTATTCTAAAGCTTGGGGTTTTTGTTTGTTTGTTTTCTTGTTGTTATGTTGTTGTTTTTTTTTCTTGGTTTCTCAAGACAGTTTCTCAATAGCTAAGGAACTAGTCCTGGAACTCCCTTTGTAGACCAGGGTGGTCTTGAACTCACAGAGCTCTGCCTGCCTTTGCCTTCTGAGTGCTGGGATTAAAGACGTGCGCCACCACCGCCTAGCTAAAGCTTGTATTTTTGATCACGGTGTCATACAGATTTGAAACTTAAGCTTTCTTTTGTTTGCCTAAGACCTTCATTGGTATCGTGTTTGGTAGCACTGCTAGTTAGTGTACGGCCAAAAGCAATACAAACCTGGAGCTTTAGAATAAAATTGGGGCTAGAGCATAAATTCAAGAAAATTATAGTGAAAGTTCAGAGATTCCGATTCTTTCTCTAAGAATAGAAGAGTGAGTCTTCTGGCATTTTGAAAAGGTGGAAGAATCACCCTGAGGAAAAGCAAACAAAATTTATTTACTAGACCTGCTCCAGAGTTCATAGCATTCTAAAGCCTAGAGGAGCTGTGGTGTCCATCCAAGTTACTTCACTGAGGAGAAGCCATCTTAGTTTAAATGATGTGCTTTAGATTGTACAGTGAGATGACCAGATAGGTAGTATTTCGAAGACAGCAAACATGAGTCATAGTTAAAAGTGTAAGAAATGGCTTTTGTATGGGAGACAGTAAGCAAGAAACAGGAGGGGTGGGGATGGGGAGGGAAGAATTAGATTTCACACTTGAGAAGAAAGCAAATGGAGAATAGGTGCACCAACATAATGCAGTGTCATCAAAGTCATGAGAACTGAGACTCTAAAAAAATGAATACTTATTTCCTAAGCAAGAAGAATGGAGACATCCAAAATGTCATTTAATTTGTCAAGAATGCAATCTGTAACCCACAAAATGATGGTTTTATAAGTCTTGGAAATATGTACGAGTGTGCCAGGTCTTAAGTGGAAATAATGTGGTTTTTTAAATATCAATCATGATACATGAATTTTTCTAGAACTGTGCTTTTCAGTGTGATGGTCATTAGCCATAGATGCTATTAAAAATATTTTTATATCTAGAGGCACTTGCCTATAATCTTAGCACTTAGAAGGCTGAGCAGGAGAATAGGGAATTTAAGACCAGCCTAAGATAGCTAGTAAGACCTTGTTTCAATCAAGCAACTAATGAATGAATGAATGAAGCTGAACATGTGTCTGGGCTCCCAGATACTCAAGCAGCTAAGGAGGGTTACTTGAGCACAGGAATTTGAATCTTGTATCAGACAACAGTGAGCAACACAATGACATTTTATCTCAAAATATGTATCTATTAAAAATAAAAGATTAGCCAGGCAATAGTGGCACACTCCTTTAATCCCAGAACTCAAGAGGAAGAGGCAGGTGAATCTCTGTGAGTTTGAGGTCAACCTGGTTTACAGAGTGAGTTCCAGGACAGCTGGGGCTACATGGAGAAATCGTCTCAAAAAAAGCAAACCAAATAAATAAATAAAAGATTTAGGCCAGCAAGATAGCTTCAGTGTACGAAGGCACTTGCCCACCAACCCTGATAATCTTTTTCTTTCTTTTTATTTTTCTTTTCTTTCCTTTCTTCCCATTTATTCTTTGTGGATTTCACATCATGCATCTGGATCTCATTCATTTCCCTGTCCCTCCATATATCTGCCCACTGCCATTGCAATACTCCCCCAAAATAAAATAAAATTTAAGAGGAAAAAAAAGGAAAAATCTCATCATTGAAGCTGTAGTGTGACTCAGTGAGTCATGCAGTAAACCCTTTTGTCCATACATCTTCACTTGCAAGTGTTCATTGCAAAGAGTCATTGGTCTGATTCACGGCCTCTGGTTTCTGCTACACTATTGATGCTGGCCCTCTCTGGGACTCCTCTTGGATATCCTGTTGTTGCCCTATGTCGTGACATTCCTGCAACTTTGTGTCTGTAGGACTGGTCCCTTTACATACTCCAGTAGATCATGGATGAAGTAGATGTTGGGATGGGTCAACTCATAACCATGGTTCTGGGCCTGGGTAGTTGTCCAGTTGAGTAGAGGCTTAGAAGGTGAGGGCAGAGGCAAAGGGATGATGACACAAAAGCAGGACTCTCAAGCATGTCAACAGAGAGGTCTATGGAATTGTTTCTTTCATAAAAATGTGCCTTTAATCCCAGCACTCAGGAGGCAGAGGCAGGCAGATCTCTGTGAGTTCGAGGCCAGTCTGGTCTACAAGAGCTAGTTCCAGGACAGGCTTCAAAGCTACAGAGAAACCCTGTCTCAAAAAAACAACAACAAAACCTCAATATGTTGGATTGGGAAGATGGCTTAGAGGGTTAAGTGTTTGCCTTGCAAGCCTGATGACCTGAGTTCAGCTCCACAGAACTCAAGTAAAAGCTGGACACAGTTGCAGTAGCATTTTTAATCCAATCCTGCCCCCTCAGGTAGTGAGAAGTGAAGACAGGAGAGGCTTGTTGGCCAACTAGCCTGTGTGACCATTGTGAATAAGAGAGACCATGTCTCAAAGTGGGGGGCAAGGACTGACACTTGATGTTGTCCTCTGACCTCCATATCCTTGTGCCTTTACACACACACACGAGAAATTTAAAAGTTGAAGTCTTTGTTGCTAGTAAAGTTTCATCTTCATGCTTCTTCCTTCTCTTTCTGCCTCAAAACCAAGTACAAGTTGATTACTATATTAACACTGTGGAAAAGGGACCTGGCATAAAAAGATTTTCATTATTAGATCACACATATAAATACTCATACACACTCATGTGCTTATAAAGACAGACAGACTATGGTGGTGTTAGGAATCGTGGTAGTTTAGTATAAAGCTATTTAAAAATAAGATTTCAGTTGAAGTTTCAGGGAGAAAAATCCATGGTTCTCTGTACTGGGATGACTTTTGAAACAAGAAGGGTAAATAGTAGGATGGTGACCACAGAGTCAATGTGGAGACTGAAATAATGCCAGCAGCATTCAGCCAAGATTTTTTCAAGTTCTGATTTCTTTTACATATGTGTCTTTGGGAGGTAGAGTAATATAAAATATAGCTCTTAAGTTATGTAGCATCAGAGACTCTTTTCAGTTCATTTATGAGGCAGTTTTTTGCCTTGAGGAAAAGAGTTTTTGTAAATATAATAATTCAAGCAAAAGAATATTATTTTGAATTTCTAGGGAAGCCAATAGCTTGTCATCCTGGCACTCAGGAGGTAGAGAGGCAGGAGAGTTAGAAGTTCAGAGTCATTCTTGGTTACATGGCAAGTTTGAGGCCAGCCATGAAAAGAATGTATGTACATATATACAATCCATAATCATAGGCTTCATACACACACACACACCGTCTTATAGACAACAAATTTTCCACTGAAGACACATTTTAGAGAACAGTTTGCACATCATAAAGAGAAACTGCATATGAAAAAGGCTTATTTCCAATAAATGCATATAGTATGTAGAACATCATAGGATTTCTGCAAACAAAAAGAAAGCTCGTAAGAAAACTGAGGAAGCATTTGAGCTTTACCAAAGAGGAATTCCAAATGGCCAATAAATATGTGGGAAAGTGCTTAACCTCCTCAGTAATCAAGTGACTGGAAAATAACCACACTGAGGACCCACAGACAGAGCTGAGAATACCACACACTGGAGAGAAGGGAAAGAGTGGAGACACTCATGCCCTGCTCATGGAAGTGGAAGTTGAAATCAGCACTGACTTTGAAAACAAGTTTGGATTGTCCAGCACAGTTAAAAGTGCTTATGCTCTGTGATCTAGAAAGTCAGCTCTGAGATGCATCCTCCAAAGACACTTGTGTTTATGTATGCATGTGGGCATCATGTAAATGTCTGTAACAGTATTAATGTTCCACAACTCAGGTGAGTCAGTTGTAAAACATCTGTTTATGTGACTTCCTAGCAGTGAAAATGAATGAGTTGCTGCAACTATGTTTATTGCATGGTCAAGCCATAGAAATAATGCTGAACATGACATTTGACACAATATGTATAGTTTAAATAAACATTAATATTATAAAGAAAAATCAAGGATGTGTTTGCCTTAAAAATCAGTGTGCTGGTTTGTAGATGGAGACTGCTCGTTTGTTACTGGCCACCCAGACCCGAATAATCACACAAAACTATATTAATTACAACACTGTTTGACCAATGACTCAGTTTTATTCCTAGCTATCTCTTATATTTTAAATTAACCCATTTCTATTAATCTATGTATCATCATGAGGCTATAACCTCCCTGTAAGGTTCCATCATGTCTCCTTGGCAGCTAGCTACATGGCGTCTCTCTGACGCCATCTACTCTCTCTCTATGTCTCTGCTCAGATTTCCTGCCTAGCTTTACTCTGCTAAGCCATTGGCTGAAATGGCTTTATTCATCAACCTATAAAAACAGCACATATATAGCGAGACAGCCCACATCACTGGTTCCTCAGGAGAAGTGAGGAAGAATCAGGAAGGGCTGCAGGGTTAAGGTCAAACGTCTTCTGAAGCTTGGGGGTCAGGTTTGTCCGACTGAGGGTAAAGTGATTGCTGGGTCATAAAGTTGTTTGTTACAGAGTACAAGACTTGCCTTTTCTCACATCCTCATCAACACTTCTCATTTATGTCTTTTTAATAATAACCATTCTGACAGGTGGTGAGGTATCTTGTGGTTTTTATTTTAGTTTTTTCTGGTAATTAGTGATATTGAACACCTTTTCCCATTTAATTATATCTACCTAGCTTCTTTGTCCATTTAACTTTTTATTACATTGTATTTTGTGTGGGGGATGTACAAGGGCTATCATATACATGCTGTACATGTATATGTAGGGTCCTGGACAGTCTATAGGAGCACCTTGTGGACCCCAAGGATTGAACTCAGGTTATCAGACTTGGTAGCAAGAGAAGCCATCTTGCCAGCTGTCTTTGTTCATTCTCCCCTCCCCCATTTTCTTTTGGTATTCTGAGACAAGGTTTCTCTGTGTAACAGCTCTTGCCTTCTTAGAACTCAACTTGTAGACCAGGCTGGCCTTGAACTCACAGAGATCAGCCTGCCTCTACCTCCTGAGTACCACCCACCGCCACTACCACCTTTGTCTTTGTCCATTCATCATTAGGTTATTTTCTTGGTATTGAGTTAGTGTTTGTTACTTGGAGTTGTTTGCTTTCTGTATGTATTTAGGACCATTTGTTTACTCTACCTTTTGTTGCCTTTTATGGAAGGGTCTCTTCCAAAACATTCTCTAGACAAATATCATGGATTCTTCCCTCCTTTTTTTAAAAAATTTTTGTCTTTTGGTTTTTGTTGTTGTTATTGTTTTTGTTTGTTTTTGAAACAGGGTGTCACTATATAGCCCTGTCTGTCCTGGAAATCACTCTGTAGACCGGGCTAATCTCCAATTTACAGAGATCCTGCTTTCCTGGGATTAAAGGTGGCATCCTGGGAAGTCACAACCAGCTTCCCCTATTTTATTCTAGTAGTTTTATAGTTTCAGGTCTTACATTTAGATTTTTAATAACATTTTGGGTTGATCTTTTTACATGGTGTAAGAGTCTAATTACATTTTTGATATTTTATTTTATGTGTATTTGTGGTTTTGCCTGTGTATGTGTATACACCACATATGGGTGCCTGGTGCCTAGGGTGGTCAGAAGAGGTCATCTGATCCCCTGGAACTGGAGTTACAGATGATTGTGAGCTGCCATATGTGTGCTGAGAACTAAATACTGGTCCTTTGCAAGAGCAGCAAGTGCTTTCAATTGTTGAGTCATCTCTCCGTGCCCCTGATTTCAGTCTCCTGCATGTGGATATCCAAGATCATTTTAGGGCTGCTTTTTCCCATTGTGATTCTTGGTAGTGTCCTCAAGACTTTTTTGACCAAAAAATAAGTGAATTTATTTCTGGGATCTAGCCTTTTCCACTGGCTGTGTATTTTCATGCTATTGCCATTCCATTTTAAGAGCTACACTCTGGCAGGATTTGGGCAGTATAATGCCTCTAACTTTGTTCTTTTTGTCTAGAATTGTTTTGGCTCTTTAAGGTCTTTATGGTTACATAAACGTTTTAGGACTGGCTTTTTGTTTTTGTTCTTTTGGGTTTTTTCTGGTGATAGGAATTGAACCCAGGGTTTTTGTTTATTTTTGTTTGTAAAGACAGAGCCTCGGTACTGCAGAAATGGCTCAGAGGTAAAGAGCACTGGCTGCTCTTCCAGAGGTCCTGAGTTCAGTTCGCAGCAACCACATGGTGGCTCACAACCATCTGTAATAAGATCTGGTATCCTCTTCTGGCCTGCAAGATACATGCAAGAAGATCCCTGTATACATAATAAATAAAAATCTTTAANAAAAAAAAAAAAAGGCAGAGCCTTAATGTGTTGCATAGGCTATGATCAGGAGACCCTCTGCCTGAGGCCTCCTGATTAGTTGGGAGTACACACAAGTGCCACTATATCCAACTAATTGTAGGATTGTTTCTGTGAAAAATGTCACTTTAAAAAAAGTTGCTGAGTGGAAGGGATTGGGTTTGTCGAATGCTTTTAATCCCAGCACAGGGGAAGCAGAGGCTGGTGATGTGATCTCTGTAAATTTGAGGCCACCCTGACATGACAACCAAGGCTACAGAGAAACACTGTCTCAAAAAACAAAAACAAATAAAAAAAGACAGAAGAAAGTGTCATTTTACCAGGGATTTTCTTTAAGTGGTATGAACATTTTGATAATAGTGATAATTCCTCTAATCCATGAACATGGGCTGTGTAAGTGTGTGTGTGTGTTCCTCTTCAGTTTCTTTCATCAGTATTTTACACTTTTGGGGGCACAACTTTCTCCGTGGTTAAATTTGTTCGAGGTGTAAATCTCATTTGTTTGTGTGAATGTTCATTTTAATGTGTTGTTTAATTCATTTTGTTAGTGTTTTGTTGAGGGCTTTTGCATTTATATCAGTCAGGGATATTTTCCTGTGCTTTTGTTTGGTAAAGTAAAGTAATCCCTGCTTTGTAAAATGAGCTGGGAACTATTCATTCCTTTTCAATCTGTGGGAAGAGTTTGAGAAATATGATTTTTGTTTTTTTTTTTATTTCTTGCTCTTTGAGACAAGGTGTTACTTTATAGCCTTGCTTAGCCTACAACAGGATAGGAAATCTAGTGAGATCTGTGTGCATCTGCTTCCCAAGTGCTAGGATTAAAGGCATGTGCTACTCTACCTGGCAGATCAGTATTCTTTAAAAATTTATTTTTATTATTTTTAGTTGTGTGTGGACTGTATGTGTACAGAAGTGCAGGTAGAGTTCAGGGGTATGGAACCCTTTGGAGCTGGATAGAAGGCAGTTGTGAGCCACCTGACCTTGGTGCTGGGAGTCAAACTCTGGTCCTCTGGAAGAGCAAAAGTATAAACTCTTAACTGCTGAGCCATCTCCTCAGCCCCAGGTTAGTATACTTAAAATGGCTTTTATTGGATGAGAAACATTGTTACTGAGCCATTCTCTTTAGTCTCTATTAATCTGTTCAAAATATGTTTTTATGACTCATATTTGATGAGTTGTTTCCTAGGAAATTTATCCATCCCTTAAAAAACAAACTGGTAGATGAGAAAATGAGATTTAGAAATGATAGCTGACTTTTTTATAACTAGGTATTAGTGTAGAATTCAATCAGAACATCCTTAAGGATGCTACTACTGTTTACATCCTTTTGGTGTAAAAAAGACTCAGATGGCCTTCTTTAATTGATGTTGTAGGCAATTAGTCAGTACCCAAATAAAACCACTAGCAATATAATAATTTCTGAGTCTCACAGAGTTGTAAGGTTCTTACAAAATAAAGTAGGATTTCTGTGTTTATCTGGTATATATAATTTGATAATTTTGCATGTCTCATTTACTTTAAGAGAATTCTGATAACATGGTGATTTTTGTTTTTATTTTTTGAGATAGGGCCTTATATAGCCCAGGCTGGCCTCAAACTCTTTATGTAGCTTAGATGTCTTTGAATTCCTGATTTTCCTCTTTTTCCTCCTAAGTACTAGGATTATAAGCATGTTCTTGCTTTGCTTTTCTTCTTTCTATGTAGTAAATTCATAAATTCTGGCCAGTTTAGTTTCATTTTATTTGGCTTATCTCACACTGTAGCCCAGGCTGTCCTGGTCTTACAGTTGTGAGCCCCTGTTGCTGACTGATGAACCTAGAGCCTGTTGGTTGTCGGAGGTGAGTGTGCATGAAGTCACCTGTCAGTTTTAAAGCAGTGCAGCCCTAGAAGGTGACCTGTAGAGTCTGATTCCAACTGTGGAGTCTCTTAAGGCTGCATGTGTAACAAGCATCCTAATGGTTCAAGGTGCAAAAGATGGACAACAATGGACAAGAACCATCTCTTGGGAAAGAATTCCTGAGGCTTTATTATTTTAAAATTTAAATAATTTTTAAAACTTAATTTTAATAATTTAAAATAATGAAGGATAATAATTTTTTATGTTTTTTGAAAGTCTGCTGCTCTTCCACATAAAATGATTAAAGTTGTCCTTAATGTCATTCAGTCTGGCTTTAGTTGCCATGTGAGATGATATAAAATGAGGCTCCAAAAGTCTTTATTCTTTGTTCCCTAAAAGGAACCAAGGCTCCGTAAGGATAATGGTGCCTCATTTAGAGAACATGTGATGCAAATTGGACATAAAGAAGGTTTTATTCTGTGTTTTTCAGGAGCAGCGTTAGGGAAGTAGGCCTGTCAGGTATAATCATTTATAAATATCTGTGGGGATGGGGTAGGCGTAGGAGGTAAAGTGCTGACCGTAATGTGAAAACTTTTTATGAAAAGCTTTATTACATGTTTAAAAACTATCACATAAATACAGAGAGACAGAAAAAGAGAGAACAAAGGAAAGCTAGATGTAATGTATGCCTGTAATCCCACAGTACTTGAGAGGTGGAGACAGGAGGATCAGTTCAAGGTTATCCTTCATTGTATAGCAAATTCAAAGCCAGCCTTGGCTATGTAAGAACCCATTTAAAACAAACAAACGAAGAAATTAGTAAATAAATAGAAATTTTGGGAACAGGGAGATTAGGATAGGGAACATGAGTAAGACTTGGAAAGCCCGTCCCCAACTCTTGCCAATATAATTGGTTTTAACCTTCCTGTCTGTACTAGTAGCTTTTCCATTGCTGCAATAAAGTATCTCAGGTAGAGGAATGTATAAAGAAAAGAGGTTTATTTAGCTCACAGATCTGTACGTCTGGGAGTATGTTACCCACTTCTACTTAGCTCTTGTCAGAGCCTCGTGGTGATGGCATACATTGGCACATGCAGAAGAGTTCACATGACAAGACAGGAAGACAGATCAGAGAAGGGCTAATGCTGCGCTTTCATAGTAGCTCACTCTGAAAGGAACCAACCAGGGTCCCACAAGAACTACTTTCAAACTGTCCCTTACCTTGCAGTAAACTTGAGCTCTTAAAAGCTCCACCATGTTCCATTGCCACACTGGGGACCAGGTTTCCAACATATTGATATACTGAAGCGTACTCAAATCGTATACAAACCACACTGTTTCAAGATCTGAAGGGATATCCAGCTTGGTGACATTGTAGCATAACATAGATACCTAACTTATAATCCTTACACATCTTAATTAATCTTATTTAGTAAGAGCCTCTGTGAAGAAAGACTGATTTAATGATAGGATCTGTTGGCTAGAAGAAGAGGGCCAGTTGAATGCATATGTAATTATATAGGGGATTTACTACACTGGCCTACACCATTAGAGGTTGGAGACTACCACAGTGGCCATCTGCAAGCTTGATAGCAAGGGAAAGCAGTAGCTGTTCAGTCTCAAGCTGGAAGCTTCAGCATAAGAGGGGCACCCTGGAGAGTCACTGGTGTGAATCCAATTTAAAGCTAAAGAAGCTGGAGTCTGGTATCCCTTGGCAAAGCAACAGCAGCAGCAAAAGTTTGTTCCCACTCAAGAAAAATTGAATTTGCCTACCAAGGTGACTTCCTCTGTCTTCTATTACATGTTCTTCCAAACTCCCATCCACTGCACTAGGCATTAATAGATCTACTCCTAAAATTGCTGATCCACATGAAAATAGCCTGACAGATAACACCTTGATGTACATCAGCAGTTTTTCTAAGCGTCTCTCAATCTGGTCAAGCTGACATCATCACAGGTATCTTATTAGATAATACCCCTTATACAATCCTTGCTTTTGAGTAGGATAACAGAGGTACATACTTGGTTTTTGGCATCATCATCATCACTATTGAAACTGGGTCCCATGTAGCTTAGACTACCACTAGTAGTCTTGATCTTCTCTTCATATGTCTCTTGATCTTCATATGTCTGTCTTTCTGGTGTTGGAGCTCCATGAGTGCATCACCACACCCTATTTCTTATTTATATTTCTTAAGCAGGGTCTCATTGTGTATCTCCTCCTGGCATGAAACTTGCCATGTAGCCCTGACTGGCCTAGAATTTGTGATCCTCTTTTTTCTGCTTCCCCGTGCTGTGATTACAAGGCTTATCCCACAACCTTCTGACTATACATTTTAAAATCATGTATAAGATAGTGATTTGTATACAAGAGTTGGAATATTTTTGCATTGACCTTGAGTTCAAACAAATGCAAGCTTGGCTTTCAGTAACACTGACCTTCTTAAATAGCATTCTCATTTGTGTAGTGTCTGCCTGATAAAAAGGTTTACAGTTTGAGATTACAACCATATGGAACAAAGGAACAAAGGTGCCATTATTTTTATGTGTGCAGCAATTTTTTTTCTTTTTTCAATTTTGGCTTTTTGAAATAAAGTCTTACTATGTGTTCTGGTCGTCCTGGAATTCACCATGACATCTAGGCTTGCCTCAAACTTGTAGTCATCCTCCTGCCTCTACCTCCTACTTTTTCTTTCTTTTTTATATTGCTAGAGCCCAGGCCCTAGTATATATTAGGCACTTGCTGTTCTACTGAGTAAGTTATTACTTTTAAGTGGTATTGTTCTTTCCCAGAGTGCCTTGTTTATTTTTTTCTATTTCATGATTTATTTCTGTCCTATACTTTTTTTATTTTACCTTGATTTTTGTGTGTTATTTTAAGGGTTTTCCATTATTTTTTTCTTTTTCTTCTTTTTTCTTTTTTCTATTGAGGAAATGGAGATGAGGGTGTGTGTGTGTGTGTGTATGTATGTGTGTGCACGTGCGCAAGTGTGTGTGTGTGTGTTTGTAGTCAGTTCTTGCCTTCTACCATGTTGGAGGAGGTCGCTAGTTAGTTCCTGGCCACTTAGCTCTGAAATAATCACACTGAAACTATATTATTTAAATAACTGCTTAGCTTTAGCTTCTTATTAGCGAACTCTTATATCTTAGTTTAACACATCTGCATTAATATGTGCATCACCACGAGGTTGTGGCCTACCAGCAAAATTTCAGCACATCTGTCTCTAGGGGTGGCTCCATGGCTTCTCCCTGATTCCACCTCCTTTCTCCCAGCATTCAGTTTTTTTCTTCCTAGCTCTGTTCCCCTATAGCAGAGCTATAGGCCCAAAGCAGTTTCTTTATTAACCAATGGTATTCACAACATACAGAGGGGAATCCCACATCACTACCATATGGGTCCTAGGGTTTGAACTCATCCTCTCTCCTGGTATAGGTGCGTTTACCCATTGTCATCTCCCTGGGTGTGGGGATATTCTTTTTACAGTTGTCAATAGCCCTTTATTTTTAGTTATTTTTAGGCTTCCTATTAGTTGTAGTTCTATCAAATAGTAATCTCATGCTTTACTGCAGTGTTTACATGATTGTAGTAATGGGCGTTGTCATTGTGAACATGTGATAACACACCCAGCTCATGAGTCACCTACTTTTGGACATTATTACATTTGCTTAGAAAATCAATCTTGCTTGAAAACAGCCGATTTCTTTTTCATAGCCACGCTTTCCATATATCCTCTGAGTGGGATGCTGAAAAATGTATGTGGGCTGATAAAAAGATTTTAGTGCATATTTCCAAAACTGGACTATGAAAAAAAATGTTATAAGGAAATTTATCTAGAGAAATAAAAAATAAACTTAGAACTACAACTAAATTTATCTCAGAGAATTATTCTGAGCTCTAAATTTGTTTTTCATGACGTGCTGAACTGAGAACATCTATGGCACCAAAGACAGAGCAGTGTGTAACACAAAGGTGCTCTGAAAAGAACAGTAGTATGATAACAAAACAAGAAAAATAATTCCCAAAACTTAGAGTTGATATCCTTCTCCTGCCATTTCTTAAAGATTGCCTCCTGTAGCCCAGTCTGACTTCTAACCTGCTGTGTAGTTTGAGGATTTCCCTCAACTTCTGATCCTCTTGTCTTTGTCTCCACAGTGTTGGCTCTGCTAGCCAGGCTGTATTCCCCAGTCCTGGTTTGTTTGAGATAGTTTCATATGGCTTAGGCTAGCCTCTAGCTCGTGTGTACTATTCTTGGAAGGTGACTTTGACCTCTGCCCTCCTGCCTCCACCTCCTGAGCCGGGATTACTGATGTGTGCACTATTCCTAGCTTTTAAAGGTAGAGTCAGGAGAAAGTTGTAGTATTTATTATAGCAGCCCTGGCAAGCTATATACTCTGTTCTTTCTTACTGTTTTACTGTTTGTTCTTTTATTCCCTCCTTTCTGTTTAGAGAACTACTTTTTTAGTCATCCTTTTAGATTAGCTCTGCTGGCCACAGGTTCTCTTGATTTTTCTTCATCTGAAGATATGTTGATTTCCTTCTTCTATCCCTGAAGGGTTTTTTCTAGATGCAGTGCTGGGGGAGCAATTGTTCTTTCAGCATCTCAGAGATGCCCCACTTTTTCTGTCCTCATGGTTCACAGTGTGGTATTTATTGTCATTTCTATTCTTTCTCGTTTTCAAGATTTTTTTAAGATTTATCTTCAGCTTTCAGATGTTTAGATATGACATATCTTAATGTCATTTTTCTTTTTTTAAAAAATTATTTGGGGTTTGCTCATTGCCTCGAGTCTCTAAATTTATTGTTTCCAAACTGAGAAAGCTCTCAGTTGGTGGCTTTTCCAGGCCCACCCTCCTGTTCTCACAGAATGCTAATAGCATGAGGACTCTTATTAGAGTTTTGCTTTCGTTCTACAGCTCTTTTTAGACTCTGCTCATTTTTCTTTCCACTTTCTGTCTTTCGTTCTGAATGGAGAATTTCTAGTGCTCTACATTTCATTTCATTGCTTTTTTTCTAAGATTTATTTTTGTGTGTGTATTTGTGCATGAGTGCAGGTGCCCTGAGGGCTTGAAGCCTGTGATCCCTCTGGAGCTGGAGTTATAGGTAGTTGTAAGCCACTTGACATGGCTGCTGGGGACTGACCTTAGGGTCCTCTACTAGAGCAACGAGCACTCTTAACCACTGAGCCATCTCTCTGGCCCCTACCTTCTTCTGTACCCTCCATCCTGCTGTTAACCCATCCATTGGGTGTGCTTGTTTCAGTTGGTTTATTTTTTCAGTTCTAGTTTCCATTTGTTTTTGTTTTAATCTCATTTCTTTCTGACAGTTTCCATTTCTTTGATGAGGCTTTCTGTTCTTCATGTGTTCCTAGGGAGTTTATGATTGCTCACTGAAGCATTTTCTCAGTGCTCTAACAGCTGCCCCACCCACCTTGTTTTCTTTGTCACTGTGACTTGGTGTTTCTGGGGTGCCAACTGGGTGACTTGAGCTCCATGTCTGGAATGTGTTGCTCAGGACAAAACAGCATAAGTAAGCAAAACAACAACAGCGAAGCAAAACAACCCACGGAACTTGCTGCTGCTGTCTCGTGAGCCCTGAGGTCCCTGGTTTTCAATCTTTCAGAGTCTTCTCGTGTCTGTTTTATGTATAATATTTCAGAATTTAGTTGCATTAAGCAGATGGAATAAGGAAAATGATATCTGTCCTGTCACCCAGAAGCAAAAGTAACTAACATTTAAAATTATATAAATTTATAGCTTTGATTTTAATTAAAAATGAATTTAAAAAATAATTCACAAGTTTGTATAAATGTGATATAACAAGTTAAATACTGTTGTTTTAACTTTCCTGGGTTAATATTAATAAACAAAAATTAATTTTGCTTGCTTTCTACCTCAAAATTATCAAGGAATAGAGAGAGGAGGGAGGGGGAGGGAAATGGGAAGAGGTGGAAATTTTTAATAATAATAAAGAAAAAAATTATCAAGGAATGGCATAGTGGTTGAAAGCAAAAATGAAATATGTAAGCACAAAGTACTTCTACAGTCTGGCAAATTTATAGAGAAAGTTTCAGAAGTGTGACAGTCATCGTCATCAAGTTATCTTCATTCAACAAGAGCAACTTTGTGTTCCTTCTGTTTGATAATTGGCCTGCAGTAGTATGAGCAGTGCCGCGATGTGTTGTGTGGCCGTACTACTTTGATATGGCACTCTAAGTACTTGTCCTTCCGTAGGAGTTTTGTTTTATAGTTGATTTAATATTGAACTGTGTATTTTAGAAGTTTTTGGAAGTTTGTATTTACTGTTTCTTATGAAGTTGCTCAGCGTTGAAAAGAATACCCTATATAGAGAGTGTTTGTGATAGTCTCAGGCCCTCTTCCATCCGCAGTAGTGATGTTCACATAGAAAGTGATGATACGGTATGTGGCTATTGCATAATGGGCTTTATTTGGTAAGGATGATGTCACCGTGTGGGATGGCCTGAAGCAGTTATTAAAGAACACAAGACTTTTGAGTGCTAGCATTTCTTACTAAATACCATTCTGCTGAAACATTGTGTTTGGACTGGAATAAACTTAGATTTTCCTGGCTTCTTACTGAAATTTAGAGAAGTAAATCTTGTGTCACACTTCTATAGCTGGATTGAATAAAATATTAAAATATTTTTCCTTGGTAAAGAAACATGGGATTAGAAAGGGGAAAAGTTGTGAGTTTCTGTTACATGTACAGAATTTTGAGATTAAAGTTCAGGGATGCTTTGGATTTTTGTAATGTGTTACTCAGTTTATTGCTGAAGCATGAGATAATGATTATTAGAAAAAGCTATAAGTTTAAAGATTTTTAATGTCCTTGTTATTAAAAGAGACTGATTACATTTCCTTTGAATCAGACACATTTGATATTTTTTAGTATTGTGGTAAAATGCATAGCTGAATTTATTATCATAATATAAAGTAATAGTAATTATTATTAGTTTTAAGTGTACAGCTGTTAGGCATGTTGTCATCTCTGTGTCCATTCCCAGAATTTTCATCATCCCAAAGTGATGTAACTTTATCCACCATACAAATACTTTTGGTAGCCAGGCAGTGGTGGCGCACACACCTTTAATCCCAACACTCAGGAGGCAAAGACAGGCAGATCTCTGTGAGTTCGAGCCCAGCCTGGTCTACAAGAGCTAGTTCTAGGACAGG
>LOEQ01002765.1:213067-228111 GCA_001685075.1 Bramus lutescens
AGGCTCCAAAGCTACAGAGAAACCCTGTCTTGAAACCCCCCCCCAAAAAAAAAACAAAAACTAAAAAAAAACAAATACTTTTGATTCCTTCCCCCTCCTGCCCCAGCTGCCTGTACCCATAGTACCTAATGTCTCTCTGACTCAGGAACCTGTGTGGACAGAATCCTGCAATATCTGTCCTTTGTTGTCTGGCATGTTTCACTTAGTTCTGTGTAATGTTTCCAGGGTTCATCTATGATGTACCATGAATCAAAATTAAATTCCTTTCAAGTTCCAGGCTAGTCAGGGCTATGTAGCAAGAACCAGTCTTAAAAAAAAAAAAAAAAAGACTGAAAAGTATTCTGTTGCACACATGCAGCACATTTTGTTTTCTCATGGTGCGCAAGGCTGTCATGATTCAAGAGCTCCAAGTTCAGTATTACTGTAAAAGAGCAGGTCCCCACAGTTAAGTATCACTGGTACCTAGAACTGAAAATCTGGGGAGGGTTAGCCCCTATGAATGAGAGAGAGGAAATGAGTATACTATGAGCTGAGTATATGTCCCTATAGCTGCCTAGCTGGAGACATTTGTGCTAAGAGCAGTACACGCTGCCCAAATGAGAGATTGAGAATGTGTCCCTTGATTTCTCTTTTGTGCTTTAAGCAGCTTGCTCATAGAGAATAGCTAGAAGTCTGAACTCTTATGTACAAGTGAATGGTGAGCTCAAGCTGATCTTTGTGGGCATAGAGAACCTGTTTGCACTGAAAGTACTTGGATTGATTGGCTCAAGTGAATTTAATTTACCACATACATAGTTCCTTTTTTTGTTTATTTATTTATTTATTTATTTATTTATTTATTTATTNGACCTTTGGAAGAGCAGGCAATGCTCTTAACCACTGAGCCATCTCTCCAGCCCTACATAGTTCCTTTTATCAGGTGTTACCAGATCCATGTTCTGATATTTTTCATGAGGATGAATAGAAGATTGGGGTGAAAGAGACTCATTTGATCTTGATAGGAAGACATAGTGATCTCTGACACATTCAATATGAAAAACAGATACCAGTCTGTTAAAAAAAAATTGCTTCAAGCAACTTAGGAAGGGTCAAAAATGGTTATTGCATCAAAGGACAAAATAGAAAAAAAAGAAAACAGACAAAATTACAGACTTCTCTGAGAATAACTTGTTTAAGCTCAATGTTAGCAACCTACTTATATGTGTAGTTTTTTCAAGATTTAAATTAGAACCTAGTGTTTTTAAAGTTTTTTTCTTCTTTGATATCTTATTTGAAGGAAGCAGTATTATATCAGTCAAAAATTATTTCTGTACCTTATAATCTTCATAGTCTCAACCAGAAGTGGAAAACTTAATAAAAAACTGGCTAGAGAGAAAATGCCTTGGTGGCTGGAGCTGGGGCACTCAGTTGGTGAAGTGCTTGCTGTCTCAGCTGCCTTTCTGTCGCTGGAGTAAACTGTCCTGACAAAAACAACTTAAGGAAGGACAGGTCCTTTTCGCTCACAGTCCATCAAGACAGACATCATGATGACGGGGTCAGCTGCTCAAAGTCAGGAAGAAGACAGCTATGAATGCTCCCTTTCATGCAGTCAATGCCACCCTCTTTTAGGGTGGTCTTTGCACCTCAATTACTCCCTCACAGGCTTGCCCAGAGGCTTGTCCCTAGGTGATTCTAGATTCTGTTAAGTTGACAATCATTATTAGCCATCACATCCGACCCATGCTTGAGTGCTTACGTTCAGTCCTTAGAATATATGTAAAAAGCTGAGTATGGTGGTTCAGGCTGTGAGCTCATCAAGTGCAGTGGAGGCCAATACAGGAATATCCCTGGGGCTCAATGGCCAGCTGGCCTAGCCACCTAGTTTCATTATGAGCCCCAGGTCCCAGTGAGAAACCCTATCTCAAAAAATAAGGTTGGAGGCTAGAGACATGGCTCAACAGTTCAAAGTGCTTGCCGGTCTTGGAAAGGACCTGAGTTCTTTGGACTCCAGTCTTGTCCTCAGAAAGTAGCTCCTAGTTCCTAAAATCATAAACCGTTAAAAGTAGAAAAAAAATGGACATAGCTCTCTGTAACAGTACAGGTCTGTGTGTTTGGGTTATTCACCAGAGAAGACTGCTCTGACTTGGGTTTAAGCCAATGGAAAATCTTTATTAACTGGCCAATGACTACACTGGGTGTTCAGGATCCCAGGGTAGCTCTGAGCCTTTCTCCAGATGAGCCTTTAATCATAGAAACCATGTCCTGGGTTGATATACTTCAGTTAACAAGAGCAGTTGGCCAGAAGCAGAACCACAGGAGCTAAAAAGCAAGGTTAGTACATTAGAGACTTTCCCAGAACTATATGGACTTTGATGGATTAGGTCTTTGTTTTTAGATTGACAGGTGGTGCTGTCTACATGCTGAGTGTTACAGCCTGAATGGCACTTCCATCATGGAGTCAGTTGTGCTAAGGTCTGGGGCTCTGTTACACTGTAGTCTTAGGAACTAGTAGCAGGAGGGTCAGTAGCTCAAGGCTGTCCCCTGCTACATAGCTTGGGCTGAGTGGGAAAGAAAAGATAGTGTACTTCTTGTGAGGTAGTCACTAATAAAGTGCCCATGTTCCTTCAAGCATCCTGTAAACAAAAAGACTTGATCAGCAGTATTCAAAAGCTTTTTTTTTAATTAACCTTGAACTTTGGAGGCCCAGCCAGTTGTCACATACTTCTTTCTTTTTAAACAATTTAAAGCCATACTTTATTTTATATATAGCAGTACAGTTTAAAGTAGCACTATAGCAAAGTATGGTGGCACATAACTTTAATTGTTGTGCAATGTTTTACTCTTTTGTCTTTTGGGGGGCCCACCACCCAGTTCCCAAATAAATCCCACACAGAGACTTGTTCTTAATTATACATGTCTGGCCTTAGTTTGGCTTGTTGCTAGCCAGCTTTTCTTATCTAAAATTAACCTGGCAACCTTTTCCCTCTGAGCTTTTATCTTTATTATTTCTGTATATCTTACTTTCCTTCTTACTCTTTGGCTGGCTGGGAGGCTGGCCCCTGACATCCTTCCTCCCTTCTCAGATTTTTCCTCCTATTTATGCTCTACCTTCCAGCCCCACCTATCCTTTCTCCTGCCTTACTATTGGCCGTTCAACTCTTTATTAGACCGTCAGGTGTTTTTTAGACAGGCAAAGAATCACAGCTTCACAGGGTTAAACAAATGAAGCATAAACAAAAGTAATACACCTTAAAATAATATTCCCCAACATTTAATTCCAGCACTCTTTAACTTCAAGACCAGCCTAGTTTGCATAATAAGTTCCAGGCCAGGCAGGGCTATCATAATAAAACCATGTCTCAAAAGCAAACAAACAAAGCAGTATAATAGAATGATTTTATATAGTTCTAAACAGAAGAAAACCCCTTCTCCAGGAGTGGGGGAATGGTGATTATAATCAAAATTCATTGTATTACTACTATGAAATTCTTCAAGAATTAATACAATACTTTATCTAAAAACCCTTCCTTAAAACAGATTTTTTAAAAATTGCTTTTCCTAAGTGGATCCATAGGACAAGTGTATTTGTAACTAGTCGTGTCTGATTCTATTGCACTAATAGTGGAATAAAAAAGAAAGCCCAGCTTTTATTCAGTATGTCAAAGGAATAGCACATGTTGGAGTCTTTGGAATGCAAAAGTGGTTCTTGCTTTAGTACACAGAAAGTGAACTCACATGTCTACTGTGAAAACAACTGAGTTGTAGGTAGAAAACCAATACCTTTATGTCCTTCGTCATGAGTCATGTGTCCTTTTGCCTGCATTCCACCCTTTCTCGTCACCTAATATGGCCCTCTCTTGGTTACACCACACTTATACCTGTTTACATATATACATTATTGGCAAGGTTGCATTTGAGAGAGAACATGAAGTTTTTTCTTCTGGGTTTGAGTCACCTCACTTAATATTATACTCCCAGGTCCTTCTATTTCCTGAAGATTCATGATACCATTTTTCTATACAGCTGAATAAACATTCCACTTTCTGTGTGTGTCACATTTGCCTACCTATTTATCTGTTGATGGATGTGTAGGCTGGTTCCATTCTTCGCTCTTGTGAATAGAGCATCAATAAACGTGGTTGTGAAAATATCTTTGTGGTAGAATATAGGGGTCTTTGGGTCTGTGCCAGGAGTGGTATAGCTCATCATATGATGGTTTGCCTTATAATTACAAATATTTCTTAAGAAGTAGGATTCACAGCATATATTTTTGGCCCCTGTAAATTGTACCCAACCCCTCTGGCACAGTGCTGCAGCTTATATGCCCCTCGGATGGTTTGGCCAGACAACCTTTGGTAGCACCTCAGTATTCCAACTTCTATTAGCTAGTTCTAAAGCCAGTGACAGAACTCTGCTTCCAAGAATATCAATTTCTGCTTTGCTTTTCTATTACTGTTTAATATAATGCTTCAAAATTTAGTGGCATAAAACAACAGGAACTTAGTTAATTCTGCAGCTTCCTTTAGTTTTAGTAGCTTCACCCCTCCCTTAGTGACATAAAGCATCTGTCAGTAACTGTTCTGCAGCTTCCTTTAGGGTTAGTAGCTTAACCCCTTCTGTCTACCCAAGGTACCTTGTCATATATTTCTGTTTCACAGGGTAAGAAAATAGCTGATTCCAGAATCAGAGTAAGAAAGTTTTGAAATAATTCTGGAACACTTTGTGTTAGAATGTTAGCAAATGTTGTTGCTGCTCTTGTTTGTTTGTTTTTTTTTCTTTTTTAATGCATCAGAAAGATGGAGGAACTAACTTGAGGAGTTCCAGGAGCCAGATGAGGGATAGTATAAGCACCAAAATAAACCAGGCTTACAGAGTAGGTTGTATAGACAAGTAAAACGAAAAGTTATACAACCATGAAGATGATAGGCTAGTAGATAGATAGATTGCTTGGGTATTTTTAAATAGTAAAAGGTTAAAAATGTTTTAGCCAGGCCTGTTCACACCTGTAACCCCAACACTGGGAAGGCAGAGTGATCTCTGAGTTCAGGGCCAGCCGGGGATACAAAGTAAGTAAGATTTTGTCTCAAAACTAAACCAAACCGTTTGTACTTTGGAAGGGATGTTACAATCCAAAGTCATACTGGCAAATATTCCTAAAGAACTTTTTTCATTTCAGCTTTTATTTATTATTTCATCTTTTGGCTTCATTTTTTCACATTTGTACATATGGACATGTGTTCATTCGTTATATATTTTTTATTTTTTCAGCTCATACATAGAGCAGTTTACATACTTGTGAGATATCATGTATTTTTAATACATATATGTATTGTATAATATTTAACTTTGGGTAAACTTATTACATTAAGCATCTTGTGGTAAGAAAGTCAAGGTCCTTCTGTCTTTTTGAGCTGTCCTGTCCATTACTGTTGTCTGTAGTCATCCTAATCTACCCCAGAACATCATCTTTGTATCTAGCTTGTACCTATTAAGCACTGCTCTCTTTACCCCTGTTGTACCCCTCCACTCCTTAGCCTCTGGTAACCATCATTCTACTCTCAGCTTCTGTGAGATCAACTGTTCTGTCTCAGCTATGAGTGAGATCATGCGGTACTTGCCTTTTTATGTGACTTTACTTAATGTAGTGATCTCTAATTATCTCCATATTATTGATGGGTGATAGGATCTCTTCTTTATAGCTGAATAGTATTGCGGTTGTATATGTACCAAATATTTTTATACATTAATTAACTAGTGGACATGTAGGTTGTTTCCTTCTTTTTTTTATTTTGGATTATTGCAATAAACTTGGAAAGGCAGTGTTAGAGTTGCTGTACTTTATCTTAATGCTTGTTTGGAAATAAATGCCTCCCCCCCATCTTCCTTTCCTCCTTACAAAGTCTTGGTTCAGGGATCTTCCTACTTCAGCCTCCTGGGAAAATTATGTTTTCAATCTGGATTATGTAATATTTCTTCAATCAACAACAACAAAAATAAAGGCAGAGTTGTATCTTGGCCCCTTCAGTATTTCTGTTAGTTGTGTTGTAGCCTTATATAGATGCTGCTCTAAAGAGGAAGGATATACTGGCTTTTATTTTTTTTTAGTCCACAATTTAAAAAAATAAATTATTATTTATTTTTTATGTGTATTGGTGTTTCATGTATATATGTATATATGCATGTAATGCATGTATGTCTGCACCATGTGCATGCAGTGCCTTTGGAAGCCAGGAGAGGGCATCACATACCTCAGGTTGGAGTTATAGGCAGTTGTAAGCTACCATGAGGGTATTGAGAATTGAACCCCAGGCCCTTGGAAGAAAAGCCAGAGGTCTTAACTGCTGAGCCATCTCTTCAGCCCATGCAATTTTTGTTTCATGCATTCACCGTTTTTTATTGAACACCTGTTATGTCCTTCCTGACAAGTATATAGTATACAGAGCTGAACAATACAGTCTCTTTCCTCAAAACACATTCATTGTTCACTGTGTGACATGGTAACTGTGGTAAGCAATAATGCATGTTTCAAAATAGCCAGCAAGGCAAACTTCAGATATCCCACCATAAGAACAGTAGGTGAGCAAGACAATGCATGTGATAGTGAGCTTGATAGTCATTCCAGGATGCACTGTGGAGCAAATCACATTGTGCCCCATAAATGTATACAATTGTCATCTTTCAATAAGAAATAATATTAATAATAAAAACTTGCTATGTGAATCTGAAATGACCGTTCTTATGCTCTTGAAGACTATTTTAAACTATTGGTTTGGGGTTTTTTCTTTAATATATTTAAAAGCAAAATAAATACTTTTGAAATGAGTTTAATGTTGATGATGTGCTTTTGTAAATAAAATAATCAGAACTTTGATTACAAAAGAGATTATTTAAAGCATTTTTCACTGAAATATTTTTTAATATTTTAACTGAAATAGACTTACATCACTTCCCCCTTTCTCCCTCTAGTCCCTCCCAGCTGCTTTCCCTCGAACCCCTTTTATGTCCCCCTCCAATCTCATTGTTAGCCTCTTTTCTTTGATTATTATTATTATATACATGTGTATGTATGTACATGTATGTACAAAGATGCACACACACACATACACACACACATACATATACAACCTGTTGAGTCCATTTTTGTTGGTGGTGTATACATGGTTTCAGGGCTACCCACTCTGCTTTGAACAACTAACAAGAGGCTCAGTCCTAGAAGAGGGTAAATTCTTCTTCCAACAGCCATTAATAGCTTCTAGTTCATTGTTTATGGGTGGCACCTCATGAAAATTTCCCCCTTCCATGTTAACTTGTTTATTGATAGAATTGTTCTGATCTTGTTTATGCAACCATTTCTAGGAGAGTTTTTCACAGCCGACTTCCTAGTATTCTGCCTCTTACAATCTTTCATCCCCCTCGTCAGAGATGTTCCCTGAGCCATAGATGTGGAAGTTGTGATATAGATATATCTATTGGAGCAGACTCACCATGATTTGTTGATCTTCTGCCTTATCTAGTTGTGGTTTCTGTGATGGTTTCCTTTGCTGGAGAAAGAGGCTTTTTTGATGGGTGGTCCTACACTGATCTGTGAGTAAAAGGATAGTTTTAGAATGTAGTAAGGAACTCTATTGGTCTAGCAAAGTGGCAATAGTAGACTCTTTTCTAAAGCCAGTGAAGCTGGCTAGGTTTCCAATATCAGGCATGATTTCCCTTCTGTTGAGTGTGTCTTGTATCCAATTAGACAGCTGTTGGTTGCTACCAGTTTGCTCCCACAAGAGCCATAGACAGCAAAGTCCCAGAATCAGGCATTAGAAACATTCTGAATGGTTGGTCAAGGTACTCCAGGTGACTTCCAAAATAATAATAGATGATCAGTCTAGCCCTTGGTGACCTCTCAGGAGTTGAGGGTGAGCCTCTATTGCTGAGGATATTGAACACTTCAGATTTCAGATCTAACCTGAAAGCCTTTTCTAGCATCCATGGTTCCAGAAAATACTATACAAACTGCTAAGGGAGGGAAGCTATTAAATAGTACTACCCAGCCGCACTGCTTGTGAACTAGGACAGTTACCAGCGTGGCAAAACATGCATAAAGGTGTAATAAGTGCCACTCACATGCCAGTGGAAATATTTCTTAAAAACTTGTTTTACATTATTCCCCCTCCCTTTCCTCCCCTGCCCCAGCTCTCTCATGTATGTTCCTCATGATCTCTTTCAAATTCATGGCTTCTTCTTTTTAATGTTATACATATAGAATTGTGCATGTGTACGTGTGTGTGTGTGTGTGTGTGTGTATTTCTAAATGCATAAATGTAACCTGTCAGTCTGTGTGTCTTTTTTAAGGTGCTGGATAACCAATTAGTGTGCTCTTACTTAAGGAGGACTATTTCTCCTGCTTTCTTTAGTTGCCTTTAGTTCTTTTTGTAGGGTTGAGGGCTCTTGAGCTTTCCTCTTTCTGTGTTAGCATGTGTATATGTGTATTGGTGTTGTTCATGTTTAGGCATCCATGTTGGTAAAACTTCATGTGTGTGTAGCTTCTGCCATTTCTAGGAGACACAGTTTCACAGTAAACTTCCCGTTCCTCTGGCTCCACAGTTATCCCTGGACCTTAGGTACAAGAATTGTCTTTCAGATATATCAGTTATGATTGGGTTCCACAACTCTGCATTTTGATCAGTTGTGAATTTCTGTAATGATCTTTTGTCTGTCACAAAAAGAAGTGTCCATGTTGAAGGATGAGGGGACCGCATCTATCCAGCTAGACCCTGGAGAGGAATCAAAATATTTCTTTTAATTAATTGACGCTTTCATGGTTTCCCATGCCAAAAATGTTCTTGTATTTGTATCAGGCCTAAATATGCCTTTTTTGCCTTGCCTGGCTGAATAAAATATCCAAAGACTATGGCAAAGATTGGTGTAGTTGTTGGCTTACATCACTGTCATTAGTCAAAAATGGCACTTGGAGGACCAAGGCCACATTCAGGATATGATACAGAGAAGTAACTTAATAGTTAATTGCAAAGTTGTTTTTGATCCAGTCTGTGGCTTTTACAGTACTTGGCAATCTCAATTAGGCTTGTAGACTGGAAAACAACAGGTGACTGGTTCTATTGACAGGGAGATGGTAACCTCGGAGGCCTGTGTAGTATGTAAGTGTGAAGTCAAGGGGCTTGCTCTAGCGACACAATGTTCTTTTATTGAGCTTTACTGAAGGATAGGGGAAATATTTTAATATAGATCTTTAAATAACTATTTTATGCTTTTTTTTCCTTTTGTAAAAGCAAAGGAAAAAATAGTGAACATATATTAGTTCTTTGGTGTGGCCAGTGATCATGACAACTTTTGATGATATGTGATTTGGGGAAAACTTGGTATTTGTTCATTTTTTTGATATGTCAAACTTGGGAAATTAACTTACATTTTCATTTTTGCATTTTATTCTGTACGAAAAAAAAAGTTCTCCATGAGTGATTTGGTTTGACTCAGAATAGGCATAAGAAACACTAATAGAGGAGATGAAGATAAATTAATGGATTCAACATACATTTGGACCAAGACAGAGGCATTTGCTGATAGGATTAGGTTTGGAAAGAGAGAAAGAAGGCTGTCCAGAGCAGTGGAAATATAACACAAAGCAAATATATGATGTTTTAGTGATGTAAAATTAGTCCTTAGTAGTTAAGCCTCTTTTATGCCTGTAATCCCTGTATTCAGGAATCTGAGGCAGGAGGATCTTAATTAAATTCCAGGCCAGTCTGAGCAAGACTCTATCTCAAAAACTAAAATAAAGCAATGTAAAAACTAAGAAATCCTTTCCTCTTGTGGTGAAATAGGCAGTTTTCAAGCATTCAACTTGACATACAGAATCAGACCATTTTCTAAAAATGGAAATTTCCTGTGGCTGTTAAAATTTACTGTCTTTATTTCCTGAATTTGAATCTTAATAAAATCAGAAATATCATCTAAGGATCTTCATGCATTAACATTTTGAACATAACTAAAATACTAGTAGTAAAAAAAAATAAGAAAACAGACAATTCAAAGAACAATGAAGTTGCACTTTTCATGTGACCTTTTTGACTATTCAACTATTTTGGGTGATGTTGTTAAATATAAACCATATTTCCCCACTAAAACCCGTATCACATAAGGAGTATAGTACACACCTGTAATCCCAGATCCCAGCACTTGGGAGTTGAAGGATCAGGAGTTCAAGGCCAGCCTGGGCTGACACTGTGCCTCAGAAAGAGAAATGAGGAAAGAGGGAGGGAGGGAGGAACTCTCTCTCTCTCTCTCTCTCTCTCTCTCTCCAGATAGCAACAATAATAAAAGAAAGTAATATACCCCTCTCTTCCAGCAGTTGATAGAAAAAAACTGATAAAAAATGTTGACAAGTATTGAGTGAATGTTACCAAATAAGTAAATGTGGCCTATAGACTTAACTGGAACATTATATCCAGTGTAGAAGTCTTTTAAGACTCATGATATATTTATATAACTTGATATTTACTGAATCAGAAGAAAATTTAGCAAATATCACATGATTAAAATCAGATATATTCTTTTAAAAAACATATAGTCTATTATAGTTAGAAATTAAGAAAACATAGCTAGAATGTCCTTATATGTTTGGCAATTAATAGAATGAGTTAAATAATAGTGGAAATTCTAACAATATCTTTAAAAATATCCTGATGAAGCTCTTATACTATGTTATTAAAGACTTATGAAATTAAAAGCAACAGTAATGGAGAGAATTTATAGCTTTTTCTACTTTTTTTTTGGTCTTTTTTTCAAGACAGGGTTTCTCTTGTTGCCTTGGTTGTACAAGTTTGCTCTGTAGGCCAAGTTGGCCTCGAACTCTGTCTGCCTCTCCCTCCCGAGTGCACACCACACCATTGCCTGGCTTTTCTTTTTCTTAAAGACAGAGTCACACTGTGTAGTTCTGACTGGCTTGCTGGCCTGAAACTATAAAATCACAGAGATACCTACTTATGCCTCCTGAATGATTATAGCTTGTTTTTTGTTACTGTTTTGTTTGTTTTGTTGGTTGGTTGGTTTTTGAGACAGAGTTTCTCTGTGTAACAGTCCTGGCTCTTCTGGAACTTGTTTTGTAAACCAGGCTCAGATTTAAGGTATGTGCCACCACCACCACCATAAGGTAGGTATCTTACTATATAGTTGAGGAATTTATCCTGCCTCCATCCGAGATGGATGTCTATCAAATTTGTAGCTTTAAGCGCATATACTTGAAAAGAAATAAGTAAAACTTAATGAGTTAAGTATCTCAGTGAATTGGAAAGAAAGCAAAACAGCATGACCCCTACTGATAGAAGGGAGGTGATAAAGAACAAAGCTGAATAAAATGAAAACCACATATATGATGAACAGGCTAACTAAGCAATAGTTAATAGTGGGCTAGGGATGTAGCTGAGTGACAGAGTGTTTGTCTAGCATATACAAGACTCTAGTCCAACCCCTGGCAATGAAGAAAGTCAGAAAACGCTATGGTGTTGTATACTTCTGATACACTTGTTAAGAAAGAAGGTATACATAACCAAAGCAAAAGAGTATAGCGGGAAGACACTACAGATTCTGTAAAGGCTTATAAACACAGGGTATTATTAATAACTTTGTGCCAATAAAATTTAAAATACTAATAAAAATAGCAAACAGCTAGGCAAGAATGATGATTAAAAATGCATGTGGTCCCATTGAGGCTGGGGAGAGAGGATTGAGTCAGCCTGGGCCGCATAACAAGGTCTCATTCTAAATAAACATAGAAGCAGAAAACAAAGCAAAAACAACAAGCTCCTAGAACATAATTTAAAACTGATTCAAGAAAATATAAGGCCTAAATGATCTTAAACTATTAAAGAAATCCAATCAGTAGAGTAATTCTTCAAGGAAAACTCTAATTGACTTTGCCAGCAAATTCGATGAGAGAAGTACAGTTTTGTCTTACCCTGACAGTTAGAGAAGTTATAATCCCAGTTCATTTGTGATGTTGTTTGCAAACTCTTGAGCTGCTCGTTAACAGTCTGGTGTAAAGGATATACAGCCACGGTACTACTACAAGGAGACTGGTTTATTTCTTAGTTACTTTCCTCATTGCTGCAGTGCTGACAAAAACGACTTAAAGATGTCTTCTTTTGGCTCACAGTTACAGGGACAGGTGGTGGAGCAGCCATGACAGCAGGTGCTTGAGGTCGCTGGTCACATTGCATCCAGAATTGGGAGGTGGAGGAAGATAAGTGGTTGTGGGCTGGAGAGATGGCTAAGTGGTTAAGAGCATTGCCTGCTCTTCCAAAGGTCNATAAATAAATAAATAAATGAATGAATGAATGAATAAATAAATAAATGAATAAATGAATAAATAAGTGGTTGTGCCTTCTTCTGGCCTGCAGACATACACACAGACAGAATATTGCATACAAAATAAATAAATAAACAAACAAACAAACAAATAGATGGTTGTGCTTGGCTCCTTTTCCCTGGTGTACTCCATCTGAGGCCCCACTCCATCAGTAGCGCCACCCCCACTCAGGGTGGACCTTCTCTTTTTGTTAAACCTTTCTGGAAGGACCCTCACAGGATATGCAGATGTGTTCTTTGGTGGTTCTAAATTTAACCACGTTGGCAGTAAATATTAGCCATCACGTTTTACCTTAAGGTTATTATAGAAATTCTTTAACATTAGAAAATTAACTTTATTCTACATTAATAGAATGAAGGATTTATGAGGATAATAATTACACAAAAAGAATGAAATAATGGCATAATAAAAAGTGAAAATTCCTCTTGGGTCTCCTTCTACTCCTAGGAGTTCTTTTTCACATTTTCTTAATGAATCTATGATTTAAAAAAGAAAAGAAAAGAAAAAAGCTAATAAGGAAAATTTCATATTAATGTAATGAAGTATAAAGATTGTATGGTCATCTCAATAGAAGAAGAGAAATTGTTAATAAATTTAACACCATTGCTAGGAAGGAAGGAAGGAAGGAAGGGGGGGAGGAAGGAAGGAAATCCTTAGCAAACTTAAAGGGTTTTCTTGATTTCATAGTCAACAAAGAAAATGGTTGAAAATAGAAACAAAAAGATACTTTTACTTTTATTCAACATTATACTGGAAGTTCTAACAAACAGGGTGAGGAAATTGCATAAATAAATGAGAAGCACAGAGGAAGAAACAAAAGTTTCATTATTTACAGAGCCATGTAAATGTCTGAAAGGATCTGTAGACAAATTATTTGAGCTAAAGGTTTACCAAGACTGTCAGAAAATTAACATATGACCATTACTTCTATATGTGAGTAACAAGTGGTTAGAAGTATGTTATTCATGAAGTAATAGGATCTGGGAATACACCAGAATTTTTGTAGAATCTCTGAGGAAAATGATGAGGCTCTTCTTAGAAGTGTCAAAGCTTTCCATTGCTGAGGAAATGAGCCGTGCTTTTAGAGTGAAAGACCCAGCGCTGAGGATGTTCTTCCCAGTAAACTCTCAAAAAGGGGTTCTTTTTTTGGAAGGATTTCTTGGACATTTGTCCTTTCCTTCCATCTTGTTTGATGCAGAACCTCTTTGTTCATTTCCCTTTCATATGCCAGACCCCACACACTTTCAGGGATTCTCTGGTCTTCACTTCTTATTTCCCTGCAGAGATGCAGGGTTGTAACTGCTCACTTGTTGCATCCAGCTTTCATGTGTGTTCTGGGATTCACACTCAGGTCCTCATGCTCGGATGGCAAACACTTTTACCTAATAAACCACGCCTCCCTTTCTGAGATTTTGAAAAGTTTACAGTTAAGCAAGTGTAGTCTGCTTGTAATCCCGGCACTTGAGAGACTGAGGCAGAATGCTGTATTTAAGGCCAGCCTTCGTCAAAAAGCAAAACTAGTCTATAAATAAATATCCATTTGTGTAAGCTCTGTGCTTCATTTTACTTGTTGCCTGAAGTTTATTGCATCAAACTTAAATATTGAAGCATGTATTTTATCTACTTTTGTAAATGGGTATTTTGTCTGCCTAAATGTCTGTATAGCATGTGTGTGCCTGGTGCCCTTGGAGGCCAGATCAGATCAGGCTAATCAGATCCTATAGGACAGGAGTTACAGATAGTTGTGAGCCACCATGTTGGTGCTGGTAATTGAACCCAAGTCTTCGAAAGAGTAGCCAGACTCTTTATTGCTCAACCATCTCTCCAGCTTCATGTTGAAGCACTTTATAATTGACAGTAATAAATCCTTTTGTTCCTCCAGCTTTTAAAATTGAATTGAATGGCAGTTGATAAAATAATTATTGTTGTACTTTGTATTAAAGAGATTCACACTGTGATTTTATATAAAGTATTTCTCCTTAAATACATAAAATTATAAATTTATATAGTAATTATTCAGGAAGAAGAAAGGCTATATTCACTCTCTTCAAAATTATTTCTTTGTGAAATTTGCTTTTATAAAATAGCATTTTACAGTCACAGACACTTTGGGCTTTGACTTTCCCAAACGCACACAGTGTCAGGAAGCGTTTTGGAAATATGCTGTTTTTTCTTAAATTATTACCTCCTGGTGGGCAAGCAGGCAACTTCCTTAGGGAGTGTGTGACTCTGGTTCTATGAAGAAACAAGAAGCAGAGGCCTTTGGATAATGATCACAATCTTTTAGCTATCAGAAATGCCTCAGCACCTTCACACATTGCTTTTGCTATTCTAATGTGAACTGCCAGTCAGTGTACCCCTGCACTGTGACTTGAGTTTTGAGGAAGAGGAGACCCATTAGTAGATAAGGAAAAGTAATCTCCTTAGCCATCTTTGTACTGTTCAGTTGTCTACTTCAGAGCAGCCAAGGAGGGTGTGAATGAGGAAATCGTCCAGAGTACGTTGACTGTAGAAGTAGAACCAATGGCTGGGAAAAGTCAAGTCTAACAAGCAGAACAGTTCTCAAGAGAACAGAATGGCATGCTTCTATTTATAGCATAAAATAATTTTTAAATGAGACAAAAGTATAATTTATACAGAGGATTGAAGGCGTAAGTCATAAACAATCCCACACCAGTTGGGAATTAAAGGG
>LOEQ01002766.1:854-17335 GCA_001685075.1 Bramus lutescens
ATAGATAGATAGATAGATAGATAGATAGATAGATAGACAGACAGACAGACAATGGACCTTGCTTGGCTTTTGAAACCTCATAGTCCACCCCCAATAACACACTCTCTCAACAAGACCACAACTACTTCAACAAATAGTGTCACTCCCTAAACTTTCAAATATATGAGCCTATGGGGGCTGTTCTTATTCAAACCACCCCAGATACCATCTCAGAAAAATAGATTTACAGCATCAGATGATGGTCCAACGGGTGTAGGGTTTTCACTTTATCAACAGGGCAGGAGGCAAAAGGAAAGCAAAACGGCAAGAAAGTGGAGACCGTCTTCTACTCCTAGGATGATGACAGCCCTTGTCTGGCCAGAATTTTCAGAGGCTCTTCTGTGATGTCCCGAGAAAGGAGGCTTTACAATACCCCCCAGTTCCACACATAAAAGCTTGAAATGCAGGTGGTGGTTTGCTAGTGTAGCAGGAGCCGCAGTGTGCACCCCTCGGAGCTCTGGCATCCAGGGAGCTCAGGAATCAGGCATACCAGGGCACCAGCTGAGGGCAGAGAAAGATCTCGTGTCCTGAAGCTACTCACAAGCTCCTGCCTCTAGAATTTGAAGGAACCAGTAAGGCTGTGGAAGACACATATGCCAGCCCCAGCCACATGCTAGTCCCTTACTCCAGTGGTCACCATAGTTGGGTCCAGCGCCTCCAGTGTGGGGTAGGCTTCCAGGAAGGAATCCACACTGACCTTGTCTTCCCTCTTGAATAATCATCTCTAAAAGAGACATGTGAGTTTGAGCCATCTTCTCTCTTCAAAATGAGAAGGTATTCCTGAAACACTTCCTTGTTATTGCTCTGCGTCTCTTTCACTGTGTTCTGTTTCCTTTTCCAGAATGTTCTCTGTCAGCTTTCATGATTTATAAAGGAAAAGTAAGACTGGAGGGCAAGCTGAAATGGTTTCCTGGCTTTCTCCTCTTCTCAGCTTCCTGAGGAATTGATATGATAAATTCATGCTTAGAGAAAACCTGAGTGCTGAGCCCTGCCCACCATCCACATGTGCTAGAAAGTGCCTTCTCAAAATGCCCCACGACTGTAAGCCTGGGGTCCTCAGGAAATCACTAGAGGTGGAGAGCAGTCAACCGATGGTTTCAATTTTCACAGGGAGGAAAGTGTGTTTCTCTGTGGTACAGGACAAGAAGATGACCTCATGTGACAGTTGCATATGGATTTTGAAAACTAGAAAGGGTTTTGAATCTTTTCACCATAACGAAGTAATAAAAGGTTGAGGGTTCAAACACATACTGTATGTTCATTTCAAAGCATGACATGGTACCCCATAAGTATGAGCAATTTTATGTGCCAGTTAAATATTGACTACTTTGACTATTTTTGGAAAAGATGTCATCAGAGCGGGAGGAGGAACGGGTAAAAGATGAGATGAAGAAAATAAAAGAACGCATGTTACATGTGTTTGCTTACTTTAAATGACATCTATGATTTTAATCACAGCGAGGGGTAAATTCTTCTGTCTCTGAGATGCTCAGTGGCTGCTATGTAAGCTAGTCAACCATGCTCAGACTGCGAGTCTCAGCATGTCTCCAGCTGCAGAATGGCCTGCTAGTGTTGCTCTTAGCAGTCACTGTTAGGTTGCACCCATTAGAGGGTTTCTGAGCACCAAGCAGCATGCTTGCTGTCTTGATTTGACATGATAATCTCAAGTGCACAGTTCCTTGGTGAGACTGTAACTGACCCCAGGACGTTGAGGCGTCTTCTACAGGAGTGAAAAAACCATCCTGTCTGCTGGGGTCCCCTGCCCCCCTGCACTGACTCCAGCCCCAAAGTTCCCCTCTGACCCAACCCCAGCCCTCCGAGGGTGCCATTGCAAACTCTCATTTCTTGGGTTGCCTCTCAGTTACTCCTCCCTCTGCTTATTTATTGCACCGAGCCTTGGATTAGGGCATGGATGAGCATTTTGCTATCATGAAGCTTTAATATCATTGAAATAAATGATCAGTTGTTGTTTTACAATTTTTAGTTTGGCCAGAAATTCAAATGTTGCCATATAGAAAAAGAAAAAAGTACTACTGTGTCTGTCCTGGCTAGTTTTATGCCAACTCGACCCAAGCTAGAGTCATCCAGAGAGGAGGGAGCCTTGATTGAGAAAATTCTTCTATAGCATTGGGTGCAGGCAAGCCTTTAGGACATTTTTTAAAATTAGTGATTGATGGGAGAGGGTTCAGCTCGTTGTGGGTGGTGCCATCGCTGGGATGGTGGTTCTGGCTTCTATAAGACTTGCTCATGGCTGAACAAGCCATGGAGAGCAGCCGGTAAGTAACACTCCTCTATGGCCTCTAAATCAGCTCCTGCCCCAGGTTCTTGCCCTATGTAAGTTCCTGTCCTGACTTCCTTCAGTGATGAACAGTGATGTGGAAGCATAAGCCATATAAATCCTTTGCTTCCCAAGTTACTTTGATCATGCCATTTCATCACAGCAATAGCAATCCTAACTAAGGCAGTGACTATTTATTTATTAATTTCAATCTATTTAAGTTCTCTCATATTACCTAGCTACGCACCACGTGATATCCATTTCCTAACAATGCAGCATTTTGAAAGAGATAATTCATTCATTGTACATCAAATCAGCATAAGTGAGTTATGTTAATATGTTATGATTTACGGAGGTTACAATCAACAGCAAGAGAGAAATGACATCTTAAGTGAGAAGATGCTGTTTTCACTTCGGAAGCTTACTTCAAGGAATAGCGAGACTTTTGATCCATTATTAGGACCTTGTTAGTGTCAATTAGGAATCTCACAGACATTGTTCATAATAACCAATATCTAAAATAAGCATTTAGAACAGTATTATGCACAACAACAAAAATCTAAAATAAATAGTAATTTTTATTTTGTGGATCCTTCATGGTACCAGTTCAATGGTGTGAAGAGAAAAGGACTGGCAAAGATCATAAGCAACACTACTACTGTGCTGGAGAAAAGATAGACCTCTAGAGGGCTTTTCAGGATACGGTAAATGAAATATTAAGTACTAATATGACTTGTACAATTTTACATAAAAGATCAGGATGACTTTAGTTAATTGAATTGTATTGAAAATTATAGATATATTTTCCATGGATCACTCAAATGTAAATTTATGGTACAACTTACCTTGGAGTTGGAGTTTATAAAGGGAAGGTATTTATCAGTCTATCCTGGAAATACCATTTTTCTCCTGTTGGGAAAAATAGCAGTTACCTCATGCTGTGACTGGGGGAAATACTGACCCCATGTCCTGTAGGTGGGGGATTTCTCACCTGAAAGTCTGAGTCCAAAATTATCTTGACTTTGAAAGTTTTGCATCAGACATGACATCACATGTAGAAAATTCTATTCCTGACCTCAATGTGATGGACTGTGTGAGATTCTCTTTATGTGTGTATAAGACATAGATTAAATAAGTAAATTTTATATTTAGATTTGAATCTAATGCCCAAACAGTTCAAATAAAAAAAAACCTCTAAACTTGAAGCATCCCGGGTACCCAGCATTCTTCCTAGTTAGGGAACACTCTGCCAGTGTACAACGGATGGCAGTGAAGATTTTGTTTTATTGTGATTTCTATTTCTGCTTTCTGTCCAATGTGATCTTCTAATAGTCGGCCCTTTCTCTCTTCACTCTGGTCCTGGCTCTGTGTCAAGTTAAGGTCACATTCTGTTCCTGTGTGATGCCCTAGTGTCTGGGCAATGGGTAATGGCTGAAGACCAGGACCAGGTTCCTGGCTCGCACAGAGGAGCTGTAGGGGTGTGTGTACCTCCATCCTTCTCCAGTGGGATTTCAGAACTGCTCTCACTTTGGCTCAGGAAAGGGGAAGAGCTGTCAGGCCCTGCCTCTGTCGGCCAAGTGAGAGAAGCTGACATCACGCCAGGGCATTTAGTACTCGGCTCTGATTTCCCTTGGGACAAATTGGTGGCATCCGTTTCTTCTTCCTTTTCAAGTCTGTTTTGTGGGGGGATCTCTGTTTCCCTGACTTCAGCTGCTTACGTTAACCCAGAATTCTGTTCTCAACCCTCTTTTGACTTTGCTTGTAGTCACAGGATGATATCAATCCTTGGGAAGCAGAATAAGAGAGTCATCGAATCCTTATCTCCCACTGGAACTATTCCCCGGGTCCAAGCTCTCAAACGCCAACCTCTGGAAGATGGCACATCCCCCTTCCTCTCATCAGGCAGCTCATCCTTCCCTGGTTGAACAGGCACCACCAAAGAGGCTACTTAACTCCAGGGGTTGTCACTGAATATGGATATCTCCAAGGAAGCTTCCAGTGTCACCAGCCTGAGATCAACATCGTGTTTTTGGCAGGAAGTGAGTGAGGAATGGTCTGGCTAGGAAGTTAATATGGGACATAGGAAATGAAACCACCTGAATGGCTTCAGTGAATTGCCTGCCTCTTAAGGGTTAGTGCAAATGTGTCAAAGGGACCATGGTAACCCCAGTCATTTACATGCTCCTGGCTGATGGGGCCTGTACACACGCATGGGAGAAATCAGATCCTGTAGAAAGTGTGGCAGTGGTTACTGGGCAATGGGTAATGGCAACTTTGCTCCCGTTGCTAGCATTAGTTCATCAGTGAGGGCAGGGAGCGTGGGTGAATCATCACAGGTGCTCCGTGGTTATCCTCCGATTGCTAAGCTATGAGACACACGGGCAACTCCTAGAAGCCAGGTCTCGGAGAGATCAAAAGAGAAAAATGACTCCCCAGGAGATTCCACTGGCTACAGAAAGACCCACAGAGATTATCACAGATTAATCTAAAGCAGCTACTAAATAAGACAACAAAACTGGCACAATAAAAACAGCAACAGCCTCAAGGGGTGAAACTAGGATCCCTATGCTACAGTTCGTAAGATTAGTGATATCCAACGAATGATATAAAGGAATAGTCAACCAAGATCCCTGTCTAGAAAAAGAGGAACTGCTGACTTGATATTCATCTCTACTGATTAATCCAGGACCCTTGAAATTCCAGGTGTTCTTGATTCTCTAGGCCTTCTGAAATAACCAGTGAAAGTCTAGTGTCCTTTCATTTACCTGAAGATAGTCCATAACCTTGTGACTTAGTACTATATATGTTCCCCTCAGGATCCGCCTTTAATAACCGGGGATTGATTACACAGTAGCTGGGGCTACGAAGGACAAGGAGGACAGTGCAGTAAAAGGGTTAGTGATACTTCCCTGCCTGGATCTGAGGAGGTTGTTCCGTCAGTTAGGATGGTTGATGGAAGCTGCACAAGGTAATGGCCCACATGGGGTCAGTGGAAGTGTCAGACTCATCTGCAAAACAGTGGAAGAGCGTGGGCTTTCATCCAGATGGCTGGAAAACATGGCAGCAACATGCGGCAGGGCTCACTGAAGGAGCTTCATTTACCAAAGAGGAAAGGACTGTCTCGGAGGGAGGGCATCATCCTCACCAAGAGAAGGCATCACCCTCACCTTTTCTTACCCTCCTCCCAATGAACGTATGACCATTTCCCCTTGAGTAACAACTTTAGCCGGAAGGTGAATCCTCTTCACATTCTGGGAGTGTTAGGGCCAGGCCTTGAGTTGATAAAAATAAGACTGTACTGGAAGAACCATCACAATTCTCGTGTTAGAGTGGGTCCCATGGGAACGCAAGTGAAGAAAGTCTCAACCCAGGTTTGGTCTGACTCCCAGGGCGATGACAGGGTCCAGAGAACAAAACTATTATTTCTTTGGCTCCAAGTGTGCCAAAGGGCTAGCAGTTCTTGTTGGGGTAGCCTTGCAGCTTCTCCTCTGTCTCTGCTCTAAGATACAATTGGAAGTTTCTGAACTGGCCTTCAGGAAAGGAACCCAGAGATAAAATCCCCTCCCTGAAGATTTAGATTAGTGGCACATGGATTGGGCAGACGTGGTGATTGCCATCATAGCCCCAATTTAGCTCATGGTCTGGCACTCACTATTGAGCTAGATCTTGGCAGATGTTACAAGACCACTTCAGACCCAATTAAGTCATAACTGCAACTGAACTCCTATATCTTGGGCAAAGCCCATTGCCTTGGGCTTATTGCATGTAGTCAGTGTTGTGGACAATGCCACATTTATATGCAGCAGACAGCATTCTCATTCATAGCTACGTTAGCACCCTCAACCATGGCCATGACCTAGCTCAAAAAGACCTGAAACACCTAGGTACTCACAGTATGTGACACTGGTCCCCTACACTGATAAGTACACGTTTATAACACCAGGGTATCAGAAAGTGACAAACAGGCTGAGGGCCACTGTATCATCATATGCTCCAGAAGGTGAGAGCTAAGCCCTACAAAGATTTGGGGGTGTACTAGCTTGGCTTCGATCAGAGAAGTAGAAACACTATGGATGACATACAGTAAGAGTGTCGTCTCCTGTGACCAAATAGTCTGGGTCATGCTATTCTGTCCTTGGTGTATGTCTGCATCCAGCAGAAAAGATGGATCTGAAGTGAAGGAGATGGACAGATTGGCGCCTATAAGGACTAAATACAGCCTCCTAGAGATACTGGGGATCCCCAGTGACTCCTTAGGAGTCTTGCATCTGATTACCACTTCCAACCACCGGGATGTGAAAGATTTGCAGGATCTGTTCCCTGAGGAACTGCATGTGCACCTGGCTCCAGACTCAGCAAAGCTAAGTGATGGTATGGAGCAGGGATGAGGGGAGTAACCTTGGCTGAGGTCCCCCCTGCACGCTGAACCTTCAGGTTAGTGCAGAGTAGGAGGAACCATGACTGCTTGGTGCAGCAGGTCCAGGGTACAATGGTGTGGCTACTTGGGCCCGGAAGGATCCATGGAACCAGAAGGAGATGTCAGTAGCAAAGCAGACTGTGTGGAGTGTGGGGTGAGCCCCAGCAGTAGAGTGAAAACCTGGCTTCTAGGGTCCTTGGGCAGTGGAGATGTCCAGGTTGTCTGTAACAGGGAGCTCATGTCCTCTGAGAAAACAGCTCCTGGAACATCATTGTCCAAGCATAAACTGAATGTCTGTCTTCATGATGCCAAGGATTATATAGCCCAATCTGATCACAAAATAGAAAGGAACCCCTGTACTGAAACACTTGATAGATCGCAATTGTGACCAACTGACAAGTCTGGGTGACTATACATGGTCCAAAAGTCAATATGCAGAATACACTGCCATTAGCATAGTAAGCAGCCATGCTTAATGCAGTATCCATCAAGCTTAAAAGGTCTGGGCTGAAAGGATGATCTGTACTGGGTAAGCAGAAGTTTATTCCTTACCCCCAACGCCTTGCTACACATATTTGTGGAGTTGTTTAACAACGTGACTGCCTAGAACTACAGGTCCTAGGGAACTAGTTAGGACAGTATGGCATCTGTTGGCAGCTACCACAGCCAGATCCCCTGAGCAACCATGTGACCTTGGACATGTCCTTTACTTACTAAACACATAGGAACAGCAATGGCAATACAGAGAGGCAAAGAATGTATTGTCACTGATGCCACTCGGGCATCCAAAGCTTTCTGAGCACCGGCTCCATTCTCTAGAGACTGGCACTGAGCAAACAGACAGGCCGTCTGCTCTGCTTAGAGGCTAGAAAACAAGTGAAACAAACCAGCACACAAGTCAGCTCTGGGTATTTCCTGTGAGCTGGCCCTAGGACCTCATGTACACCCAAATCCCAGAGCTCTAGCCCTTCGTGCCCAATGGTGTGATGTGGCAGAGAACCTGACCCATCTCCATCCGTATCAAATCACCTCCAGCAGAACAACAGTGTCTGCCAATTTGGCATGAGCGGGTTTATATAAATTGTGTGTCCCGTAGAAAGCACTGTGTGAGGGCAGCGTAATTTTAGATACAATGTCTTGAGACAGTGGCTAAAAGGAAAGACTTAAAAGGAAGAAAACAGCAAAGCAACAAAGGAGTTGCTGCACTGGAGACTCTAAGGCACAATACAGGCCACAGGCAGGTGGGAGGGAAGATCTGGGCAGGAGACTGGACCCTTGAACTGTGAGCCCGAAGAAAGCACTCTTTCCTTAAATTGCTTTTTCCAGATGGTTTGTCATAGCAACAAGACACATAGCTGCTACAGATGGTAATCTGTCAGTGATTCTGCGAATTGGTCTCTGTAGCTTAACACTGCAGGGCAGCCTCTCTTAATTAGTAAGCCAGGCAAGGGGGCAGGGCTAGCAGGATGTCTGTTAGAGCAGAATGACCCAACAGCTTGGAGTGGCTTCCTCCTGCAGCCCCAGAGAGAAGCCAAGAGGCAGTGAACCGTGGCAGGGCTGACCCTCAAACATGGTCAATGGACCTAGTTCTAGGAACTAACATGACTTTGGAATCCTCCTTGTTCAAAATAAAGTAACTTAGCACAGGGCAAACAGCTTCACATGGGGCTGGGTTGGATGATGGAACAAGGGTGGAGTAGCCTGAAAGGCCCTCAGCAAAGGTCCTCTGAAGGGTGAGACACATGAGTCGTATGTGTAGGGTGAGGATATGGATGTGTGTTGACTATGTCCACGCCTGTGTGGAGGTAAGAATTTGTAGGTTTATGTATGTATGTAGCATCTGAACTTACTCCCTATCTGGGTGCTGTGAGCTATGAAAACTGTGTTTGAGATTATTTTGAGTGGGATGGATTCTTTGGGATGCTCTCACACACACACACACACACACACACACACACACACACACACGTGTATGTGTGTATTGTGTGGTGAGGTGTGCTGTGGTGTGGGGGTGTGTATGTATGTGTGTGCTGTGGTGTGGTGTGTGTATGTGTGCATGTGTGTGTTTCTCACTACTCTCTTTCAGCTTAAACTTCTGACCCTGCAGATTTTGCTTGTAGGTCCTACACCACCATGGCTGTAGGAAATAAAAAATTAAAAAAACAGGGAGCCACATCATGGAGTCTTTTGAACTGAAATCCAGGAAGAGAGTCTTTAAGATACAGTGAGTCTTTAGGTCTTTAGGATACCTGTCATTTCTTTGATTCTCTTAATCTATAAACCAAACAGATTTTGTGTATGTGTGCAAGAAAAAAAATACAGATGTTTAGAAGTGGGCTACTAGATGGGGTCACACTGAGCATGAGAAGTGCTCAGACCTTGGAGCCATGACTCACGCAACTGAAGGAGCCCAGACCTCGAGAAATGACATTGCTCTGTGCATTTTCCCAGCTAGATTTTGTAGGCCTGGCAATTCAACCTGAAACTGTGCTGTTCTCCAAAAGAATTTCTAAGAAACTCCCTCCCGCTCCCTTTATATGTGTAGATGTGTGGATGGTGGAACCCTAAGCTTTCTATTCTGTAATCTAATGCTAAACTTTGTGAGCATTTCTTAAATAACTCCTTCATAGATTCATCCTCGGTTCTCTGAGCAAACAGCTATTTGACATTTGCACTACATAGGCAATAGAGACACACACGAATAAGACATGACCCATGCCAGAGCCGTCCCCGCAGCTCCTTCCCTGAACACTTTTCTCTCCTGCACTAGCTGCAGAGGATGCGTCAGGAAGAAGACAGGTGAATCTGCCCTCATAGACCTAACAGACTGGCAGGGAACTCAAAACCCCGAAGAATGAACCAAGTGCTACAAGGAGAAATCCCCCCTTAAGGAAGGGGTCATGGAGAGAGTGACAAGTACCAAAGGAAGGTCTTAATCCACACACAGTTAGGCCTCAGGAAGGAACTAAGAAGGTTTCTCAGGAAGAAGCCTGACGTAGCCTTAAAAGAAGGCTACCCTGAGTGGCTGGAGCATAGAAAGGGCAAGATGTGGTGGGACAACTTTTCTGGACACTGAAGATGTGTCACTGTGGTTGGTTTAATAAAGAGCTGAATGACCAATTGCTAGGCAGGAGAGAATAGACGGGACTTCTGGGAAAAAAAGGAAGTCAGTATGAATCCAGGCATGCGAGAGATGCCAGCGAGACACAGAGGAAGTCAGATGTACATTATAAAGGAGGGGTAACTAGCCGTGTGGCAGAACATAGATGAATAAAAACAGGTTAACTTAAGTCTTAGGAGTTAGTTGGAAACAAGCCTAAGCTAAAGGTCAAACTTTCATACTTAATAAGAAGTCTCTGTGTCATTGTTGGGGAGCTGGTTGTCCCAAAAGAAAGTCCAACAAGAAGGACTTACTACAGCAAGGGGCAGGGCAGGCACAGGGTGGGGGTAGTAGATTATTGGAGATCAGATTTTGATGTCAGTGACAGCCCTGGTATCATGGGTGTGTAATCCCAACTCCTTGAGGAAGCTGAGACTAGAGCATTAGGATCACAGGTTCAAAGCCTTGAACTTGGGCTACAGAGTAAGTTTAAATACCAGCCAGGCAATGTAGTAAGACTCTCTGTAAAGGCAACCATAGAAGAATGAAAAGACTTGGCATATTTTAGTGCTCGCTTAGAACCCTGGCTTCTGTTTTAGCACAGTGACAGGGGGATGCTGAGGGGCTGGGGTTTGGAGAAGGTGAGCGCTTGTGTTTTGAAGCCATTGGGATAAAGCCCATGAAAGGGCCTTCCTGAGCCTGCTATCCCAGAGCATCTTTTGGGTGGATTTCAGGTTACAGATTAATGTAGAGTAAGTCTCAAAGTAAAGGGATCTCCTTTTCAGGGATCAGTGAGTTCTCTGGGTCAAAAGGTAGGAATCGGCCATAGTATGTGGGTGTAGAAGGAAGGAACATGGTCTTGTGTTCTCTGTGTTTGTTCGTGGATAGCATCAGTTTTGATGTTGTCCCTTAAGTTCTAAAATTCCCATTGCTACTGTTCATTGTTTGCTGACATGTTGTTCCATCTTAAACAGGGTGAAGCTGACTGCCAGTGTGTGCTGAGTCATGCAGGAGCTGTGTCTTCAGACACTAAATGAACCCAGTCCTACATTCTGTGGAAACAGAGGTGGTCTAGGTAGACGTGAGGGTGTGCCTCCAAGAACAGCCATGGAATAACTTGCATCACGTACTACTGTAAAAGAATTACATGAGTGCACTGGGCCTTTCTTTTAGTCTGGCAACCGCACCATGTTATCCAATGAGCTCAAAGGGCAGTAAATTCCAGACACAAATAAGGAAGTGTCATTCCACCTAGAGCACTCACTGCACTAGAAAGGGAAGCTGCTTAAACCGGCTCTGACTAGATTTGCCAGAGGCCCCGAGCACATTGGAGATTTTGACTGTGAGCCCCAAGGATGTGTGTGTATGTGTATGTACGTCTCCAAAGTCTTATGTCTGCATGCTTGCCCTGTCCCTTATAATCAGCAAATATGAACTGTGCAGCTTCATATATGAGGCTGGGATCTTTTCAGAACATCTCTTGACTGGCAGCTGCTATTACCAAACAACTACAGCTGCTGAAAAGACCGGTACCCAGTGAAGCATTGCAATGGAGCTGAATGGAGGAGGCCGTGGCCTAGCTTCGTTCCTGCCTAGGCTCCCCAGTAGCCTCTTCCACAGACCAAATCACTTAGAACAAATGTTCTGCAGATTCCGGTCATTTGCCACTCGCCGCAAATAGAGAATAAACTAGAGTTTGTAGAGCAGTGAGAGCCTAGGTATTGAGTCTGGTATTAAAGACCGACTGGGGAAGTAAAGACAAACTGCCTGAACTCTGGGGACTGCAGACAGGAGCAGGCAGAGGAACAGAACAGGGAAGGGTGACCAATGTGTGTTTCTAAGATGACCTGTAAGATGTTAGATATGATCACACTTTTTAAAAATGCAGGTTTTTTAACTATCTAGGAGCTAAGGAAACAGAAAATATTTGCACACCAGGAAATAGGACAGAAGAAAAATGCTGTGGCATGGATGTGGATGTCTCTCCAGGCCTGTGTGGTAAGGCATTGTCCCCAAGGCAGTGTTATTTGGACGTGGTACAGCATTAGGATGGGGGTCCTTGAGGCAAGTCACTGAGAATTGTCCTTGATGGGATTTGGGGACTGTGGTGCCTTCTTCTCTCCTCTGTCTCTCTGATGAGGTGAATGCATTGATCTGGCACATGCTCCCACTATGATGTCTGCCCTCAGAGGCCCAAAGCAGTGTGACCAATTGATCATAGACAGGAACCACTGTGAGTCAAGGCAAACCTTTAGTCTTTATATAATAATTATCTCAGGCATTTTGATATATTGACAGGAAGATAACACAGATAAACTTTGTTTTCTTTTTCTCTCTCATGTTGAAAAGGCACTGTTTGGTGCAGATGAGAAGTTTGAAGACTAGGTAGGTCATGCGCCTATATTTTGTGAAACTGACTGGCAATACCCAAAGCTTAACAAAGAAAAGCACTCTCAACTTCATTCATGAAAAATGATATGTGAATTCAATGAGAATATTGCATTAGTCAAGGTTAGTCAGGGTTCTCATCTAAATAAATAGAATAAATACACTGCAGGCATATATATCCATATATATTAGCAAATCAACTTATGTCAAGATAGTAACAACAGCTGTCTCTTACCAGAAAGGCTTAGAACCTCATAGTTACTTAGTCTATGGGACCAGTACCTGTAGTAGGCCCACTGTGGCTGCCGCACACTGTGGAGGCCCCTAGTTACGCAGTTCACTGTGCTGGGTGCCTCAGGGGCCATGATCTTGGTTCAAAAACTGGAAGGGTTCCTAAAGAGCCATCAGTCCTCAGTCCATGACAGAAGCTTGGAAATGCTAGTTCTGATATCAGCAAAAGAATAAGCAGCATCATGTTAAAAATGGAAACAACCTGATTTCCAACAAACATGGGATTGGCTAGACTATGTCAGATCAGTAACAAACTAAGTATGAAAGAGGAAGTCTGGCGAGAGCATTCATATTTTGGACAGTCTCATGTAGTCTTGCCTTGATCTCGCTATGTAGGGAAATGGAATGACATTGAACTTCTGGTCTTCCTGGTCTTTTACCTCTGAAGCTCTGGAATTCCAGGTGTGTGCCACCATGATTGGTTTATATGGTGCTAGAGGCCAAACCCAGGGCATTTGTGTGGTAGGTAAGCCCTGTACCAGCTAAACCACATCCCCAGCCTCCCAAAGATGTATCATTTCCCCCTTCTTTTGTTTAATCAGTCCATTTATTTATTTTAGTGTTTTATACTTGAGTACAATGAATTTTACCATATTTATCTCTCCCTTTCCTTCCTATGTCTTCCCATCTCTCTCTCAAATTTATCTTCTATAATTATTATAGAATATATTATAGGATTTATAGAGAAATATATACAATATATATTATAGTCTCTCTACATAATCTGAATCCAGTTAGGGCTGCCCTTATGAACGTGAGTATAGGGCTGGCCACTTGGACATGAGCAATCTAGGAGGGAGCTCTTCCCTGAAGAAAACTGACCCTCCATCTGAGCTTTGTGTCTAGGATTTGTGCTACAAATTTCCCATTGGGGGTTGGGTACTTCACAGTCACTTATTCTCTGTATATTTGATTAGCTGTGGTTCTTTATAGACAGAGGTCGACTCTGTCGACCGCAAAGTCCCTCTGACCAGGAGTAAGCGCTGTATCGTGCTGGTGGTTTAGGACTGTTGATATGTGTGCTTCCCATGAGACCTTCACAGCACCTGTGACCCCGGGAAAGCTAGCCGTGGAGGAGCAACTTCCAGGCCAGCACCAGCTGGGTTTTTCCAAGTCCTGTGACTGAAGTGAGGGGTCTTTGGCAGGAAGGTCTCAGCCTCAAGTTCTGGCAGACAAGCGAAAGCAGTGGCAGCAGCTTGTGGTGTTAGCAGTGCAAGGCATGCTGGTGAGGGGAGAGCAGAGAGTGCGTGATTGCATGTGTTTTCATTTACATAAAAACCTAGAGCCTGCAAGAAATGGTAGGTGTCATCTGCGCGTTAGAGTTGGGGTCAGGAGTATGCAAAACAGAAAACAGACAGAGGAGGAACATGAGTCTCACAGTGGGAATCTTTAGAGAGTTTTGATTTTGAAACTGAGAAACCTATCACCTGCATGAAAAAGAAACTTAAAGATTAAGATATGGGCTTCAGGTTGAGCTTCCTGGGTTCAAATCCACATATACCACTCCCTAGATGTGTGACCTAGGGGGACATGCTTCCTCTGGTATATTTATTCCCTCATTTGTAGAAGGGTATACTCACAACTCCCCAAACCATGATCCTGGGATGAAGAAGGATCACACTGGCAGAGTGAAAGACGCTTCGTTTGCACTAAACACATGGATTGTGCACCAGTTCCCATCCTGTGCCTCACAAGGAGACAGGAGGGTGGGAGGAGCAGACTCGGCAGAGATCTGGGAAATCATGGCTGAAAAGACTAGATGTGTTTACAAATCAGAACTAACCTTGATCTTAAGAACTAAACTTTAACAATGACTTTAGAAAGGTCTCTAGATGAATTTTGCATCCACACTAAAACTACAGTGCTTAAGACAGGGCAAGCAGTTCAGGTGCTCCGTAGACTTCACTAGCTGCAACACCCAGAATTGGCTTGAAGAGCAATAACAAGGCTATGCTTTGTCTTCATGATTTATTGTATCATCTTTATTGTATATCACTTTACAAGTCCACAGCACCCTGTTTACCTTGGTCAGGCTGTTTCATCCAGCTGCATGAGTTAGCATTTTATGGGCTTGGCGGCAAATACAATGGTAAAATGAGACCAAGTCAGGGAAGAAGTTTGCAGTGTTTGTGCAACCTTGAGCCATCCCTGCACCTCCAAGGGGCCTCCTCCCTGCAGGGTGGAGGGGTCAGAGGGAGCAAAAACACAAAACCGAGCAAGGGTCATGTGACGAATACCAACCAGTTCAGCAATTCACTACTGCTACTTACACGTTGGTCTGATGCTGCACTGAGACTCAGGAGACCTAGATCCTGAGAGATATGCTGAGGAGATGCAGGAAGGGATAGTTGGTGACAGTAGCAGGAATCTTAGTGGCAAGGAGCACATTGCTTTGAGAAGGCCGGGGAGAAAAGACTGGTGAAGTTTCACCCTGGGCCATCTGCTTGGAGTGTGATTGAAGTGAAAGAGAATGGCGGGAATGAGTCAATCAACACTGCTTCCATATTCCTAGTGAGACCCAGCTTCGTCTGTGAAATGGGCCACTGGTTCAACTTGCAGGGAAGCTTGGGAATTAGACAGGACCTCAGATGGAATGGAGCTCAGCTCATAGCAAGTGTCCAACAGAGGTAGCAGTCTTGGTGACTAGTCATTTGAGCAAAAGCCCCTTGGGGACAAGAATTTTTTAAATCCACTTTTATTCTACACAAGATTCCTGAATAAGGACATTTAATAAGTTTTCAGATGTGTGGATGAGTGATGTGGGATTCCCCTCTGTATGCCATGAATATGTTTTATTACCATTGATTAATAAAGAAGCCACTTTGACCTATAACAGGGAAGAATATAGCCAGGCTGGAAGAGATATAGAGAGTAGGTAGAGTCAAAGAGATGCCATGTAGCTGTCAAAGGAGAAGGACACATTGGAACCTTAGGAACCTTACGGGTAGGCTACAGCTTCGTGACAATACACAGATTGATAGAAATGGGTTAATTTAAGATATAAGAACTAGCTAGGAATATGCTAGAGTCATTGGCAGAACAGTGTGTTAATTAATACAGTTTCTGTGTGGTTATTTGGGTCTGATGGGTCGGGGAACGAAAGAGCAGTCTCCATCAACAGATGGGAACACAGGACGCATTAGAGCATTCTATACAGCACATGTGGATTCTGGTCAGTTTGTCTCCCAATGACAAGGAGAAGTAGATGAAAATACGGGAACACAAGACAGCATGTTCTGTTCTGCCTGTATATATGCCTGCGTGCCAACAGAAGAGGGCACCAGATCTCATTACAGATAGTTATGAGCCACCATGTGGTTGCTGGGAATTGACCTCAGAACCTCTGGAAGAGCAACCAGTACTCTTAACCTCTGAACCATTTCTTCAGGCCCAGAATCACTTTTGATACTGCTGGAGCATTATTTTTGGAGGAAGAGAAGACATGGGAGGGGGCAAGAGGTGGCAGGATTTGGTTTCTCAACATAAGGAGTCAGATTTTATGTACTTTGGAACTGGCACTGCATAGGAATTAAAGTCCTGGGCTTGGACATTCATCTTACCTTTTCCTGTAGAAGACAAAACTGCTTCTGTGGAGAATTAACGCCCCTCCCCCCCTGCCATAGGCAATCTGAATAGCTTGCATTTTGAAGTATTACAGTTGCCTAACAAACCAGAATGCCCCTGCCTCATTTCCTCGGTGCTGCCAAACTGCCCGACATAGCATGATGAGCCACTAGAGTGGCCAGTGACCCGAAGCTTGTCTCTGTGACTCTGCAGTATCGGTGAAGTACTCCACAAGTTCAGATAGGGAGATGACCCTGAGTTCACTCTTGAATAAACTTCGGAAAAAAGAGAGGCCAGAGGTCAAAGAAGTTGCCACTCTGGCTTTCAAAAATGCTTTCCAGGAAAGTCCTCTGCTTCCAGGAATCTGCAGATATCAGAAAATTTCTTCTCCTGCCAACACTGCT
>LOEQ01002766.1:23561-39398 GCA_001685075.1 Bramus lutescens
GGCAGGCACTGCACAAACCACCCCCTGCCCGCACCTCCGAGGTAAACCTCCTTAAGGGTAGTCAGACAGGGTCAGGGAAAGGACAGTCATGGAGATGGCCACATGACCAAGTGGACTGGGGACAGGCGTCTGTACCCTCCGTGGCTGACTCTCCTCTTACATAAGCAGTGGGCTGGGGGCGGGGTATTTTCATGTATCAATATTGTATAAAAAGTAAGGAGAGTCCACTCCAAGCCAGTTCTAGTTTTACAGAAGGCCTTTTGCAACCTGGTTCAGGCTGAACAGGTAGATACCTTGGGCAGTGATGGCAGCAAATCTTGGGGTTCACCACTGGGGGAGTCACACCCATGAAGACTGGTCCTTTCCTCACTTCCCCCCTCTTCTGCCACTTGATTCCTTGGGAGGTCTCCCATCTGGGTCTCCTAGCTGGGAGTTTCGTGACGTGAACCGCTTATCTTTTTCTTTGATTAGACTTTATCAGCACTTTCTAAATCAGGGCACAGGAGAAATATGCTCTATGTTTTCCTTTAGTAGGCTAGCATGACTCCCATAGAAGATAAGACACCATGGGTTAGTGGTTAGTTTTGCATTCCCTGCTGGGCAAATATTTCTGGTATATGTAACATATGTATCATGGATCTAGCACAGGGCATGTAACTGTGATAAAGTGCTGGGCTTTTTACAGTAGGCTGTTCTCATCTAGGCCTGTCCAGTGTTCATGAGCTGAGTTTGGTGTGACATTGCGATTGACAGGCCTGGCTTCTGGTAGTAGCTAGCGTCCTTGTTCCGTGAAGTACTGGGCATTTGAGGGAGAGGAATAGAACAGAATGAGCTAGCTAAGATGCAAAAGATGCAACAGAACAGATGAAAGTCAGAGACTTCTTACAGTTCTTGACAAGTTCTTCCTCATGGAGGGACACACGGTGTGTGTGTGTGTGTGTGTGTGTGTCTGTGTGTGTCTGTGTGTAAGTAACTATTAGTAGCTATGTCTATTACTGTATATAACCTGAAGAAATTAGTCTTCTATATAACCTGAAAAGATTAGTCTTCATCAGAAGCACAAATTAATAACAATCACAGTGTGATTACATTTTATGGAAAGGTTGGAATGCTATCATTGAGTTGGGAAATGAGTAGGTGGTCCTCATTTTTGTAGTGGCTTTTGGAGGGGGACTGGGTAAAATATTAATATTTTTTCACATTTTAATACTCTTATTACACAAATCCCAAGATATATGCTTTTGACTTGCTGTATTCCATATTATTTAACCAAGTTCAAAATACCCAGTGGGCTCAACCTTCTCAGCAAATTTCTTGCCCAGGCCTGCTGAGGCCTGGGATCAACTGGCTTTTCCTCCATCAACCTAAGGACTGTTTTCAAGACGCTAAAACTTAGGAGAAGCAGGATCCACAGACATCCACACCCTGGGCACCAGGTTGGAACAGAACCTCAAGTACAGCAGTGTGTGGCATAGAAGCCATGGCAGCTAACCTGAGAAAACTTTCTGTAGTGACACCTGCCCCTGGGAGCTATCTCAGTAGCAAAAGATCTTCTCTGTAGTAATAGGGGGAGCGGGCCCTGCTTTTCGTCCGGCCCAGCTCCCGCANTGTTCTGTCTACTCCACCCACTTAAGGGCTGGCCTATCAAAAGGGGCCAAGGCAGTTTCTTTATTAACCAATGAAAGTTAACACATAGACAGATGACCCTCCTACATCACTTCTCTTTTAAAAAGAGTATGTTTTTATGACCAAAGAGATGTGTACTTCCTGAATTAGAATTAAGAATTACAGGCAATAACTCACAATCAAATCCTTACATGTTTTCCCTTCTAAGGGAAGGGAAAGGACACATGTTTGCAAAGAGCATCCTCTGTTGTATGCAGAAGGTCTTTGCAATAGCCGGGGTGTGGAAACAAGCTGGCACTGCACTGATGGAGCAATGAAAATAGAAACTGTAATCTAAAGGTAGAGGGGATGGCTCAGTTACTGAAGTGCTTGCCTTGTAAGTGTGAAAAGCTGGGTTGGGTCCTCAGAACCCAAGGAAAAACATCTGGTATGGGGGTATGGTTGTGATTCCGGCCCCAGGAAGAGGGAGACAGAGGCCCTCTGGAATCCACTATCTAGCCAAGCAGGCCTAATTGGTGTCTTCCAGGCCATGATAGACCCTGTCACAAAGGAGCAGAGAGCATTCCTGGGGAATACAACCAAGGTTGTCTTCCAGCTTATGTATGCACAGATTCTTGCACACACACACACACACACACACACACACACACATAAATTATAATGCATGTATATATACATACAATGGAATGATACTCAGTAACAAAAAGGGAATCCTGTTGTTTGCAATAAAGTGGATGAACCCAGAAAGTACTGTGCAAAGTGAAATCATCCAGGCATAGGAAAGACAAATACCGCATGACCTCACTCATGTATGGGAACCAAGAGGTCAGATCCACACAACAGACTGTGAGTGCCAGGGCTGGAGGTGGAGCAAAGGGAGATACTCGTGAAAAGACATGGACTTGTGGTTCTCAGCTAAGGAAGTTAAGAGAGCCAGTGTACCACATGGCACCCAGTTAATAACACTGAGTTATGTGCTTGATGTCTGCTTAAGTGTTCTCACTATAAACAAACTGACCAAAGGGTAACTAGATGTTAAATGAGATTGACTGCAGTGATCACTAGATGCATATGTAGCAAACGGTTGCACTGTATACCTTACCCCAGATAGTCTTACTTGCCAGCGACTCCGCATTTGTCGTCAAGGTTACATTTTATGTTCCATTCTTCTCCATGACATCGTGGTGCTCCTCCAGGCAGAGTGCTCAGCACTTCCTTCTTTCCAGCTCCAGCGGCAAGGGATGCACTCTTTGTGCTATCACCGCTGCAAACTTGTAAGCATGTCCTGCCTGGATCGCAAAGGGCCAGCCTTTGGCCCTCAGATATCACTCCAAGAACAAAGTCCACCCAGCCTGACCCTGAACAGTGCTGTCTGCAAGGCAGTTTGGCTTCCCAGGATCTGGTCATGAGTGTGCCACTGCAGCAAGGCCTGTGCTTGCTGTGTGTGAAGAAAAAAGCTCCAGATGTGGCCCACAGTCAGAAAGGCTCTTCAGTTATTCAAATGCTGTGGAGTGCAGGGACACAGAGGAAACCTGCACACATTTGTGGAACCCCAGTGAACCTGCTGCCCAGCATTTTGCCCCTCATCATCCTGAGGTGCTTTTGATGGAGTGCTTTTCTCTCTTGCATGGCGTCCTTTTCTTTTCTTTTCTTTTCTTTTTTGTTATGTCCCAGGTAAAGTGAATCTCAGCTACTTAGAGAAGTAGCCTATGGCTCAGAGTACATACACAGAAAGTCAGAGTTCTTCCGGCCTCTGCTTTCTGGTTGTTTCATTGTTCTTCCTTGCTAAAGACAGGCTAATCACCTATTTTTTTGATTTAACTTCTTCCTCTTTGAAAACAAGGGAAACACAAATAGTTTTTCCCTTCTTGGGCTGTTAACAATATTGGAACGATGTGTGCAGCTAGGACCTAGGAGGCTTTCAGGATTTGTTGTTTACTTTCTATACAGATCCCTCTGACATCAGCCATGTTGCAGAGCTGAACTACAGCTGTGCTCATCTGGAAACACAGCATCTCTGGAGGACCTGAGGACGAGTACCACTTGTCTGAGATGCTGAGAGTGTTGGGTCAGGTCACAGCTCTTGATAACACCTTCACAAGACTCCATGTAGGCTGACTTATCTTACCACCACTGTGACTTGAACTCAGTACAGGTGTACTCTAAGAAGAAAGTGCTAGAAGATTGTAAGATATTGTAAGATATTGACGATGCTTATTACTCATTGTAGGCCTGGAAAACTCTGGAAAGGACAGGTTGGTAATTTTTTTGACTCCATCACCTACACCATATCTGTCTCAGAGACTGAGCCCTCCAGTGGATCTCGGAACAGTCAGACGATTCAAGTAGATGTAAATTCAAGTCAAGTAGATACAGCTCCTTTCTGACTAAACTTCATTTATAATTCAGTATGGTTGAACGTTTCTATCTGGGCCTTTAATTTAGACACTTGATCTAAACTAACATGAGCTCAATGTGCTCCAGTGAGCTTCAATGTAGGCTTTGGCAGGCTCAGGCCTGACCGTCATGGTGGGCACACATCTCTGAGGAGGCCTGTATCCCTTTCCTCCATTCTGCATCTATTTTTATCATGTACCCAGGAGTTCTCAGAGCATGGGTGAGAGTGACAGCTGGAGCCCTGGGTCCAGCACAGTTACAAGACCTTGTCCTATACCAATGGCCAAACTCTTCATCATTACTTCCTGCCCTCTGTCCCTAAGCCTATTACCTCATGACCTTCTGGAACATGAAGCAAGTTCTTCCTAAATCCAAACCCCAAGCCTCTCAATTATAGAAGAACCGGAGAAAGCTGAGAGTCTTCATATACATAGAGAATCTACCCAAGCTCACGAGTATATATTTAAATGATATGCAAATTGGCAAATGGCTACCATTACTCGAGACAGAGAAAATGGGAAAGGTAGAACGCTGTTGTATGCTTTTAAAAACCAACTGCCAGTGGCTATCTGCCCAGATGCTTGCTTTGGTAGAGAAGGTGTTTGATTGCCATTTCAAGTCATCAGGGATCTGGGAGCTGGATGGTCCTGAAGGCCCATCCCTCCCATCTCCATGTTCTGTTCACACAGCTCTTCTTGCCAGTGTTGACAGGAGCATACCAGGAAGCTACTCAGTCACACAGCAGTCTTGGGAAACTGCTGAAGAGGAACTTGCATGCTTTGCGAACAGAAGGGTGGATTTAAACAAATTAACCAACATTCACACTTCTCATTTATGGGGTACTGCCAAGACAAATTCAATGCTTGTCTTGGCCAGAGTTTGTTTGGTTTTCAGGGTTAAACTCCACCAGCTCACAGTAAAAAGAAATATTATAGAGATACTCAGAGAAGCTGTGGTCCAAGGGCAGGCCCAAAAGCAGGAAGAAGGAGATGAAGTGGAAGCAGCTGAGCCCCCTCCACCCCCTCTGCCAGGTCTCTCATCTCTGGCTTCACATTGACTCCTGTACATTTTCTGGCATTTCCTTGTAGAGCATGGTCTTAGTCTTTCTGGTTGTTATAACTGAATACCTGAGAGAATGGTTAATTCACAAGAAAATGAGTTTGTTTGTGCTTGAGGTTCTGGAAGTTGGAAGGTCCGAGAGTAGCCAGATGTGGCAGGAACTGCTTAGTCTCTGGTAAGGGATTCATTCTTCATCATCTGTGGCAGAAGAATAAGCATAAGAAAACAAAAGGACACATAAGTCATAAAACACAGAGGTGGGCTTGCTTCAACAACACACATACAGAGAGAGAGAGAGAGAGAGAGAGAGAGAGAGAGAGAGAGAACTAAATTCAGTCCCATGAGAGCAAGAAGTCACTCACCAGAGTAATGTACTAGCCATTGATCTGTTCACCTCTTCCGGCTCACTCTAGCACCACCATGATGGCCATCAGTACTCAGCATGCAAGCCATATTTGCTCGCTGCTCCAGCCTTCCATACCTGTATATTGTTGTGCTCCATTCTATCCATTCACAGAAAAGCATCTCATGTCTGTACGTCTGTAGTAACATAATAATCCTGTTGAGCCCTCCCGATTGTCAGAGCTGAGGATGCTGTACAGGCTCCCATCTTCTTTTCCAGAACTCTTTCTGGGCATCTCATTGCTGTGGGATAATGCTCTTGTACATCATAAAGATTTGTCACTCCTATTGGTTTGATAAAACTCTGAATGGCCAGTAGCCAGGCAGGAAGTATAAGGCAGGGCCACCAGACTAGGAGAATTCTGGGAAGAGGAAAGGTAGAGAGTCAGTCACAAGTTAGACACAGAGGAAGCAAGATGAGAATACCTTACATGCCTTACTGAGAAAAGGTACCAAGCCACATGGCTAAACATAGACAAGAATTATGGGTAAATTTAAGTTGTAAGAGCTAGCTAGTAATAAACCTGAGCAACAGGCCCAACAGTTTATAATTAATATAAGACTCTGTGTGTTTATTTGGGATTGAATAGCTGTGGGACCAGTAGGACAGAAATTTCCATTTTGATGAGCATGCACACCTTTTGATGAGCATGCACTAGGAAGCCAGTTGGTCAGACAGCTTGAGAAATGGTGGAAAAGGAAGTATTCTGATCATAGTCTGTGAAGCAAAGGGTACATTTAAACAAATCAGCCAACTTTCATGTTCTTTACCTTGAGGTCAGACACACTGAAGAACCTTCATAAATATTTGCTAGATGGCCCCTTGATAGGATTGAATAAGTTGAATATTTGCAATTAACTAGACATTCTAAACTTCAGGTTTCTGGAGTGGAGAAGTTAACTGGATTCTGTTGAGCATTGTCTATGATTATGCAGCCAGGTACAAGGTAGTTCTCTAGATGGTAAGGGCCATACCTGACATTATCAAGACAGATCTCAGAAGAGGTGTGGGCTCCTCAAATATGCTATGCTATAATTTCACTTAGTCTAAAAGTCTGGGGTCCCCAGAACCCATGAGATCAATTTAAGTGACTTTAGTCACCTCAGAGTAACGTTCATGCCAAGCTCACATCACATCGCACATAGCTTTGTTTGTAGAAATAGGTGCCTTAGATCTCAGTGCCAACAGGTATGCATCAAGAGTAAGTGCTGTGTTATGTTCACGTTAGCATGTACACAGGCACATGTGTGTGTGGCTCAAGGAATTCCAGGAAGCAGGTAGCCAGTCACATCAAATGCCAGTGGGGCAGCATGGGGAATGAGGGCTGAGCACTGGGTCACTTATGTGGTGAGCCACTGCTGTTGTGCCAGCAACCTAAGACTTGTTTCAATGCAGCAGATGGTGAAGATACTAAGTGGCATCAATGCCAAAAGACAGCTCAGGGTAAAGGGCAGGCTGCTGGGGTGGGTATCTTCTTTAAAAAAAAATAATTCTTACAGTTTCACCATTACATTCCAGCACTTCTCAACAAGAAAAACGTTGCCAATGTGAGACAAATGAACATGTTGACCCAAAACTCCTAAGCTCAAATAAAACATAATCCTTTTAGAGAAAAATGGTCCATTCTTGAAACAATGACTTTATGAGCTGTGCTTTTTTACTTAAGACCGTAACAGTCACCTAGACTATTCATGCTCCGGCCCAGGAGGATGTACCGAGACAGATAATTTAATGTGAAAGGCACAAGCTCACATGCATTGGTGGAATGAGCCCAACTGAGCATGGGTCAAGTGGATAGAATGGATAGAATGGAAGACATCTGATGAAGTAACACAGTGGTGGCCAGCCTTATTTCTAAAATGATGTACAGGAGCCTGAGCGAGGCGTGGAAATGTATACAATAGCAGAGGAGGAACCAAGAACACCACCCTCCATGGCAAGGAGACAGGAGAAGGGTGATCCGCCTGTCACATGCCCCTCTGTTTCAGGAAGATGAGCAATAGGCTCTGCCTGGTCAGGTATGGATCACAGTGACATAGGAATTCTCAGGCTGGTGATGACCTCACTGAGGGGCTGGCTTGTCACTGGAGGTCAGGGACAGGAGAGGAAGACCAAGGGCTGGTGAGACCTGTGAGTGAAGCTGGACTTCAGAGCTGAGCCTGCTCTCAGAGGTGTGTTTTTGATCTAGAAGAGCCATAAGCAGAACTTCCTTGATGGTGCTGGAGCACCCCGTGGGCACTGTCCTTTCCTGTAGAGACAGTTTGGCTCTTCACTCTTGCCTAGTAAGTCTCCCCAAGTGCCACATTGCTGAGAGGCTCTTTCTTAACCTAGAGGAAACCTGGCAGGCTGATCTCTTTTATCTGAGTTTCTTTCTCTCGTTGTTTTTGAAGAGAGGAACTCTGAAATAAAATCTGTAGAAAGTAATTTTCTAAGTGAAAAACTCCAGAAATAAACTATAGGGAAGGGGAGGGGGATTGATTTCGGGAGAGACTGACTTTTATTATTATAATTATCAGATGAACCTAATTGATATTTCACCAGAAGGAGCGACTGCCAGAGGGTTGGGCCTATGCGCTCCTGGCTCTCCCACCCTAGCCCCACTCTCAGAGATCCCCTCAGGCAGCACTTACCTCAAGCACACCCCACCCCTCAAAAGCACAGGTCGGTTAGAAAGTGCTACTTTTAAGGCTTCCCTGGTGATTTTCAGGCACTACCAGAGGGGTAGGATGCCCACCTGGCTGGACACAAGCCCCAAGTAGGAGGTGAGGATTCCTTTGAGATGCTGCAAACAGGCCAGTGTTTTGCACTTTGCATCATTGCCTGAAGCTCCATGGTAGCTTTGGGCCATTAATTTCTCCTTAAGGACCAATTTGATGTTTACTATCAACAAGTGGCTCAGTGTCTAAAAGGTCCAAGCACATTTCACTCTGATCTTGGCCAGGTGCAAGGCTGTGATAAGCAGCTCTCCTCTCCTCTCCTCTCCAGAGGAGAGGGGACAGTCCCAAATAGTTTCCGGTCCAATCATACTCTCTTCTGTCCCCACATGATTCCTTTGGAGCCCATGGTCAGGAACCGCTGCCCTCTACCCTCCTGACACAATTCTGCCTGGGTGCTTCAACTTTATGCTCAGGCTGTCATTAGCCACATAGGAAAGCAGTAACAGAGGCAACCATGTTGTATCACTATACCTGGCACCAAGGATGCTCCCAGGACCTGAGACCAGAGTGCTAAGCCAGCATGGCCCAAGCACATCCTCATGGTGACATCTGAGGGACATTTGGAGAGTGGAGGAAGGGTGCCTGGGTGGGTACAGAGGATCTGCTGGGAAAGGGGATGAGAGTGACAGCAGGAACAGTGAGTGGCTCATGGGTACACTACCCTAGAAACCAGAGCAGTGGTAGAAAAGGCTGACAGGGAAGACAAGTCCCATAACACCTGCCAGCCTGTTCCTGGCTTGGCTTATTGCACTCACGCCAGGTTTATAAGCAGAGCCCTGGGAGGCACAGCAACCACACCTCAGGGGCATGTAAACAGAACAATTGACGAGACTTCCTTGGGCACAGTATCCTTTCTTTAGAGAGAACCTGGACTAGCACATTTAACATTCCAGGAAACTCAAAGCTATTCAGGTTGTGGGAGTTTGCACAAGTTCAGTTCTGTGATGGAAAGCAGCAAGGGTCAGAGCAGGAAGTGACTGAAGGCCCTCCCACATGCCCACTGAGCAACTCCAGGGGCCTCCACCCAGGACTGTCAGTGAGCATCTTAACTTTACCATCAGAGATGAGGACAGGTAAGTCACCAACCAGCCAGAACTGAACTGACTGTGGTGTCAGCCTGTGGGTTAGGTGATCTAGTCCTTTGGGGATGTCTTCTGGGTGGGTCAGACTAGGACAAAAGCGCCCCGCCCTTGCAGCCCCAGCAGGACAAAGGATCACATAAACTCCTGAAGCTGGTTAAATCAATCTTTAGAAAGTATCAAATTCTGCCAAACAGCTGGCTATTGGGAAATGCAGCAAAACGTTGGTACCTCTTTGAGCAAGTTTTCCAGGCCAGAGGAAGTGTTTGAGCTGCTGGAAAGCATTTGCTGAGCATGAAGGGAGAAGGAGACTGGTTCTGATTGCAGCAGCTCCCAGGAGGCAGGCAGAGGGCCTACCCTGGTGTGGTTCCTGCAGTCTGTTTTGGTCCTATTTCCATTACACGTCCAGTCTTACAATAAATCCCGTCACCATGGTGATGTGGTTGGAATTCCGTGCTAGGCCACCTCCATGACCTTCAGGATCCCATGACCTCCCTGTAGAAACCCTGACATCACCACCTCCTTGCCATGCTCAGAGGGTGGCTGCACTGACCTGTTCCAAAGGAAAGGAAGAGAGTCAGCCACAGGTAGACCTGGAACCTGAAGCTGGGTGGGTTGGATCATGGGTGGGGCCTCCCTCTTAGCTGGTAGAGCACCCTTCAGAATTGTGTGCATGCAGTCGTTACTAAAACTAAAAGAAAAAGAATCCAGGAAATGGCAACCAAGGGCTGCTGGCGACCCGAGGCTATCACTATCAGCTTGCATTGTTTATTTTTCAAGAGTGTTGTCTTTGGAGACATTGTCACCAGTGAGTCAACCTCTGTTTGCTTGTGTTGGTTTCACCTTCTATTATGTTTTCCCCCTGCTCTCACACCTGTCACCGTCCACTGAACCCTGACCCAAAAGACGCTCTGCTTGTTGATGAACTGACAGCTGGACATGTCATCCCCACGCACAGGCCACATGCACACATACCACACACGTTCTGTAACGTGACACAGGCTCCCACATGTACTGCACCTCCATAGTTCACACACCACACAGAGCCTACACAGTGCACTGATAACTTAAACATGCTACTGTATGCTACACACACCCCACATATGCCAGGCACACAAAAATAGCTCTGCTTCTGTGTAGAACACACACCAGAAACATATCATACTCATATATACACACAACACTAACCACATATGTGCCACACATGCCCAAGAGTCATACGGGTTACAAATTACATACATATCTTATATACTGCCTCTTCCAGTACACATAATATATGACCTATAATTCCCATATGGCACTCAGAAGGCACACATACAACACACACTATGTATCTGCCACACCTGCACAATGTGACACACACACACACACACACACACCAAACACACTTCATATTTTACTCTGTATACACTAATGGTCCACATTCTCCTGACATTCATTCACAAAGTTCTGTTGTAAATTCTCTTCCAAGCTGATGGGCAAACAGCTCTCCTAGACTCTCTGTTGTGCCTGTCCTCCTCATTATAACAAGCAGACCAAACACAGTGTACTGTGGGGCATTCAGGCTTTGAGAGAAAGTTCCTCGGTTCCTCACTATTCAGACTAGCCTTTTCTTCTTGAGGGAGGAGGTACTTTGTACTTTGGTTCCTGACTGGGAAGGGGAATGTTGTCTAGGCAGGGACTTGAATCAGTGGCCTCGGCCCCAGAGTCCAGCAAATGAAAACCAGTACCTGAGATGTTTCCAGCCAATGACAGGGCAACGCTGACTTGAACTGTTCATGTTCTAGCTGATGTCTTTCCAAACTCCTCCAAGATATCAAAGTACTCTCACATACCCTATCTCGCAGATGGTTGTCAGCATCAGTGTGCAGTGGGCTTCGCCTTCCCATTGATTTGGTACCATGGGAACAAAAGCATTGAAAGTCAAGCTGACTTGTGACCAGCCACAGTCTTCAGAATGCACCAAGCTGGACCGCCTAAGTCTATGAGCTCTTGAGCCTGTGAAAAATCCCAACTCCAGGGCTTTGACATCACAGGGTTCTGGCAAGGTCTCAGGGCTCTCTAGGCTCCCCAGTGGTCCTGAGACACCCAGCCTCCTACTCTGCCTGCGCGGAGACCCTCCTGAGAACTATCTGCTTCGCGGTCCTCCATTGCCCTATTTATAACCAGACTATCAGAAGACGGCAGGGCTGGTGAGCAATTAAACTTCGGATGACAGCCATGTAAATTAAATGTATCAATCATTATAAAGTATTATTTAATAGCTCCAGAATGAATATGGAGCGTCTGCTGCTAATGGCATGCCCAGGCCTGTTCCTTTTGAACTGACTGCTGGCTGGAAACATCAGGCGAGCTTTACCCATGTGTTCCTCGTTCATGATAATGGGGCAAAAGTATGAGCCTTTGTGGTATAAGTTTTTCAAAACTCCCTGCTTCCCTCTGTTTTAATTTATTCCACCTTTAGTGAGCACCACAATACTGGTGGGGTGTTTGGGTCTGTGAGCTTCAGTTCCCCAAACCTGATTTACAACCTAGGCTGCGACAGGAGGCTCAGAGAAGTTTATAAGAACAGAGATCAGAGACGTGAGAGACGATAGGAGCACCCACACCCTGTCCCTGCTCCATCTCTAGCAGACTCTGTCCCTCAGTCCATGAGAGCAGTAAGAAAGATTTTCTCCTTTGAACATTCTGGGTGCTTCTGGCTGTTTTGAGCAGGCAACAGGGCTAGTTGCTTCCTGACTCTCACTGTCTGTCATTAACATCCCGAGTTCCCATCTCTGTCCATTCTGGATGGACCTGGAGTCATGATATATTTTTTTCTTTGCATCTCCTTCTTCTTATTTGGGTTTATTGAGACAGAGTGTCACTATGTAGCTCAGACTGACTTGGAACTTACCAATCTTCCTACCCCTACTTTCGGGTGCTAACTGCCCCTGGTCTCTTTCCTTTAGTGCAAATGTTATTCCCCTGGTTAGCTAGTGAGTAAGAGCCATGATGTTAATTACTACACTTGATTGAACAAGGTTCTAGAGAACACTCATTGGTGAATGTGACATTGGATGTGAAAGTGATAAGCTGGGTAGACCAGAAAAGCAAAGTGTGGGCCTCTGCTTTTCTGGTCTACCCAGCTTAGGTGACAGGCTCACCGGGGCAGACTCTCTCCTAATTGAAATCCCTTGGGAAGGAGGCACGGATGAGCCAATGTGAGTCCAACTAATTTTCTCTCACTTCTGGCTTTGAAACTCAGCTTGCAAAAGCAGCATAGCTTGAAGCACTAGAGCCAGAATCTACTCTGTGCCATGATCCTGGGGAGTAACCCTAGGCAACTGTGGGCTGTTCCATCATCTCTAATATGAGAAAAAAAAAAGCTGTTTGAGCACCTCCAGGGTTTGTGAGGCTTAATGGCTTCCCCCACCTCTCAGGTTTTATACAGTGCTTCTTGTGTTGCGTGTATTAAAGGATGTCTGGGGTTCGTGTTGTTATACCCAATAATTTCTTCTCAGTCTATCCTCCTCATTTAGTTTTTGTTTGTTTGTTTTTGTTTTGTTTTGAGACAAGGTCTAACTATGTATTCCTAACTGGCCTGGAACTTGCTTTGTAGATCAGACTGACTTTGAACTCTCAGAGGTCTGCCAGCCCCTGCCTCCTGAGAGCTGGGATTACCATCATGCACCACACACCTGGCTGTACTCCCCTCCAATTTAGCGCATGCCTTCCCTCAGACCCCTCTGTGAGGGATAGCCACTTTCATCTTGTTTGGGTCTTACCTTTCCCAAAGAACTGTCCATGTTTTCTCACTATGTGAGGCCCCCTTTGCCTGCTACTTATCCACCATCTAACTCTGTCCCTGGAATTGTTCCAGAGACACCACAGGTGAAGGTCATGACCTGTAAACCAAACGCTGTTCTCAGGTACATGACTGAAATATAAGCAAAATCCACTGCCAAAACAAACACAGACAACTTCCAGCATTCGGCATGCCTGGCTTCTCCAGAAGGCAATAGGACCTGGCCATCCTGGGCTCATGCTATGCAAGATACCAATATGTGGGAACACAAAGTTTATCCTGCCTCTCCGCACCCTGGGAACCTCCATCCTGCTTCCTGCTCGCCTTTCAGTTGCCTCTGACCTGGATCCTGGAGGCACTGGATCTTGTGACATCAACTTCAGAACAAGAAAACCTGAGTGTCATAGAGGAAACAGAGCAACACCTTGTAACGCCAAGATCTCGCCGCAAGTTCTGCATTCCACCAGCTGTCTGAGCATGCCTGGCCCCCTCACTCTCTTCTCTTTTGTCTGGTGGTGGTGGGGAGAGGACTCTTGGAGATCTCTATATGTATTGGCTGTGACCATGGTCTGTGAAGTACAGCATAGACACTGGATGAGCTCGAGGCCTCCCTTGTTTAATCACATGGGGCTTTCTGGGGATCATTGTGTTGCTGACGGCATAGGACGAGGTGCCAGATCTTTCCCTTGCTTTTGACTCTCTATGGGAGCTTTTGCTGATGGTGTTGGAAGTTATGATACTAGCCAGGACTCTGGGCCAGTCATGCTGTTTTCACCTTGAGGAAGAAATGCAAGAAGCCCAGAGCTCTGACTTTCTCTCTCTTGCTTCCTTTCTTGGTCAAAGGAAGAAGGCTCTTCCTACACATTCACCGCCATGCTGGCTTCCACTACAAAAGGCCTCACACACCTACCTGCAGCCCACTGGCTGGCACATCTCCAGGGTAAATAAAGCCCATGATTTTTCTTATTAATCACGAATACACAGCCTCTCGTTCTATTGTTCCGTGCCTGGTTCACGCCCTATATAATTTTATTCGGTTCCTACAGTCCTGACATGCCCTAAGCTACAACTGACATTGATTCAGTGGCTTTTAAAAGGTGCTATCTGTTCCTTGCGTCTACAAGGAGCTCTCTGAGAGTTGCCGCAATGGTGACTCAGGCCTTCAGAGAGCAGGGCACAGTGAGGTCACACGCCACCAGGGAAAAGATTTAGAACTTAGCAAATTCATATAGGGTGCCGGGGGAGCCTTTGGGCCTGAGTATCTTCTTTCCTATGGCTGAGCTCAGGACACTTTTTCTTGGACTTCTACACTGGTGTGTGAACCCTGCTAGCCCCAGCCTATGTCTACTCCATGAGGCCCTTTGAAGGGCCCCTTATGATGCAACAGGCTAGATAAGACATGCACAGCCTTGAAGCATTCCTGGCCTAGCTATGGTCAGCAAAGCTGACATGGTTACAGAGATCTAACCAGCATAACTCACCAGAAACACACTATAGGAATGTCCAATCCTGGGCTGCCTGCGTCCCAGGATAACTATGATTGCAGCCCAACATGGCTGAAGATAGTAATGCCATGTGTTGTGTCAAAAGGTTGGTTATCCATTTAAAAAAATCCATCTTTATGGGTGTGCTGACTGTAGGTTTATTCAACTAGAAACATATGTGGGTGGAAAAAAATTAAAATAATGTAGATGTGTCCTAAGCAAACAAGGAAGGTTTTAAAATTTAAAGGTACACAGAATTGTGCTAACTTTCTAATCAAAGGGAACACTGGCAACATCTCTTCAGAGAAGTCAAAGGGTTTCAAACGTGTTTGGGACAGATACCCTTGATCTGAGCTTCTCGTTTCAGCATATTTGGAACCAGGTGATGCTGGAGCCTGGAGAAGCTGCTGAGGATCACCAGACACCCTGCGCTTCTTCCACTTCTGATCCTTGACACACTCTGGGCCTGCGAGGCAAGAACAAAAGCATCCCTGTTACTTTCAGCTGTAGGCCTTGTGACGGCACCTGCATTTCTTTCCCCAACATTGGAGGCCATGTGCAGAGCTATAAGTACAATGGCCACTCAACCTACATTCCGCTGTGACATCCATAAAAGGAATGAGCATTAATTATGTCAAAGTTTTCAGGATAATTTGTTCCTGAAGCGTGGCCACCTCCATTCTGCCAAACCCTGTCATACATTTAAAGCAGAATAGACTTTCCCCCGGAAAAGTTAGCAATAAATCTCTGACCAATCTTACAGTTACTGCCAAACAATTCAAAGACCGGAAAATTTTGTTTATTTTAGTTTCAGTAGTCAATGTGGAAAATTACTGGTAGCAATAATTTAATCTAATGAAGTGTTCTCTGTGAGAGGTGGGAGTGGCTTTTAACCAACAGTTCCCTGAAGAATAGTCTTACCTTCTGACCCCTCAGATTTAGGTATACCTTTCTCCTACTTTCTATGTCCACATATTAGAGAGAAAAAAATGTCGGAAACATAGTCATTGTGCTCAAATTAAAAGTTCTTCTCTCCCATTCTTTCTCTTACTTTGTTTAAAAATGCTTTTTGGTGGCCAGCGAGATGACTCAGCAGGTGAAGTGCTGGCCGATCAAAGCTGCAACCTGAACTCGATCTCAGCATTCCATTGCGGAAGGAGGGAACTGAATTCAGAAAGTTGTTCTCCTGCCTCCACACTCAGGCCATGACATGTGTGCACCCTCCCACCCCCAAGACCTCTCTCTCTCTCTCTCTCTCTCTCTCTCTCTCTCTCTCTCTCTCTCT
>LOEQ01002766.1:44383-59617 GCA_001685075.1 Bramus lutescens
AATTGCCATTTTTACTATGTTGATCCTACCCATCCAGGAGCATGGGAGGTCTTTTCATTTTCAGGTGTCCTCTTCAATTTCTTTCTTCAATGCCTTAAAGTTCTTGTCAAATAGATCTTTCACTTCCTTGGTTAGAGTTATCCCAAGATACTTTAAACTACATGTAGCCTGGAGCACATGTGGGCTCCTTAAAGACATTCGCATGTCTCTGACAAAAGAGCAGGCACTGAGAAGTCTCCACCTTGCACACACACACACACACACACACACACACACACACATACACACACACCAGCAGGAGACCTTTAATACTCTAGACATCATGATTGGCATTTTCTGATTGCATTGGCTAATGATCCACCCAAAGCCACCTGCACTTGGATGAGTTCAGCAGCAGGGCTTTTGTCCATGCTGGGAAGTTGACAGCTGGCAGAACAGAGAGTTTCAATTGCCTGCTTCTCAGCTGCTTATCGACTCCTATTGGTGAACTGGGATTTGGAAGATTCGTTGACTCTCCCTTGGCTCCTACAAGTTTTGCCTGTGTCTCGGGACCATACAAAAGTTCGGTGGCAGCTCAGGCTTTAATTTTTTAAGTTGCTGTCTCCACTCTGAGCCTGGAATTTGTCACATTATGTGGAAGGCTGACCACTCCCTTCCGGGATGCTCCATTTTACACCCTGGCTCAGTTCTCATTTGATTGGCCATCATGGTAGCTAAGGATCCCTATTCTTCAGCTCCTCCAGAGGAACATGTACTCTGCTGTCCCCCTTGGCTTTTGCTCCAGAAAGGAAGCAGTCTTCTCTCAGCCTCCAAAGTCACAGTTCTTTCCTCTTCACCTCTTGCCAGATGCCACCAGGGACTTTGGGAAGAATGGAGAGAGTGGAAGAAGGAGGAGAAGAGGCACTTTCTTCCATGCCTGCTTTGCACACTCCAAAGGCCTTGCTAACGAGCCTGCCTGTTGTCTCTATGCTGTCTAGTCCTGTGTTTTGCAATCCACACACTAAGGAGATCACAGAGAACCAAGGAGCCTTTCAGACAGGACAGGACAGCCCACCCTCCCCCTCAGACGACTCAAAGGGGCAATTGTCAAGCACAGATGACTATGATCTGACACATAGCTACTGGAACAGGCTCGGTGAAAGGAAGGAACATTCGCTGCTGGGAGGAGGCTAGGTGAAGGGGATTTGGAATGCTGTGCTATGTATGAGAAACTGTTAAGACAGCTTCACAGAGATGGCCCAGCGAGAAATGGTAGACATGCCTTTCCCAGATCTATCCCTACTCCCATCTCAGCCTGTAGGCCAATAGTGGCCCTTTGCTAGTGGAGGGGGAGGGGACGTATTGACATTTGGAAGTAGATAAGGACATTTTTGGTGGTCATAATCAGGGTAGGGTGTTCCTGGCTTATAATAACTGTAGAACAAATATCTAAAATATCCTACAGTGCATAGGACAAACAGCTTTCCATGGGTAAGAACTACCTGACTCAAATTGCCACTTGTTTCTGCTATGAGCAGAATCAGAAATACATATTTTATTATTTATATATATGATATTATATCTATATAAAATACCACACATGTAAAAATATATGATATACACATTACGTGTGTGTGTGTGTGTGTGTGACTCAACTCCTCATGTGTCTTTAGGGATGTATTGTTGCTCTTATAATCTTTGGGACATCTTACCTCATACCCATCATTTCCCTGCTAACCCAAGTGGCTCACATCCTACTAAAGGATCAAATGTCCCCTTTGATTTTTTTCCCCCTTTTACTACCTTGGTGATGGAGGCTTCCTTTTCCATCTGATACCATGTTGTCTTTGATTAGATTCTCCTGACAGAGAGCCAAGTCATCTTTACAGATTGCATGCCTGTTTTGAGGAGAGCATTCAGATCAAAGCATTGGATGTAACACGGAATCATAAATGCTGAACCATAGCATCTAAAGAGAGCTTCTGTGGCTCTCACTGTTACCAGGGATGCTGTACGTCTCTGGTGCTGATGAGACATAATGATGATGCGATCTCTCTGCAAGGAAGGCCACCATGGACAGGGAGACAATTCACTCTAATAAGAAACTCCAGAGCAGAACAGAGGGAGTGGGTGATGGTGATCAGGCCCTGATAGGTAGCTGTGAACAATTACCTATATTGGTGTCAAGAGCATAAACTTGGGATATGCATTGTGAAACCCTGTGTGAAGCTGGAGAATTGCCCATCTCTGATAGTTTGAATGAAAACGTCCTCCAAAGGCTCATCTGTTTGAATACTTGGTCCTTGGATGTTGGAACTTTTGGGGAAGGATGAGGAGGCCTGGTTGGAGAAGGTGTGACACCTGGGCAGGCCTTGAGGTTTCAAGAGACTCACATCAGTGTGCTTCTTCCCCTGCCTTCTGCTTGTTGACCAAGGTGTGAGCCCTCAGCTCCTGTTCCAACCACCTATTGCCAAAGCTGCACTCCATCACCATAGACTAACCCTCTGGAACCATAAGTCCACTTAACTGCTTGCCTTTGTAAGTTGCCTTGGTCATGGTGTCTTATCATAGCAATAAAAGCTCTAACTAATAGAAAAGCTGGCCCCAGGGAGTGGCATATTGCTTCAACAGGCCTGACCATGTGATTTTTTTGGAGGAACATGGAAGACTTTGAAACTTTGGACTGGGAAAGTGGTTGAAAGCTGTCAGCGGAGCTTAGTGGGCCATTCTAGTAGAAATGTAGAAGACAGTGTGAGTGTGGTAGATTGTGGAGGCTCAAGAGGCTTCAGTGGGAAGCAAGGGCTTTAAAACTGCTGGACTAGAGGCCATCCCTGTGACATCCTGGGGCTAAATATAAAGTAATGAACTAATTTATTTGATGGAGGAGATTTCAAGAGAGGCCAATATTGATTCTGTCACGTGGTTCTTAGTAATCACTTCTATGCAGGTCTACATTGAAAAAGTGAGTGGAGCAAAGAAATACAAAAAATGTGCCATTTATAAAGAAAAAGAGTATCAGAAAATTTAATGTTGGAGCCAAGGTTGGTTTTGAAAAAGATAAGGAGACTGGGAGAGGCTCTGATCTGAAATGGAACAAGTGTGAGGTGCCCTCAGGGCAAGACCACACCCAGCTATGCTTCCTACTTGTGAAAGGACATGGTTTAAGGAATTTTATGCTTCTAAATTCTTTCATTTAGGATTAAAGCAACAACAAAGGAAAGCCGCTGCAAAGGTGACTCAAGGGGACCAGGCTCCACCCCAAGCAGATAGTTGAACTTGTTGGCATTGGCCACCTGGTTCTGACTTTAGAGTCACAAAGGGTATAGGAGTAAAAGCATGGTAGAATCTTGTTCTGTGGTTAAGGGGAGCCTGAATTATATTGGCTATCTTAAAAAGCTGGAGATGGCAGAGCTGTGGGGTGTCTACTGAGGAGAGTCACATACAGGGGTGGAACCAGCTCAGGAGAGAGAAGTGTGTTGCAGTTAGCAATGCTGGAAGGATGGAGCCATCTAAACCCTATGACATCAGGCATGGTGTACCAGAATTTGGAATTTGCCTTGCTTGGTTTCAGTCTTGCTTTGGTCTAGTATTCCCTCACCGTGTCCCTGCTCCTCCTTTTCTGGAATGCTAATGTAAACGTATATTCTATGCTATTGTATGTTGAAAGTTTGTAATTTGTTGTTGTTGTTTTATTTTACAAGGGGTTACAGTAAAGAAATGGCCTTGAGTCACAGGAGACACTTTAGACTTTGAAACAGTGTTGAGACTGTAAAAGACTATGAGGACCTTTGAAGTTCAGCAAAATACATTTTGCATTTTGATATGACCATAAGACTATAGAGGCTGGGGTGGAATGTGGTGGTTTTAATGATAATGGCTCCCACTGGTTCATATGTTTGAATACTTGGTTCTCAGTTGTTGGAACTGTTTGAGAAGGACTAGGAGGTGTGTGACATTGTTAGAGGAGGTGTGTCGCTGGGAGTGGGCTCTGAGGTTTCAAAAGACTCATGGCATTCCCAGTGTGCTCTCTGTCCCCTACTTGCAGATCAAGATATGAGCTGTCATCTGCTGTTCCAGTCACCATGCCTTTACTCTGTCCTCATAGACTCTAACCCTCAGGAACCATAAACTTTCAACTTTCTCTTCTGTTTTTTGGTCATGGCATCTTATCATAGTCTTATGGGTGCTATTTTCAAAGTTCTCAATTGTTTGCTTTTAATCCTGATATTTGAGCCTCACAATGAATTTGAGAAGGCTGAACAACCCAGGTCAAAGGCCAAGCAAGGCTGGCAAGGTTGGCGAGCCCACCAGAGTAAAGTGGGATTGTGGATAAATGTCCGCAAGAAGAAGTTTGTACAACCTCCACTTACCTTAAAAAATGGGAACCACAACATGTCTGTGAAAATGATCAGAAACCCAAGGCAACACCGTGCTCATGGGAATGTCCCGGTCTTTCTCCCACAGGACTCCATGCTTTAACCATCCGATGACATAAGCCAATGAAGATGGCCAGAAACAGCTCACAAAACCTAGGGTAGTGTGAACCATTTGTGTGTACATGAGGGTTCCACCACTTTTTAGCCAGCACCAGGACGTGATGTGAAATGATTGATGTATACATAGCCTGTGACCGTAATGAGAGATGGTGGGAATATGAGAAAATACCCTTAGAGGGTGGAAGGCCTCATTTCTGCATGTCTTTTACTTGAACGGGTGATGTGGAGATTGAATATACATATGCGATGTTGGCATCTGTGTCTGACTACAGCTGTGTTTTTATATCAATGACTATGGCTATGATGTTGACTATATCTTTATCTGTACCCATGTTTATGTCTATGGCTGTTGCTATGGTACTGTTTTCTGGGTATTTCTATGGTTATGTGCTGTTGGAGGCTCTTCATTCATTCTTGGCTGCTCAGACCTGAAATAATCACACAGAAACTATATTATTTGCAATATTGTTTGACCAATAGCTTAAGTGTATTTCTAACTAGCTCTTATATCCTAAACTAGCCCATCTCCATTCATCTGTGCATCACCATGAGAATGTGGTTGTGTTGGATATTAGCGTCCTTAAGGGGTTGTTACAGTAAAGTGAGTTCATTCGTGTGTGTATTCATCTAATGTTGCAGATGTCCTTGTAAGAAGTGGACTAACTACAGCACAAGACTGTACTAAGGCCAAGCGGGAACCAAGGAGATGCCATTTGCAAGTCAAGGAGAGAGAAACCAGAGAAACAGAAGCTCCAACCACACCGCCCCACCGTCCAAACTCCTGGGACAACAGGAAGCAGATGACAAAACATTTGTCCCGCAGTCAGTGAGGTAGCCTGCTGTGACATCCCTACATCTCCAGGAAAGGTCAAACAAAGCTTAAGAAGCCCCTGGAGTTGAACATCTGACCTTGGAAGTCACAGGGAACTTGTCTCTTTGAAAGTGAGGGAAGTTTGGTTGTTTTGGAAACCTGGTCAAGTCCAGGATGTGAGTGTGTTTTCTTTCTTTTGTGCTTGTGAAGCAAGCAAGGCGGGAAGGATGGGTCCGAAGAAGGGAGGAAGAGCCATTGCTATTCTGGTGCCTGACAACAAACAACATGGAGACGTAACAGGGTCTTTCCTCAAACTGCTCAGGAGAGTTGAGGGTGGCGGAGGCCTTGGGATGTGGCCTGGTGCAGACAGGAAGTAGTGACTGTTTTTCCTCTTATCTCTCTCTAGGGAATAGGGCTAATAGAGGAGGCTGGAGAAGCTAGATGAAGGCATCAGTGTAATCAGGAAGGGGTTCCTGCACACAGGAAAGAACGTTCATGATCAAGTTGTGCGGCCCGCAAAAGACAGAAATGAAAATGTATTGCAATGACATTTGAGACTATCAAAATGGTAACCAAAGGGTTAACAAGTGGAGTTAACCCACACACACCTTCTGAGAGGAAACAGAACAAGTCGGAAGGGAATTTAAATGTGCTGAGTGTAGTATCAAAGGTATTCTTACCTTACAAGGTGCTCCTGACTGCCCAGCCCCACCAGAGACCTGGTAGCTACAGATCTAAGAGCACCCAATTCCATTGACCAATGAAAAGCCGAAAACAGGAGCACCTAGCACTGTGTTTCGTTTGACTTCTTCAGTGTTCCCTCAGTTCTCTACAGATGGCAAGGCTACAAGAAAAGACAGTTAAAGATTACAGAAAGAGTTCCATTTCCCCAAGACCGGGAGCACCTATGGGAGGATACACATTTGCAGCTCAAAAGGGAAAGAAATGTGCACTTAGAATTCACTCATGGAGATCAAAGACATCATTAGATCCCATTCTGATTAAGAGGAGAGCACACTGACTGCAAGATTCTGATGGGAGTCTATAACTGGCGAGGCTTCCCAGGGAATCCCATGACAGCAACTGGCATAAGACAGTAAGGTAACCAGAAAGTGGGACAGAGTTCCGGGGGNNNAGCATGGAAACCCCTGCCTCAAGTGCAGGAAGCACAGGACATATCATGTGTTCACAGATGGATGGTCTAATTAATGAGGAAAGTGGTAAGATAAGCAGATAGAAATGCCAGCGAAACAGCACACAGCTATCCTAAGTCTTCAGCATGTATCTTGTATATTCAGAATAAAAGCAAAGGATGTTCTTAAAGCAGTGGTTCTCAACCTTCCTCATGCTGCAACCCTTTAATACAGTTCCTCATGTTGTGGTGATCCCCAGTCATAAAATTATGTCATTGCTAGCTTATAAGAATAATCTTGCTACTGTTATGAATCATAATGTAAATATCTGATGTATAGGATATCTGATATCCGGATATCCTGACCCATGTGAAAGAGTCATTCAACCACCCAACGGATTGTAACCATCCAGTTCAGAACCATTGTCCTAGAGTTACTCAGACTAGTGTCATGGGTTATAGAAAAGGCAGATACTTGCTTCTAGAAGTATTCTCCCGAAGATACCCTCCTACCCAGCAGCAGCAGATAGTGAGGCACTGCAATGCCATTAGCAGAGAGCATCTAGTGTCTGTGCCTATATCCTGAGGGTTCTGGTCAAGGACGCTCTTTGGAGTGCACCTATCAGCAGCTCATCCAGGCACTGGGTAGGAGAATAGAAGAGACTTCTCTCTGGCTGAGACAGCCACTATTCTGTTTCCCCACCCAGATGGAGCATGGATACTGTGTGTCCCAAAGCACTGTAAGGGCTCTGGAGAGGTCAGCTTTAACCAGTGTCCTTCAGGTATTGCTGATCTGTGGACCTAGGAGACAACTGAGGATAGTGAATCTGCTTTAAATCGGTGTCAGTTATTTCCTTGGGTTTTAGTGTGGGAAAGTTAGTCAACTCCAGAGACAGAAAAGTCAAATGGATCATCTCTAAAACAACAAATTAAAATTCCTAGAATTGCTAAAAAATTATCTTATCTGAGGTTTTGATCATGACAACTCTTTTTAACCCTACTTTAAAAATTTTGTTTATATATGCATGTGTCACAGGGATGCTTTCAAGTACTTGCACGCACATGCCCCTAGAAGCCAGGTGATGACATCAGACCCCCTGAAGAGGAGTCACAGGTCATTGTGAGCTATCTGCCATGGATACTGGGAACTGAACTGCAGCCCTCTGTAAGAGCACCAAGTTCTCTCAAGTGATGAGCCATCTTTCCAGCCCCACTATTTCAGTAAACTCATTAGAAACAGTTACTCAGAACCTACAACACACTGTCCTCAATAAAACAAAGCTCCATACAATGATTAAGCTTCAGACTCTGTCTTAGTCAGGGTTCTATCACTGTGAAGAAACACCATAACTACGAAGGAAAACCTTTAACTGGGACTAGCTGCATGTAGGCAGACATGGTGATGGAGAAGTAGCTGAGAGTTCTAAATCCAAACCCACAGACATCAGGAAGATTAGAGTCACTAGGCCTGGCTTGAATTTTTGAATCCTCAAAACTTATCCCAAGCAACACACTTCCTCCAACAAGGTCATACCTTCTAATCCTTCTCAAGTAGTACTGCTACCTGATGACTAAGCATTCACATAGATGATCTTATGGGGGACATCTTATTCAAACCCCCAAGACTCATCCATTGAATCTTGCCTGATGAACCAGATAACCAATGTTGAGTGTGGTAGCATTGTTTATTCCAAGCAGAATCTAGTACAAAATGGGTGCTTGTCAGTACACAGCCCTTTTCTCTTCCCCATCTCATCACATTCTTCTTGATTTCATGCTTATTGACTTTGATTGTGTGACAGGTACTTTGGTCAAGTCTCCTAATTTTTCTCAAATCTTGCAATATTCTTCCATTCCCATAGTTGAAGCTCTCATTTTTTTTCTTACTTTTAAGGACTAGAGTGAGACTCTCCTTCCTTAAGTAGAAATGAAGACATTACCTAGAACCTTTGAACTTGGTGACCTAGAGACCTTGCCCACCCATGGAAGAGGGACTCGAGGCACATTCTCTCCATGAGGCCCAGCTTCAGAGGCTAAGAAAGCCAGCACCCGAAAAAAGTGAAGCAGAAATGGCTGCAAGTGAGATGTGGGAAAGTTGGACTGGTACCCACCGGGGGCTCTCTCTCAGGGTAACAATATGACTATCTGCTGTCTTGTCACTGACTGGCTTTTCTGCTGTAAAATAAATCCAAATTATTGCATACTAACTTGGAATTATTTTGAAGAAAATATACTATTTCTATTTTGGGAATTACAAGCAAATCTTCAAGGCCTTCAAAAATTGTATTTTTTGCCCCCCATTAAACGCGTGAGGAGACTCAGCTCTAAACATCCACCAGGTCTGTGGTCCCTGGAACTGTTTCATGACAGCATCAGGCAGATATCAGTCATCCTTGCCTTGCAGCTCTTCCTTCCTATAGTCCCTTCAAGAAAACCAAAGCCTAGAGCCTAGCCAGCAGGACAGAGAGCTAAAGAAGAAAAAAGACATCAACCCCTGCCATCATAGGACACTGGCAAAGGCCTGGGAGTTCTGGGGCTGTCTGCAGAGAGCACTGTTGTCCCGGTTAGCTTTGCTTTTATGTTTTAAGGTCTTGGTGGGATTTTCTGATACCGGTGACCAGCAAACCAGGGAGATGGCCCTACTTTTCGTCGGGGAGCAGCCGAGGGCTACTTTTAATCCTCATTGAGCTAGCTTCAAATGAAGAGTGAAGAGGGGGAAAAGGCTACCTTTGATGGCTGTTTATCTAAGCTTTATTTTCAGTGATCAATTGCACAGCTAGCAAAATGCTTCGGTCGTCTTTTAGCTTCACAGATAATTACTTCACTCAGGAGATGGGACCCATCTGGAACACCCCATTCAAGCTCACATTTGCTCCCAGGCGGTGGGCCAATCCTATCTCTGACTACCTTTCTCTCTGGCTTGAGTTCCCCCTAGATGAGGCACATGGGGTCCACTCTTTCCCATCTATAACGGGGCATCTTGTCATATAGTTAAATCCAAGTTTTTCTTTATATATCTAAAAGCCAGCCCTTTGCTCTATTGGACTTCAACCACCCTGCTCCACACGGGTGGAGGGAAATCACAGATGCTGCCATTCTGTGTGTCAAAGGAGGTTTGTTTATCTTACTTGCAGAGTCAACAGACTTGTGACTTCCTGCCAAGGGCTGCATTCTATAACAAGAAAGTCAGGCTGATAAAAAGCAATTGTTCTGGAAAATATGCAAGCAATGCACCTGTACCTCCTCTTCCCTATCAAGAGGCCACCTGGTGTTCAGTGGCAAGGAAGTTTGGGGTGCAGGTGATTGTATTGCTCAGAACCCAGGCATGGGAACTGTAGAGTGGACACAGACACATTGTGTATCCTAGAGAAGTGTCACAGGCTGACCTAGGATGCAAGCAAGACCCAACAATGGCAGAGTCACCTTGGAGGGCCTCCAACTGCAGTTCCAAGCAAGGCAGTGCATGAGTTTCAGATCACTTGTCTCCTGAGAACACAGCATTTTGCTCAGAGCAACAGACCACTCTGTTTTCAGAGGATTCCAAGTCAGCCAAGGAAACATCTGGAGCTGCTAAAGCTCTATTCTGATCCCTGAAGAGCCTGGCTTGGCCCTTGGGGACCACCTTGGAATCAGTTGCTGTTCCTTCCTAGGAGGATATCAATGGAGGGAGGGAACTTGTTGCTTTATCCATGGCAGCATTCACAGGACTTAATGAGGTCACTAAGGTTCTAGTCACATTTCAGTCAAGTGATACTAGATAGTTTTGTATGACACTAGAAATGGGAGTCACAGTGCTCAGAGGACAGCACGTTCAGCTTTTATTTGTTCAGCAAGCCAGTTAGTGTTGCCTGGCAGTGGAGGTGCACAGCTTTAATCCCAGCACTTGGGAGGCAGAGGCAGATGGATCTCTGAGTTCAAGGACAGCCTGACCTACAGAGCGAGTTTCAGGACAGCTAGGGTTACACAGAGAAACTGTTTTGAAAAACAAGGAGAAAAGGGAGAGGGGGTGGGATTTGAGTTCCAGGCTTCCTTTCATCCCCATGCAAGGTGCCTACCATGACTCCCTACTGGAACCCACACGACATGTCTCCAGATAGTTATACAAAGGAAGGAAGCGACAGGGTCTGACCAGAGTCTGTCTGAGTGACATCCCTTTCCCCCATTGCACACACAGAGAGTCTCAGAGAAAGGGGAGGGCCAATCACAGCTAGGACCATTTGTTACAGGGTGGAGTACGAAGATGCCACAGAGATAAATGCTTCGCATAAGAGACCAAATACCAATGATCCACAGGAAAAGAACTGGTCAAATTGTGATGGCTTCCCCTAGCCTGAGGACTGGTCTGAGAACAAGAAGGAAGCCAAACCAGAGGCTCACCTGCTGAGGCACCTGTGTTCTCACACAGGAACAAGGCAAAACTCCACCAATTCAAAATCACCATGGCTATGCTTTGTTCATTCATTTATGCCCCGGCAATGCTTAAGCACGCATGGGTGGCCCATTTATGGCCGTTCTCCAGTTGTTCCTATCCTAGATGCCTGTGTTATTGTCATACCTAAGGTTCCACAGTCTTCCTTTATGCTGTCAATCCAGCATTTTGGGGGCCTTCTCTTTGCCTCATCCTCACACTCCTCCAAGCAGGGCTACCTTCGGATATCTGCTGTCATTCATTCTCCCGGTAGCTGGCTCCTCGATGGTGAGACTGGAATCGACCAGCTAGGTCCTCTGGAAACCTGGGGGATTCAGTGGGTGGGTGGGAAGAGGTCCAGCTGGTTGGCTAGAGACTACCATGAAGAGAAAGCGATCTGGTCAGTCGTCCTCATCAGTTCATACCACGAAACCCTCTAAACCCCCAATATGGTTTATATATACTCAACACATATTTCATATTATTTCAAACAACAAAGTTTTAGGAAAAATTGCATGAATGCCTTTCTGTCTGTAGGTCCTGTGGTCCTACATTCTTGTTCATTAGAGTATCCTGGGCCTTGTAGTCATGTACTAGACTCTTTTCCCACAGTGTTGACCCAGGTCTGGGATTATAGAGGGTTTTAGGCCTATTTAAACCTATCAGTTTAAGGAAACTTCAACATATTGCCTAAGCTCTGCTTCTTATTGCTTTCAATCAAGATACTGATCCTTAGCAGAGTCACAGCCTGAGGTCAGCCCCTTCTTAGAATCTGAGGATGCAACTCTCAGGTCTGGCCCAATCCCCTTCTAAGAAGTTGGAGGAAATCATCACCATTTTACTTTGATGATCAACTCTGAGGCCAAAAGTCACATAAAAGCAAACAGACTCAACCACAATGCCAGGGTCCTGGCAACACAGCTGAAAGAGTCATGAAGAACTATGAATCATAATCTGCCCATGGCCACAGCATTTAAGCAGCAGGAAGCCCTGTGGATACCCATGTCCATGCCAGCACCATCCACAGTGACTAACAGGTGGACACAACTGGTGACCATCTACAGATAAATGGATATGCAAAATGTGTTGTATGTATGCATTACACCAATGTACCTTGAAGACATTATCAGAGAAATACGTCAGTTACAGAAGGACAAATACCATGTGGTTCTGTGTACAAAAGCTATCCGCACTGACAAACTCACAGAGAAGGAAGTAGAAGGCGATGGTGGGGGCTGAGAAAAGGAAAGAGTGGAGAGTTGGTGTTTAAGGGCAGCAGTGTTTGCATTTGGGAGGAAGCAAGGTTCTGGAGGTGGGTGATGGTGACGATCGCTCAACAAGGTAAGCGTGCCTCATGCTAGTGAACTCCACACTTGAAATGGTCAAGACAGAGACTTGTAGGGACAACATTTTTTAAAGAGCAAGAAGTTCTTCGATGATTACATCATTCACTTCCAGCAGCTGCTATCAGGAGACGAAAGACAAGGCTGAAGTTAGTTTTTGTTATAGTTTAAAATTTGAAGGCTCGAAAATGGCCCCTTGTTGGTACCTAATCTTCAGCCTACAGGTGGGGAGATAGTGGAGCCTTTAGGGGGTGGGCCCTGGTGAACAAAGGGTAAGTTGAGGGATGATGCCCTTGAGATGGGCTTTGGCATCCAACTGAACCCTCTCTTTTTGCGCTTTTCTGGGTCCCATGGGACAGAGGAGAGACTCCCTCACCACATGACCCTGCCAGAAAGTTCTGCCTCGCCAGAGGTCCAAAGGTCTAAAGACCAACTGACCACAGGGTGAAACCTCAAGCCACCACCCAAATAACCTTTCCTCTTTTTTAATTTTTCTGAGGCACTTGCCATCATATTGGAAAGCATATCTGAAACGATGGCTTTGTTATCTTGGACTATTTCAGTTAGATTATTTTACTCCTAGAAGCTGCAATGCATTTGATGATGCGCTTGGCTGTGCTGAATATTTAGCTGGTGAAGAAAATGCTTATAGACTCTAAAAACACTGCTTTTTGTTTGTCTTTGGCAAAAGGTTTGTCACAGTGGTCTGTACCCTGTTTTATGGATCATCTGCAAGCGATCAGTAGCGATACTGTTCTTTCAAGTGCCTGTCTTGTCTTTGGTGGGAGCAGAACTGAAATTGTATGGTCTAGATAGGGAGCAGGTCACAACGTAGCCTGGGGAACCCCCATTTTTGCCATTGTTTCCTGACTACTGTGTGCCAGCCCCCCACACTGTCCATCTCAGTCTGTCCCACCGAAAGGAGGGTATTTAAAAGCGTCACCTACCCTCTATCCCAGGGACTAATATGTGTCTTTCTTGGGGATGTTCCTGATTTGAGAAGAGGATAAAGTTCTGTTGCTCAGCAATAGGAGCACACGCTACTGAAGCAACCACTTAAACTGGTTGTGGGGGTAATGACAGCAACAGAAGCGCAGACTTTAAAAGGAGGAACCAAAAGAAGAAAGTGACCCCATAACGTCTTGAAAAGCAGAGGCAGAAGACTAGGCGTGAAACCGAGGCCGGTGGGAGTGACTGTTTCGATGGTGGGTGAAAGGAATGCCTTTACCAGGTCTCCCACACCCAGGAGTGCACCTGCCTGCACAAAAGTAGCAGAACCTGGGATGGCAGAGAGGGTGGTTCCTGACAGCCTGACGATGACACCAGTAGCTTCTCCATGGGAAAGAGTATCCACTACCCCATCACTGTTTGAAAGTACAGACTGCACTGACACCCACATGAAAAATACTTCCCACTATACATCCATCCCTACATATATACAATAAAGTGTAGTTAACAACAATTAAGACAGTAGACAAATATAACACTATAGTTTTGCCTTCCTCATGATTCCATGGAGAGATTATTTGCCCTTACTTTGGGTCTTAACCTCCTAACCTACAACACTTTTCATTCCTTATTAAGTCAAGAATTCCCTTTTTAGAGTCTTGTTGGCATGTTTAGACTTGCAGCATCATTACCTTTGCCCTTGGGGCCATTCTGAATGGTAGTCTAAACCTAAGCCCTGTGGTGCAATGACAACCTGATCACCACAATGGCCACTGAGTAATTAAGGGTGAGCAGTATACACAGTGTGGACCCTCTGGACATGAGTTGAGTCACATCCCGGGCAAGGCAGCGTACTGGCAACATGGCAGGGATGTCATCGCCCTGCTTAGGTGGTCCGCTGTTTAGAACATGAGTTGTTAATTCCAGAGCTTTTCCGTTTCCTGCTTCAGACTATGATTGACCAAGAGCAGTGAGACTGCAGAAAGTGAGCCTGCCAAGCAGAAGGTCTGTTCTTCTCCATGGGAGAGGATGAAGACTCTATTGGCTTGGGCAAGAGACTTGCTAGACAACTCCACAGCAGCTAAATCAAAGATACAGGGGTGAATAAGTGCACTCTAAGAGGATTTCTGAGAGCCTTGAGCCTACCTATGCCCTCTTCAGCCTCACAGGAGCTGCCCGAGGGCTTTGGATCAATTCTTCCTTTGACACCAAAAAAGATCCTCTGCAGAGAGATGGGAAAGAGGAAGTTCTTCACCCCTTCCTAGCAATTCTGTGGGAAAGCCAGTCCAACTTCTGTGGAAGCAGCCCCCGACACATCCTTTTCTAGAGAATTCTAAACGTCTCCTTTCTTACTTCATTTATCTTCTCTTTTTCACCATCCCCCTTTCTATCAGTTCCAGCATTACCCCATAAGCTTTGAGAAGAGGAATATTTTAACTTGAGAACACAGCATATGGAGGAGGTGACCCTTGCCCTGGGCCTGCATCCTCAGGCTGGTCCCATGTCACAGCGAGGAGGGTAGCTGGGTGGTGGCCATGCAGAAGACAAAGTCCATGACTTTCAGCTTAACCTCATGGTGAGGCAATCTTCAGGAATTTAGAACCCCTTGCTGCCCGGGTCTAAAGAACAGTAGCAGCATCTGACGTGTGGGTGGCAATGAATCAGGGCAGACAGCAATTTCCTTACGGAATCTTTGCTCTTCCTTTGTTCATTGTCCCCACCCTTTGGCAAGGCTCCTCTGGGGATTTTTTTTTCTTCCTGGAGGTAGGGTTATGTGCACATGCATGGAGTCAGTGATAAACCAACTGCTTGACTCCATGAGACATCATCTCTCCTTTCATGGATGACAGGAGACTGCAAATTTAAGGACCTAAGAACTACACCAGCTCAGACATTTCCTGGGAGTTGGATCCATGCTACTTAACACTTGGCTAGAAAGATGCAATGATGCCCACTTTGCCTGATTAGAATACCTACAGAAAACTTGCACAAAGGTTGAGATTTCTGGGAAGGGATGAGAACTGTTAATGGTTGTGGCAAAGATTTGAACAGCAACATCAAATCACACACACACACACACACACACATACAGAGAGAGAGAGAGAGAGAGAGAGAGA
>LOEQ01002766.1:90950-112266 GCA_001685075.1 Bramus lutescens
TTCTCTTCTGTCTACTCCACCCACCAAAAGGCTAGCCTATCAAAAGGCCAAGGCGGTTTCTTTATTAACCAATGAAAGCAACACATAGACAGATGACCCTCCTACATCATACAATAGGAGATACCTAACGCAGTAGTGGGGGACACAGGTAGTCTTCAAAGATGTGGCACTTCCCAAGGCAGTTCCTTCATCTTAAACCATCTTGCAGAAGAAAAAACTGAAGGTTTGCACTCCATATGGAAGCTTCTAGGGCCTTTATTCAGAGGAGACTTTCAAATCTATCCATGGTAATCTATTTTTCCCTGTTAGCCTTTGATAGGAAGGGTTGTTAGGAGGGATTTTACAGCAGTGCCATAAACAGAGTGTCAACAGGCCAGAGGAAAGCAAATGTGACAAGCACCGGTCCGTTTATCTCCCTTATTTATGTTCTGTCTTCTGCCTTCAAATTAATTTCTGGATCAGGAGTTTTAGAGGCAGTTGCTGTGCTAGCCTGTAATTAAGTGTATGGGGGGAGCCAGGGTCTGCTCTCCCTCATGTTGAACTGAACAGTAAAAAATTTAGTCAAATAAGCAATTAACAAGATTCCCCAAGACTCTAAATGCATTGAGAGTCATCAACGCTCCATCTTTCAAGGTCCCTCATCTCCTTGCCTTAGACGGCTGAGTTATAGATCTTCACAGAAGAGGTCTTCCTGGCTCAGTGAGGTTGGGCTGCTTCATTAATCCTTCATTGTGCCCTTGGTGGTTCATGAAGCAACCCAGGGCATGGCCAACGCAAACACTACTCCAAATGGACTGGAGCAGTTCTAGTGTCTCTTCTGAGTGCAGAAAGCTGAAGTTGTGGAGTATGGAGCTTTTGCAGCGATGTCCACTCAACCCATGTGCCACCTGGAAGGAGACAAGGGTGGGCTAGGAGGTCTCAAGGGCCAGTGTATGTTGGTGGGAGGCTGCTCATTCATTCCTGGCTGCCCAGACTCAAAATAACCACACAGAAACTGTATTAATTATATCACTGCTTGGCCTATTAGCTCTAGCTTCTTACTGGCTAGCTCTTACATCCTAAACTAACCCACCTCCATTAATCTGTGTATCACCATGAGGTCGTGGCCTATGGCAAAGTTTCAAGGAGCTCCAGTGGAGGTATGTCTCCCGCAGCGGCTACATGGCTTCTCCCTGACTCTGCCTACTCTCTCTCTATATATCTTTCAACATGGCTATATTCTGTTAAGCCATTGACCAGAATCAGCTTTATTCATTAACCAGTAAAAGCAACATACACACATATATAAGGACTTCCCACACCAAGTGTGGGTGTCAGTTCCTTCATAACCTCAAAGCAGCAGGCAATATTACCTGCACAGCCTTGGAACCACCCTAGGAAGGAAAAGAGACTATCTCAAGCCACCTACTGGCTAAAACAAAATGTTTTACCTTGGGTAATATCTATCATAAATTTATTGACCATAGTTATGGAATCTGGGAGTCCAAAGTCACGGTAGTAGTAGGTTTGATGTCTGATAAAGTCTAATTCTCTTTTTGTTCTATCCACACATGATAAACAAAAATAAATCAAACCATCAAACCAACAACAACAAAAAAAAAAACTACCCCACTTGGTCAGACCTCTTTGGTAAAGCCATCAATCCTGCTTTTGAACTAATGATTTCCTAAAGGTCTCAACGTCACATACTATCCTAATGGTAGCTGGGCTTTGAGTTTGTAAACTTCTTGTGTCACTGTAATAAACTAGCAGAAGTGATCAACTTTAAAAGGAGATTTTTGCTTAGATTCATAGTTGGGAAGTTCAGTCCAGGTCGGCTAGCTGGTCTCTTGCTTCTGAGTCTGTGGCAAGGAAGCTTATTACTTTAGGACTGTGTGGCTAAAGAAACTGCTCGTACCATGGCCACCAAGAAATGAAGCAAGACATAGGAAGGGAACAGAGTCCTAACACTGCCTTCAGGGTGTGACCAGGCTCCTAACAGTGCCTTCAGGGACGCATGTCTAAGGGATCCACAACTTCCATTATCTCCATAAGCAAAGGAGGCCCCTGGTAGTCAACAGTTTACGCATGGGGATCTAAGATGCACATCTAAAGCATAGCAAGTTATGATAGATATCTGTTTCACACCGTGTCCAGACACAGCAGGGTCTGAACTCAGCTTGAAAGACCTATCCAGTCCTGGCTCATGCTGATTTGCTATGGTCTTAAGGTACTCAGATCACCTTGGCAGGTCTCAGGTAACTGTTTAATTCCCTCTCAAAGTGACTTTAAGGGCTGAAAGCTCGGAACAAACTCCAGGGTTTGGCCTGGCACCCTGTGATGTGCGATGTGTGTGTGTGTGTGTGTGTGTGTGTGTGTGTGACCGTGGGGCTTATGGACACATTCCAGATGAGGCTGCCAAGGAGTTAAATCTGAGTGAAAAATGCTACCATGTCCTTAAAATACACCTGGGACAATCTGAGTCACATGTTCAATACAACCAGGCAAATGAATACATCCCTGGCTCTCTAGAGATATTCATTATTTACAGGGGAGCTTCTGTGGAATCTCCATTTACTGAACGAAGTAGACTGAGATTCTAGGCAGACGAGCCCTGACTTCAGAGGACATACTGTTAGGAATAAAGACTGTATGTAACAGGAGCTTCAACAACAGTCCCCAGGCCTGAGTCAGCACCACCCATGGAAAGTGCAAACACCAAGTGAAGAACATTCACTATAGAACACCCAGGCTCATGAAAAGGATGTCTTGTAGGGGCAGGAAGATAATCCCAAGCGAATGTAAACTTGTGAGTGAAATGTTTGCATAAGATGAGCTATGAGTCTGTTGCAGCTTCACTTGACCTAATGGTTAACTACATCAAAAGGAGGAAAAACCATAAATACAGTGTGATTTCACAAGCTTTAAACGAGAGTACATTTTTCATGTCAAGACCATAATGGGTTCTCAGAAGAGAATGGGTGGAGCTGAAGCTGAGCCCAGTGAGATCCAGCGACGAGAGCAGGAAGGAGAGGGAGAGCAAATGAAAGGTTTAACTGGGTGGAGGAAACTCACATTTCTTGCAGGTTTCTTGAAAACATCAGTTCATAGAAAGTGCCTGGAGCTGGCAGCTCTATGAAAGGGGGAAATTAGGAGTTCGATAAGATCAGCAGGGCCTGGAAAAAGAGAGCAAAGGTCAGGATGGAGTTGGGAGGGGCCACCCACGGCCAGGAAGAGCAATCATTAGGATGTGGAGTGCAGCTGTGTGAGCAGAGGGCTCCCTGGGAAACATCTAGACAACTCCTGAGTTTCCGAGGTATGACTGTCACAGAGGCACAGGCAGATGGCCTCTTAAGATGAGCACCAGGAAAAGGCCACATGATCCTCGATGGATGGGCCCCTGCAGCCTCTTCCTAGGGTTAAGAGGGCGAGTATGCCCTGCTCTGCGTCAGCTTGTCCTTACAGGAAGTGCCTGGACACCCTTCCTTGCAGTAGGACTGAAGAAGCCTGCAATATTGGGTGACATCATGAAGACGCCAGAAGAATAAGTAAGGTGGACATTATTTCTGGTGACAATTTGCCTGTGGCCCCAGGCACAGTGTGCAGATCATGCCAGTAATGTCTCTTATGTGGACAGAAGTTTCTGTTCTGCCCAGTCCCACAGTCATTCAGTCCCAAATAAACATGCAGAGGTTTATATTAATTATAAACTGTTTGGCCTATTGCTCAGGCTTATTTCTAACTACCTCTTACAACTTAAACTAATCCATAATTCTTCTCTATGTTTAGCCATGTGGCTTGGTACCTTTTCTCAGTAAGGCATTCTCATCTTGCTTCCTCTGTGTCTGGCTGGTGTTTGCTTCTCTGCTTTCATCTTCCCAGAATTCTCTTAGTCTGGTCACCCTGCCTATACTTCCTGCCTGACTACTGGCCAGTCAGTGTTTTATTAAACCAATACGAGTGACAAATCTTTACAGTGTACAAGAGCAGTCTCCCACAGCACCCTTACCCACTTATTATATGAGTACCGTTACTACTAATACATTTGGAACTCTTACAATAATTATTGATCTTGCAATACCTTCTCACTGAGTATTTAACCAGCCCATTCTGACAGTGACAAGTACAACCAAGTATCTGTATTTATAGGTGAAGTCTCTACGGAGCAAAAGTGACCCAGAACGCATAGGACTTGACTCTGTAGTGTCACTCTAGAAATGCTGGGTGGTAGAATTAGTGACTCTGGCAGAAAGCTGAAGCCTGACCAACAAATAGGTCTGGAGAGCCAGGAAGAAGGGCACAAGAAGGCCCTCCAAGATGGGCAGCTTCTTCACTCTTGAGGAAGTAACTGGTGTAGAAGTGCTATACTGAGATAAAAGCTTATTGTTTGCATGAAAAGTAACAACTCTAGGGCAACTCTGAGAAATACAGTTGAGCTATACCATCTCTGGGTCATTCTAATTCAAGTCGATTTTTTGTGTGTGCCACTCAACCCAAATCACTTAAGAGAGCCTTTTAAGTGTCTGCCCATATATTTGAAGAGGGAATGAAATGTCCTTGGTTTTCCCTGGGAAGTGCACGTTCTTCTGGTCTGAGTATTTACTGTATCATAATGATACAGGTTATAGCTCATTTGCACAGAGTGCCAGAAAGTGGGGTTGTTTACAGGGCAGAAATGCACATAAAAGAGGCATTTACGTGCTGGACATGTTCCCTGTAGGGACAGCTCTCAAAACTGATGGTGGTGTGCATGCTTCAGAGCCAGTAGCAGCGACCTGGAGCATACAGGCCACCGATCTGACAGCAGCGTCAGTTTACAATGCTGATATCACACTGTGTGATAAAAAGGGCGGTAACTAATGTCCAACTTAGGAGGAAAGCAGCCCAACCTATGGAGCTTCCCTGCCCCAAGGATTCAAGAATCTTTTGCCATGTCTCTGCCTCTACTGGGAGCCAGGTCCTCTAGGCTCCCACATCTGGAGGCAGGGAGCCCTCGCAGTGTGTCCTATACACAGTATTACAGTGCACCTCAGGAGTCTGTTGTCTTTGTGTAGGCAAAGCAAACAGGCGAAAAGTAGGTGAAGCTGCCCTCCAGCACAGGGTGATGTGTGCTGGTAGTGTGCAATGCTTTGCGTCAAAAGAGAAGTCTCCTTTCTTCGTCATATTTTCACACAAAGCGCATTACAGATAGTCATGAATTTAGAAAGAAATTGCTTTCCTTTTAACTTCTCTCAGGAAGCTACTTTTAAATTAAAGCTACTTCTTCAAAACATATAGGAGACTTGCAAGAATTTTGCAGGTTACACCACATGCTATTCAACCCTGGTCTGTTGCATCCGCTGGCTGGCCTGCTCTCTTCACCTCTGCCCATCTGATCTTGATCTCTCTTTCATTAAAATTATTTGTTATAACTCGTAGAGATCATGCATCTTCACCAGCAATTATTTACTACATGTCCCCTAATGACTGAGATGTCTGGTACATTATCGCAGGGGTATCATTAAATTTGGAAAATTTAATATCAACACAACACCATCAGCTAGTCTAAAGTTGACTCTCAGCACCTGTGAATTGTTTATCCACTAATTCAAGTAGCTTCAAAAAAATAATTTTTTTCCGGAAAAACCGATGCCTATACTAAACATGTACAGACTTATTCCCAAATAATGCAATATAACTATTTATATAACAATAGCATTATATTGGATATCATAATGTAGAGGAGATATAAAGTATTCAGAATACTATTTGCAGATTCTAGATTTGCATCCCTAGATTCAAGTACAAGTGTAGAGGGTCAGGGGCTCTGCCAGGGCAGTGTAATAAACATTCAGATGTCATTATCCCTACACTGTTCTAAAAGATTCCCTGTCCAAGATCTCATTTTAGGTTCCACAATCCACCGACATCTCACAACCCTTCAGACTCCCTTAATTTAGAGTAACCAGAGCCACCTGTTCTAAAGGTTCTGCAAAGGCTCTAAAGTGCCCCAGGCCCTTGGACATTCTGCTACGAGGGCACACCTCCTGTGACACACCCCTTTTATTTTTCCTGTGACCTATCCCTTTGTTTTATTTCAATGATGGTGATAATTATGACTTTTTCAGGTTCAATCATTGTCTCAAAGCCCATACCACCATTGCCCATTTGATGCTCAGCTTGTCTCAGGTTCCAGCAGTGGCAGCCCCTGAAAAGACCCGGGTCCCTTTTGCTACAGTGCATCTATGCTGCATCTCTTCTTCTTTACCCCAGAGCTGGTGTCACACTGGCTTCTTTAGTGAGTCTGTCACATTGTAACAAAAAGGAACTTTGTGCCTGCTGGCCCATCTCTCCTCATTATCAATTTTCCACACTCTTATGACCATGAGTGAACTGTCTGCTTCATTGAGTTGAACTTCTTTCTAATTCCACTTATAAGAAAGAACAGAAAACATTTGTTGTTTGGTGTTTGGCTTATTTCACTTAGCACAATTTTCTTCAGCTCCACTCATATTATTGCAATTAATAGGGTTTAATTATTTTTATGGCTGATTAGAATTTCAGTGTGTGTGAGAGAGAGAGAGAGAGAGAGAGAGAGAGAAAATGATAAGAATGAGACTTGAGCACCCACAGATTTGTTAAGTGTGTATAAGAGGGTATTATTTCGGCATCATTTCAGACACTAAAAATTTTTCCCACGTTAATCTTTTTTATTTTTGATGTATCATTTCAGAACTATTTCAGACTTATAAAAAGTTCCCAAAATAGGAAGAAACATTCTTCTTTGCCTTTCATCAGCCTCCTCCAGATGTTAACACCTACAGATACAGCATGAATCTCAGTGCCAGCTACGTTGTTACGATGACACCATGAACCAATCTGCAGACTTTATTCAAATTGCTTCATCTTTCCTGGCACTGCCTGCGTGGTCTATAACCCATCTCCGAAACACCTGGTTTTCCACTGCTCTTCTGCTCAGGCTTCTCTGGTCCTGCATACTTCTCTCTGCCTCTTGTGAAGTGATGTGTCCTTCAGCTTGGGTTTGCCTGATGATTTGAGGGTTATGTCAGGAGACGCTGTGGACTTAAGAAATCCATTTCCAGACAGCACACACTGTCTGTCTCTCTAGAAAGGAGGCTGGTAGTCCTAAGATGTGGTCTAAGACTGAAACTGAAGTGAGCCTGAGAAACTGGCAGGCACACAAGTGAGCTGTTGCAGGCTGTGCAGCCTCAGGTCTTCTTCCCTTCATGCCCCTCTCTCCACATGTGTATATGATCTGAACTTTCCCTGTCATGGATAGTTGTTCTGGGATTCCTTCTAACTTCAGTCTCCCGAGGTTAAGATGAATGAATGAAGGAATGAAGGCAGCATCTTTTCACAAGCTGGACAGGCTGCCCAGGTAGGACGCTGAGAAACTACCTGTGCACCTCTCCTTCTGTCATACCCCACATATGGTACAGCTTTCCATTAGGTAGCACTCAACATGGGATAGCCTGGGACTTGTCTTCTCACACCCTTTGACTTTGCCACAGTGAGACCTCTTACCAGCTATTCCAATCAGGTTCCCCATTGGACCCATAGAGCACCATATGCTAATGGTGGGTCCGGACAATCCCAGAGGCCCTAATATGTTCCTTCTACTGAGGGTGCATAGATCTTCTAGAAAGTTTCATGGGGGATTTTTCAGACCCACCTGTGAAAAAATCCAGATTATGTTTATAGAGTTCTTCTGAATAAGCTAATGAGATTACTTCAAATTAAAAAGCTTCTGCTCAACAAAACAAACCATCAACGAGTGAGTTGACAAGTCTTGGCATAAGAGAAATGTTTGCAAATTATGCATGAATGAGGGATTAATAGCCAGAATTTATATGAAAATCAGAAGCTTAATAATAAATGATCTGATCAAAATAAACAAAAGGTCTAAATGGACATTTTTACAAAATAAGATATACAAGTGTATACAGATTTTTTCCTTTGGGCCACCAGCTGAAAAAAATGACACAAAAACTTATTATTAATTAGGAAAACTCAGCCTGAGTTTAGGCTTGTCCTACTAGCTCCTACAACTTAAATTATTTCATTTCTATTAGCTTACATTATGTCACGTACCTCCTGTCCTGCTTCCTCTGTGTCTCCTCCTTACCAAGATGACCCCTGCTTCCTTTCTCTTGCTGGAAATTCTTCATATACCTCCTGCCTAGCTATTGTCTATTCAGCTCTCTATTAAACCAATCTCAGCAATGTATCTTTACACACTGTACAAATATTCCACAGCATTCCCCCACTTTTGTCTAAATAAAAAGGGAATGTTTTAACTCTAATATAGTAAAACTATATACAATAGGAGCAAGAGTAACAATAGTAACAAGAGTTACATTCAGAATATCAAATTTATTTGTTTTTGGCAAATTCAGAGAAACGAAATGCAATCCAACTAGTGAAGTGACATTTCATGCCTTAGTCCACTGCAACCCTGTTTATAGCAGTTATCATGTGGAAACAAATGAAGCCCCCAGTGCAGGAATGCATTGCTCTAAGGACTTATATATATGTTTGACTACATGTTGGTCTGTGCACCACATGTGTGTCTGGTGGCTGCAGAGGCCAGAGAGGCCATCCAATCCCAAGGACCTGAAACTACAGATGTTCATGAGCACCATGTGGATGCTGAGAACTCAAACCAGGTCCTCTGCAAAAGCAGCCAATTGTTCTTAACTTCTGAGCCATCCTTTCAGCCCCATCAATAAATTTTAAGTATGTGTGTATGCGTGTGTGTGTTTACATGTAACTTATGCACATCCTACCATAGCTAGATGACTTATAATACCTGTCAACTGCTATGTAATAGTTGAATTGTTGAGAGTAATGAAAAGAAAAATCCGTATGTGTTCAGTGTAGATATACTCCTTTTCCTAATACTTTTTTTTGTCTGAGTTTGTTGCTGAGGAACCTGCAACTTCAAATGTCTGACGGCAGCGAATGACAAGTCCATTCTTTTGAAATGTACCTGTTTGGCCACCAGTGTGTTGCAAAATATTTGTACACTGTGTGAAGATACATTACTGTGATAGGTTTAACAAAGAGCTGAACAGCCAATAGCTAGGCAAGAGGTACAGGTGGAATTTCTGGGGAGAGAAATGAAGAAAAGGAGAAATCTTGGCCTAGAGGAGACACAAGAAGACACTAAGGAAGCAGGATGGGTGGTACATGCATGACAGAATTTAGATTAATAGAAATGGGTTAATTTAAGTTATAAGAGCTAGTGAGAAAAGCTTAAGTTAAGGTTGAGCTTTTATAATCAATAATGTTTCTGTGTTGTTAATGAGCTGACAACCCAAAGAAAAATCTGTCTGCATATGGCATCCAATGTGTAACTTGAATATCCAAACATAGGGCCTAAGAAAGTTAAGAAAAATTCTGGACAAGGAGCTGGATGTGGATTCTGAGTCCTGAAGTCTCAGGCATGATGATACTTGGCATACAGAGATGTGGCTCCTGGTCACTGCCTATGGACTTGAGCAGAACAAGCTAAACTATAGAGATGACAGAGACAGCTAGTTGCCTGGACAGGCACCAAAGTTCCTCTGCAATGTTTGGGCATCCATCTTTGGCCTTTCCTGTCGTGAGGTGAACAGTTTTACTCTTGAGACTCTATGGCTCAGTGATGGTTAGTTTTGGCTAAGAGCAGAGCCAGCTGAGACTGTGATTGCTTAAAGACAGTAAATAAGTACATCATAAGGCTTCTAATTTCCCTGTCGATGCCTTTGCTTTAATTTTAGGTATACCTTGCCTCTTACTAAACAGGTGAAGGTGGAAATAGGGGTGTGGCAATGGGAAAGGGTCACTGGAGTTGGATGACAGGGTGACAAGGTCCTTGTACAGAGACAGATGTTTTCCCAGTTGCTTTACTTTTATGTTTTAATTCCCCCCTCTTTTTCTTGGGACTCCTTCTCTGCATGCTCCTTACTTGGCATGCAAGATGTCAAGACTTTTCTTCAACAAATGGTATCTTACTGTCTTGGCCATCTTACACTAAATGTAGGGAAGTTACAGAGCATCTTAGTTTTGTTTGTCTCAAAATCTCTGCTTTTACTGGTTTCCTTTTATCAATTTGTCTCATCCCTAGCCCCGCAGTATGCAAGTCAGTCAGCAAAGCACAAATGTTGTGGTAGAAATGTTCACAAAATCAAGGCACATGGGTGGAGACCAGCAGATGGTCAAGTTGCCTGGCATCCTGTGAGTTATCTCATTTGAACTTGGAGCATATGTTTTCTTCCACAGCTAGAACATATGACAGGATGGGGCAGATGGGAACACAACCTTTAGAGAGCTTGTTGACATGGGTTATAGGAGACAAAGTGCTGTGAACTTGGCAGCGACAACCATGTGTGGCCTATAGAAGATAGTTTCATATAATTGTCAAGAATTAAACTTATATGAGTCTCAAAACCAGGAGAAGCCATTCTGTTTTGAAAATAAGCTGAGGCTAACAGTCACAGTATAAAACCTGAGTCTGAGTGTCTCTGAGCCCTACTTTAGAGAGGATTCAGTGAAGCCCTGACTTCAGCAATCATAGATTACTGATTCACACAACTCACTCTTTAGGTTCCTGGCCAAGTCTCTTGTCTCCAGATTCGCTCACTGCTGTCTGGGATTCACAGTGAAGTTTACACTAATGCATTCCTTGGCATGGTTACTGTGGCAAACATCAAAGTCATAGCTAGTCTATTTAACCACCCCGACTCTGGGTCACTATGCCAGCATCATCGACCTACCAGATCAGACTGGAAATCTCTCATAAAAACAGGGTTGCTCCTTTTTGATGTTTTAAAAGGTTTTGTCATTGCTTATGTGTATATGTATGTGCCTGTAGGTTTACATGTACCATATGTGCGTGAATACCCTCAGAGACCAGAGGGTATTGGGTCCCCAGAAACTGACGCCTGTTGTGGTTGCTGGTAATAAACCTGGATCCTCTGCAAGAACATCACGTATTCTTAACTATTGAGAAATCTCTCCAGCTCTATCCTTTCTGAACTTTTGAAACCAGCAGTAGAGACCTTAATGGGTTTAGGTGTTGCTTGTTATGCCCTCAGAAGAAATCTGTATGCCTTCAAAGATTTAAGTGATCTCCAAGCACTGAGATTTGGGGGAAACCATGGAAATCCTTCTCAAGGCTCCTTCTTTACCTTGAATGCAGGTCTACTGAAAACATCCAGCATGGAAATAAAATTATGCCTGCCTTGGGCAAAAAGCATTATTGCCCCCAATCTGCTATCATTTTGAAGACTTTTACATACCCACATTTCAGACTTTGAATGGCCCTGTAAGACATGCCAAGTTGATGAAAGGGGATTTTCCAATAGTACGTTCAGATTGCCAAGTTTATCAAGAGAAACCGCTGACAGAGAATAACTCTGAGGCTGGGGAATTCTACGATATGGCATCTATAGTGTCGTGAGACAAAGTGCAGTGGGTTAAAGTGGCATAGAGATCTTTTCTGCTTGGATTTTGCTGTTTTCCCGAAAGGCAAATTTTCTTGGTTGTCAACTTGATAAACCTAGGGAGAAGGAATCTCAGCAGGATTGCTTCTATCAGATTGACTTGTGGCTATTTCTTTGAGGAAGTTTTCTTGATTGCTAATTGTTGTAGGAGGGCTACAATGGGCAGTACTATCCCTAGGCAGGTAGAGGCTATATATAGATGGTAGCTGATTCTGAATCTGGGCTCAATCCAGTAAGCAAGTAAGAATTCCTCTGTGGTTTCTGTTTTAAGTTTCTGCTATGCTTGAGTTCATCCCCTGACTTCCCTCAAGGACAAATTGTAATCTGTAAGATGAAATAACCCCCTCTCTCAAGGTGCTTTTGGTCATGGTACATATATCATAGCAACAGAAAGCTAACAAGGACAGCGAGTTCCACTGGGCAATGAGGGCACTTTGGGACCCACATAAGAGGATCTGTTTCACCTTGACTAAAGGTCAGAGAGTTCAGGCCTATTAACTTCAGGTGTGGCTACTAATAAAGGTATCTTGACTTACTGTGTTGTTACTTGGTATTTTGGGTATTCAGATGGCTCACAGAAGTGGATCTGTTCCACCTTGACTAACGGTCAGAGAGTTCAGTACTATTCTTGCCCCTTCAAGGTTATGGACAGGAGATTTGACTTAAGGTATAGCTAATAACAGGATATCTTGACCTAGGGTGTGGTTACTTGGTATTTTAGGTATTAAGATGGTAATCATTTTGTTTGTTCCTTGTATCATAGTTAAAAAAAAGTCTTTTGCTTTCTTTTCCTCTTTTGGCTTGGAATAGTTAAATATCTTAGGAAATAAACACAAGTGGATTCAGTATTTACTGCATTGCCTTCCCAATTGTATTCTGTTTCTCTGTCTTTTTCTTTCATATCTCTGTTCCTTTTGACTAAAATTCCTAATCCACACGCCCTACCCTGGAAAGTGCAAACCCCATTGAGGCAGGACCCCTGCAGATGACAGCCCCACGTGGAAATATGGTGATGGGACCCTAACAGGGCACATGTGTTAATCCCACAGACATGAGGAGAAATGCCGCTGACTCAAATCACAGCTAAATTAAAGCAAGCTTTATTTGTGTATACAAACTGTCTTCCCCTTAAGGTGGGGAATTGGACATTGGAAAGATAAGGTTTTTATAGCTCAGGAGTAGAATGTTTCCAAATGGGTTATTTGGCAGGCAAATAAGCAGGGATCAAGTAATTAGAATATAAGCACAATAAGTTGATCCTAACAACCTCCTGAAACAAAGGTGTGAGTGCAAGGTGGTCATTAACAACCTCTTGAAACAAAGACGTGGTTGCAATTTCCTGGAACGAGTAGTACCATGTGAAGTAAAGATTACCAGTGGGGCATAGTTTAGCCCTTGGCAGAGATTATATGTGGGATTCCCTTCTGTGCACTGTGAATATGTTTTATTGCCATTGGTTAATAAAGAACCTGCTTTGGACTATGGTAGAGCAGAATAGAGCTAGGTGGGCAAACTAAACTGAATTTGGGGAGAAAGAATGCAGAGTCAGAGAGGAGCCATGTAGCTGCCGAAGGAGACAGATGCCAGAACCATACCAGCAAGCCATAGTTCTGTGGTAATACATAGATTAATAGAAATCGGTTCATTTAAGATGTAAGAGATATTTTAAAAGATACCTGAGCTAATAGGCCAAACAGTGTTGTAATTAATATAGTTTTTGTGTGATTATTCAGGTCTGGGTGGCTGGGAAACTAATGTGCAGTCTCCAGTTACAGAGATTCAATCTTACAAAGAAAGAACCTAATTAAAACTTTGCTATAAGATGGCTTTCAAGCTCAAGATGGAGGCAGACTTTTTATCACATGAAGATGACTTCACAGTCATCTTAATGCGAGACGAAGACAAACCTGCCAACTTCCTACTTCCAGCTAATTGACAATTGACAAAAAAACAATAGGGTGAAGCATTGTGGCTGTTTAGACTACGTACACATGATGAGAAAGCAGAAGAGACTGGGAAAGGAAAACACCAGCCAGCAGATGAAGGAGGGCAATGGGAAGAGAATGACCAAGACCAAATTGTGAGGACACTCAGAGGTGAAGATGTCACAGTGAAATACACTGCTTGTATGCAAGCCTAAAATTTTAATGAAAAGAAAAAATCGAGATTAAATTCTAAAGTTTAATGTCACCTAATTTTTATAACCATTTTCTTTAATTTTTTTACGCTTTTATCTGGTATTTTTGCTCTGAATTCAGAAGACACTTTTCCTGCATAATTAAGTATTTTGTGAGTTTGTCTTATATTTACTTCATCTATCTGAAACTGATTTCTTATGAATGTGTGTGCTTCACTTGATCATTTAAATAACTAGTAATATCCACTTTAACCTTTTCTTGAACTAACAATCACATGCATTGAAGAATCAAAGCAATATTAAATTGCATAGGTGTTTCACTGTGCTTAACAACGTATCTCCTCCACACACTCAGCAATAATTCTTGATTGTAGACACATTCAGGAAGATGTGAAAATATATTTATTATTTCTTTCTTTTTTGGTTCTTTGGTTTTTTGAGACAGGGTTTCTCTGGTTTTCCTGGAACTCTCTTTGTAGACCAGGTTGGCCTTGAACTTACTGAGATCCACCTGGCTTCCTAAGTGCTGGGATTAAAGGTGTGCACCATCACTGCCCGGAATGATTTCCTCTTTGCACAGCTCCAATAATACCTCCCCCTCCTCTTTCTCATCTTCCTCCTTTTCTTCCTCTTCTTCCTCCTTTTCATGTGGAATTTTTTTTGCAATGAACAATAGTCTCGGATATTGTTAATAGTTCTAGTGAGAACAACCTCATTCATTTTACAGAATTTGGCAACATCCCAAATGCAAGTCAAGCCATAATTCAGATGTTTCTGTTTCCAATTGTGTTTCTGAAGGCTTCTCATTTGTGCCTGGCTGCTCAGACCCAAAATAATCACATAAAAACTATATTATTTGCAATACTGGTTGGCCAATAGCTTAAGAATATTTTTTAGCTAGCTCTTATATCCTAAACTAGCCCATCACCATTATTCTGTGCATCGCCACAAGGTCATAGCCTACTGCCAAAGTTTCAGTGGGCTCCAGGGAAGGCATCTGTCTCCTGTGGTGGCTTCATGGCTTCTCCCTGACTCCACCTTCTTTCCTCCTCTATCAGCTTGGAATTTCCACCTTGCTCTATTCTGCTAAGCCACTGGCTGAAACAGATGAATTCATTAACCAATAAAAGCAACAAACATACAGAAGGACTTCCCACACCACAACTGTAATAGAGTAACAAGGACTGGATTTACTCTTCTGCCTTAAGCGCTGAGAAGCTAAATGCTGACATTCAGGAAGCTGGAGAGAGATTATGAGCTACTGGTGTGAGGAATAAGCCCTTTGAAGCAGATGTGGCAATACCCTACATGCAGAAAAACAACTGGGACAGAGTAAGACACCAGATCTTAGAATAACCCAGGGACAATCAGTCATACCCACACTGGCTGGCTAGACTCTCAGTGGGTGGAACTCTGAAGGTGTTCCAGACCACCTCAGTGGATATAAAATCTGAGTGAACTCAGAGTGATGCCGAGGAATGCAACGCTGTTCCACAATGAAGACAAAACATAGCTTTTAAAACAACAAAACTCAACCCCAGTCCTGCAGAATTCTTCATGTCTAGCTTCCAGTCAGGAACATGTTTTTTCAGCACTGGTGCATCATGTAAGATACCTAATATACTTAAAATATTTACAAAAAGATTTGACAAAAGCAACAAGCTATATACCCAAATTCCTAAATCACTGCCAAAAGAAATTAAAGGCGATCAAGACTGACAAAAGAATACTATGTCAATAGATCTGAGCACCCAGCATTGTCAAGAAGGCAACACGACCCCTGCAGATCTACAGAGTCAGAGCTACTACTGGGTTCTGGGTTAAGGTGATCACATTGTAATAAAGTTTATATCCAATCTCAAAGGACCCCGACTAATACCCATTCTAAAGCAAACAAACAAAAATCTTAAAAATGTAGAGCAGAATAGTAAGCGTCACAGCTCCCGATTTTACAACTTCCTACAAAGTTACAGTGATTTGAACAGTGTGGCACTGGCACGGAACGTACACTCTAGATCAGTGCAGCAGAATTGAGTGCCCAGGTTTGAATCTCTACATGGGCAGTCACAAATGGTTTGATCAAAGGTTAAAAAAAATTAGTGAAGGCTTGGACCCCAGCTTGGTAGAAGCTTTAAGAGGAGGGTCTTCTGAGAAGGATTTAGGAGGAGGGTTCACAGATGCCACTCTTTCATCCCCTCTTCCTGCAGGCCCTGCTATCTCAAGGCAGACTGTCATGCAGAGCCCCACTTGCTGAGGAATGCACGTAGGCCATTTTAGAGGGTGATGGGCAAACATTGGGAGACCCCTTTAAAGCTTTATTGATGAGCAAATTCCTGGAAAGCAATGTATGTGGAAGACTTTTGGGAACTGGGGAGAGTGGCAGCTGGCTTGAATCCTGTTCCCTCAGTGATCAGACACAGATATCACGTCAAGCCAGACAGCAAGGGGTGTGCTTTTTATATTTTAACTAGGGACATTAGAACTGTTGCACACGGAACACTTGCACAGCTTCTGGCAACATTCTGAGGCCAGTGGACAACACGCTGAGGCATAGCATGGCAGTGTTCGTCTCTACAGTGATTGCCTGACTCCATTCAGTACTCCAAAAGCTGGAGCAGCCAAAGCTCTGGACAACACCAGCAAGCTCTTGTCAACAGATCCACTCATATGGCAGAGACGTTGCCTCCATCATGTAAGAAGAGCACTGGCCGTATTCTTCAGCATGAATGGAAGAAGACGTTGCCTCCATCATGTAAGAAGAGCGCTGGCTGTATTCTTCAGCATGAATGGAAGAACACTATACAGTGTCCGTGGAAGACTGTGCTGGCCAAGCACCAAAGGTCAATTAACGCCATCTGAAATACTTTCTACCTAAGTTGGGTAGACGGATGTCATTATCATCTGGCCTACAACCCTGTTCATGAACAGCATGAGCCTATTCAACAGGACAGCTAATTACATCTCATCTTGCAGCCCAGCTGCTCCCAAGCAGTGCCTTCCTAAGCTGCACCGCACTGCAAGTTCGCCTAAGGCTTTGGGGCAGTCCCTGAATCATGAGATTTTACTGTTAGAACTTGTCTTGTGTGTTTAAAAACTACCAAAATATTGAATCAAGTAAAGTTACTAGGGAGACCGTAACTTGGTAAGAGGCAGAGGAGATCAAGATACAGAGAAGCACTTCAAAAGCCACGCTCAGGCTCACGGCACCTGGCTCAGATACGAGATCTCTGGGAGGCTGGGAGTGGAAGTACCAAGCCCTGTGCTCTTCTCCAGGTCACCAGGTTCTGTGCAACACCCCTGCGGGTGGCCTGCGGTGTCTGTGTGCAGAGAAAGCTGGGTGTGTTTCCACGGGTCTTCTTCAGGTGGAACTTTCTCTTTTACCATCCACTTTTGATAAACTGGTCCTGCCAGCCTTTCTTTGTATTTTTTTATATAAATTCTTTAGCAGGCTTATTATTGGCTCAAAATGTGATCCTCTCTCTGCATGTGATCTCAGAACTAGCTTTTTAAAAAGAGAACAAGAGACCTAGAAAAATCCTACAGACACATGCAAGAAGCATACTCAGGGCCCCTCTTGGACATTCAAATCTTCAGATGTTCAAGCTGTGGTGTTGACACAGACCTTTACACATCCCAGTGTCTGCTTTGAATCACCTCTAGGCAACTTCGAATGATATTGTTGTGTCCGTTGTCAGGGAGATAGATAGTTGTTAGGTTGTATGGAGTAGGAAATAATAACGAGGAGAAAGTCCCATATGCTCCATGCTGAGGCACTTTTTGACAATTCCGCCCAGGGGGCAGGGGAAGTCCATTGAAATTTAGTGTCCTCGTTTGCTTTCTATTGCTGTGATAAACATCATGACCAAAAGCAACTTACTGCTTATTGTCCATCATCCAGCAAAGCCAGGGCAGGAACTCAAGACAAGAACCTGGAAGTGGGAACTAAAGCAGAGACCACGCTACTTACTGCCTTGCTCTTCATGGCTTGTCCAGGTTGGTTTCGCCCACAGTGAGCTGAATACTCCTATGTCCATCTTTAATGAAGAAAATGGCTTACTCCCCATTCTCTCCTAAGGGTCAATCTAAGGGAAGCAATTCCCCAGTTGGGGCTCCCTCTTCTGAGGTGACTGTAGCTTGTGTCAAGTTGACATAAACCACTTAGAATATTGAAGATACTGATGCCATGGATACAGAGGGCTGACTGCAGCACTGGGAAAAAGGGGCTCATGCTAGTTCCTACTAGCCACATGCCAAAGTTCGCTGTCTATTTCACATGGATGTTAAAAGAGAAAATCCTTTTGGATATTTTTCTCGATTGTTTTTACCAAATGGAATATGAAAAAAAAAAGAAGGACAAAGTTGTTATGTCACTGTTGTTAACCTTCAACCTGACAGATTATGAAATCACCTGGGAGACGGTCTCTGGACGGGAACACAGTCTCATGCCACCCAGGCAAGTGCTCTTACCTTGGGCTACACCGTCCCTCTCGTATCTTTATTTCTAGCAATAATGGCACTGCCGAACTTGACGGGTGGTTATGAGGCTGACAATAACCTACAGACAAACGTGAGCACATTCTAAATGAGAGATGCTAAGAGTCTAAGAGCCATGCTTAGTTGTTGTGTGCCAGAAGTTGCCTGCTATGTTTAAGACGAGTCACAAAGTACCAACAAAGTGGTCACAAAATACTCTTTACCCTGAAATCTGTGTCACTAGCAAGGTCTTGGTCAGCTTCTCTAAATTGGAACAGCAATTTAGAGCACACACTGGACACACCAGGGACATACTAGGAGCCCCTCTGGGGACAGGCTTTTGCATTTCACCAAGACTGACACCACTTGGTTTTTGTGATACTGTCTACATTTTCCTGCTGTAGCTGCTTGTGACATGCCCAGGCCTGCTCCAGTCTATACTGCAGAGAGCATTTCCCTGTCTTTTTGAAGTTCCAGAGATCTTTAGGTAAGCAATTGCAACTGTAAGGAGCCATTTTCAGCAGCAGTGTGAGATCCTGCTGGCTCTCAAAAAGCTGTCCTGTGGACTTCTGCAGAATTCAAAGATGGGAGAGCAATTTCACACACAAAGGAGTACTGACTGAGAGACTGGGATGTGAGGGAGGCAGTCCCTTGCTGCATTCTCTTATAACTTTTCAAATCATATGAATGTAATAAAAACATACATTATTAAAAATTTAAAACAGGTATTTCACATATGGAGCTGCGAAGAATTTCTGTTCATGCCAAAAAGTCATAGGAATAAAAAAAATGAGGTTCGTGATTTGCGAAGCTGGTATGCAGGCAACACTTTTTCAAATTCATATTTTCAAGAGGTGTTGGAACATTTTTCTCCAAAAGGAATCACAGGTGGGAAACTCTTCACATACTTCTTTCCTAAACTAGAAATTTTCCTTGTTTGAGAATAATGCAGAAAATAGTCAGTCCTGCATGTTTGTTTGGTGGTTTTTTTCTTCCTTGAATCACACTGCAGAGAACTTTCTAGAAAAGAATTAGAGCATATGCCAAGAAATTCATCACCACAACTGAGCTCACAATGGCAAGGTTATCCCTATAATTGTAACCTATACTTTTGTAAGACTCAGAAAGAAAATCAATGTGTCTCATTTTCCAATTTGTCAGAAAACACGTCCAGTAAACAATTAAGCAAACTGTAAGACTCGGAAGACCAAAAAGCCTCTAAACTTGAAAGACATGTTGCTTGAATAAAAGTAACTCATGAAAGCCTTGATAGAGGAAAAAATTCCCACACAGCCTCCAGGAATAGGTCCAGACGATGAGCTCTTTTCTAGTCTTTCTTGACAGTCTTTATTCCCTGTCTCCCAGGCCTCGGCTTCAGCTGGAATTCATTGAAGTGCATTAATTTAAGCTAATTAACATTTAAGCCTTTGACTCCAAATCTCCTGGATGAAAATTTTGGAATCTCTGACTCAGCTGAGCTTATTACATAAGTGTGCCCCAAGGATTGATGAGCAGAAAACATATCTTAGTCTTCAGTAATGCCAAGAAAGATTCTTTCAGGGCATCACTCTTCCCTTGCTCATTATTTTATCTTCACCCGTCAATAGTAAATCTTTCCTTAAGTTTGTGGTCAACATTTTTAATTTCAAAAAGACATTAATTACAACATGCTTGTTACAACTCTCAATTTTAAACTCTTTCTTCCACATCATACACATTTAAGTAACATTTGCATATTTCTTAATAAATGTTAAGAAGCATCTAGCTTGCTGGGTTATTTACCTGCATACAGAGCCCAAGGTCATGTGCCCTTCAGGTACCCTTTGCCGGTACCTTATGTGACAGTTTTCCTAACCGAGCAAAAATAAAATTTAGATTGTAGCCTGCAAATGTTACACAACATGGGAGCGCTTTGGCTTTTGTGACCTTGAAGTACAAGGTCCGTCTGAACTGCTTCCCTGTAGCTGTGTCTAACTAGGTCCACTTTCTTAAGGTCCCTGAATTGCCATATGAGATTCAGTCTTTAAGTGGGGATCCCTCCAAAGAGCAGGTTTCTTTGGGGAAACAGAACCAGATGAGAATGAAGAGATTAATGTAACACGTGATGGTTTTTGCAGGGCAAAGCAAGTCTGCAATTGCTTTGTGACTTAGCAACCTCATGGAGAATGAAAAACAGATAACTGGATGGGGTGGTGTGTGCTGCCATGGCACTCAAGAGTCTGAGAGGAACCCCAGTGCAAAGTCAGTCTGGGATGCATAGTGTAAGCATGTCTAAGAAAAAAAACTAAACAAATATGTTCTGAGTATACACGATGACTTAAAATTGTACCTGCAGGGAAATTGGAAGCCTGCAAAACACATAAATAGAATATTTTTCTAAGAGTCCAAAATAATTGGAACTTCAGTAAAATTATAAAACTGCAAAGAGACCAGTAAGGGCATAAGCCAGATATCAGAAACCAGAGAAAGGATAAAATGCAGATGAAATATGGGTGCTACGGGGGCTGTGCCACCCTAGCACTATGTTTGGTTGAAGAGCCCCAGACCAATCCACCAATAACTAAGAGACCATCTGGAAGCGTATCTATGCTAGGGCATTTCTGGGTTCTCTCTTCTTTTCCCTTTTGTCTATTCTTTTGCCAGTACCATTCCATCTTAGTACTTACACCAGCGTAGGTTTGTTCTGAGGTCTGGGGCTGCGCTGGTTTGTAATAGTAACCTGAAGCAGTGAAGAGAGTTGCGATGAGGATCTATCTAGGTTAGGGTGTCCTGTGGGGTTGTTTGTGGAGAACTGTCTTGGCTACACTAAGAAGTGGGGAGATGTGTGGGCAGGACCTTCCTGTGCATTGGGTCCTGGACTACATGAGACTGGAGGGAGCAGTCACTGGTCCTTTGCTCCTGTTACTCTGACTTCTCAGCGATGCTGAACTGTGACCAGGACTCGGGAGCTAAAATGAGCTGTTTCTCTCCAAAGTTGCTTTTGTCAGGGTATTTTATTAGAGCAACAGGAAATGAAACTAATCTTGAAACCTAACTTTGTTTTAAAACAACGTTGAGATACCATCTTATTCCTGTCAGAATGGCTAAAATCAAAAACACCAATGATAGCCTTTGCTGGAGAGGATGTGGAGAAAGGGGAACACTGATCCATTGCTGGTGGTAATGCAAACTTGTGCAACAACTTTGGAAATCAGCGTGGCGGTTTCTCAGAAAATTTGGGATCAACCTACCCCAGGATCCA
>LOEQ01002766.1:135689-162200 GCA_001685075.1 Bramus lutescens
GCCTGCAGACATAAACACAGACAGAATATTGTATGCATAATAAATAAATAAATAAATAAATATTTTTAAAAGATCTACACAATATTAAATATTAAATAATCTCTACACAGTCTTCAAAGAATCAAATTAATTGTATAAACATAACAATTTTATAAATATATGCATGTATTTGGTAGTAGATGGGTGAGGAAGAAAAGCAAAGATCTTTTCAAGAAATGCAGACACTAAAGACCACTGCCAAATCTAAACAGGCCACAGAACAAACTGAACCACCACCAGAATAGAGATCTAGTTTCTTCTCTGAGGTTTCTCCAATTTTAAAATGTATAAATTTTGTAGTGGAGGAAAACCACCTCTTTCAAAACAGCGTGGCACAGGAGTGATATGTCTACCCTGCCCACTTGCCCACTTTCTGTCAGTTATTTCTCGTATATAATTACAAGTTCCCATTTTAGAATAAAACCCAAAAGCTGCACAGTAAAGCCTGCTTACTGCACCTAAAGCAAAGCCAGTCAACAGATCGCTGGCACACTCTGGTGGTGTCTGCTCATTAGCTAACTAGTATTGATCGCAGGGCCAGGGAATGTTTGCTGGCTGTGTGTTGACAAATCATCCCACTCATTATTTGTTCAATCAATTGATAATATCCCAGGGCCTGAGTATCATAAAATGAAATGGTGTGTGGAAATTTAACATTAAGATTTCGGCAGTTTGCCCCCCCCCAAGCTTTAAAACATATCTGATTGTTTTGATTATCAGTGGCGCCAGGCTACATTAGAAGGAACTGAACAAGTACAATGAAGGAAGTGATTTATTTTTGTCTACTGCTTTCTTAGGTTTCACAGTCACATGTCCAAGGATTCTTTGATATTGTATCTCTTCTTTGATACTTAATGGACGATTGCTTTCCACTTTGGTTTTATTGTCTCTTTATAATGCAACAAGTAGCTAACTATGTTAAGTTACACTTGTTACAAGACTTTAAAGGCTAGTTAACCAGGAAGTGCTAGACACTGGGAAACTGGAGAATAATGGAACACAAACCTCACCAAGGGCTTAGAAGAATCCTCCTCCTCTCCTGAAGGTTCATGTATTAACGTGTAGAGAAGGAACAGATGAAGGTAGTATCGAAGGATGTGGCAGAGACATTGGGAACTCTATGGACAGCCTAGGAGGACGGGCTAGAACTCAAGGCTTCTGGAGGACTGGAAGGTAAGTATTTGGGGAAGATTTGGAAAGAGCAAGAGATGACACAGAGCGAAACAAGCCAGGCAAAAGCACATCCCACATTATTGCATCCACTCATAGGTGACATCTGAAAAGGAGAATGCCGAACCATTTGAGAGTTGAGTAATAGTTACCAGAGACTCAGGGGAGAAGAGGGCAGTGGGCACAGGGTAAAGCCGATTGATGCGTATAATACGTCAATTAGATGGTAAGAATAAGTTCCGGTGATCTGAAGCACAGCAGGGAGAACACAGCTAATGGTGACTGCATCAGAATATAGAAGAGCCTGTGGAAAGTCTTATCATAAAGAGCTGATAAGGATCTTGGGTGATGGATATGCTAATTACCCCAAGTTGATCATTATAGTACATGCGTGAATCAAACATTACACTGATGCGATGGTACCTTATTAACAGATACAACATGTATCTATCAATTAAAAACAAACTTTAAAAATCTCTCTGTACCTCTCCAATATACCCTAGTGGTTTGCATCAATTAAAAGAAACACAAGATTCAGTTAGGCTTGAATGTGCATGCCTGTAATCTTGGCTTTAGGGAGGATTGTGAGTTTGAAACTAACCTAGGCTACTCGGTGAGACTCTGACGGGAGAATAGAAGGGAGAGGAGCTTTAGCTCTCTCTTTAGCAGCTGACTAGAGCACTTTGCTGGACAGCAGGCAGATGAATGGAAAAGACTTCAAGCCAGCTGTGGTGGCAAATGCCGGTAGGATTTGCTGAAGGAGGCAGAGGCAGGAGGATCACGAGTTCGAGGTCAGTCTGGGGTACACATTTTTTTAAGCCTAGAAGTGATGGCACACACCTTTAATCCCAGCACTTGGGTGGTAAAGGCAGGAAGATCTCTGTGAGTTCAAGGCCAGCCGGGTCTACAAGAGCTAGTTCCAGGACGTCTAGGGCTGTGACACAGAGAAACCCCATCTCTGGTGAGGGGAACTTCTTAAAGATGCCCTGGGAAACAGGAACTCTGAGCTTTAGGAGTAAGGCAGCCAGGAAGCCATGGGAAGCTCTTCCTTGAGGAAGTAAGAAGCTAAAGGGAAGATTTTTGAGACAATAGGTCACATTAGAGCCTGGTGACGGGTGTGAAGAAACAGAGGGAGTGGCTTCGACAAGCCAAACTAAAATACAAGTCTGTATACTTTCTCTCACATGTGTATGGGTCTGTGTGTGAATGTGTGTGCATACATGTGCTTATGTGTGTGTGTGTGTGTGTCTGTGATATTGTGCCAGGGAAAACTAGATAGCAACATGCAGAAGATACATATATAACATACATATTTACGAATGTGTGTGTATGTGTGTGTATATACATACATGTGGGAAACAATAAGCAAGAGATTAGAATAAGAGAAGATATATATATATATATGAGTGAAGTATAAAAATTTACATGTATGAAATGTCATAAGGAACTACATTATTTTACACTGATTTTAAAATTAATTTAAAAAAATCTAAGCACTGGGCAGTGGTGGCACATGCCTTTAATTCCAGCACTCTGGAGGCAGAAGCTGGAGACTCTCTGGGAGGACAGCCTGTTCTACAGGCTGTTCCAGGACAGCCAGGAATACACAGAGAAGCCCAGTCTAAAAACAAACAAACAAAATAACTATAGGAGCCATCAAGATGGCTCAACTGGCAAAGCCCTGACATTACAAGCTGGTGACAGAAGCCACATAAGGATTTAAAGAGGGAATAGGCAGCAGATGTCACAACGTTGTCATTCAAGGTCCACACACATGCAGTAGCACCCATGCCTACACATGCATGCGGTAACAATAAATAAAGATTTCTTTTTAATTTTAAGACTCCAACCATAACAAGACCCCTAGAAAAATTGTTTATTAGATGCTCTGTGATTGATTAGCCTCGCAGGACACTGTTATTTATTTTATAGTATTGCTTTTCCTGATCTTGAATTTTCAGATGCAATTTTTAAATAGTTCTGTTTGTGTTTCTTACATGAAGGATTTAATATCAATACAGTGTTTGTGGTTTGTTTGACTCTAGTATTCCTGCAGTGTGTGCATGTGTGTGTGATAGTTGAGGTCAGTATAAAATTCTTGGATTATAATTCCTTTTCCTCAAGACTGAGCACATCACTACATGACTGCCTGATGTGTTAGAGAAAGTCTAACAATGTCTTTTTAATACATAAATAATGCTAAAAATTACTTATACCTAAAGGATGCATCTTCTTCATTCTTTAATTAAAAATAAAAAGAAATTTTATGTTTTAAAAAGAAAAGATGTGAGAAATATCATGTCCCCTCCCCAAATTTTTGGTTAAACTCAAATATCAAAATCGTACCATGATGACAACAACTTGGAAGAAAGCCCAGATAAACCCAGCCACAATCCAGTGAAGTAATGGCTAACCTTAAATAATAGTTACTTTTTATATAAGTTATGAGGCAACTTGTCTCTGAAATATTAAAATCCTCTTGGTCTTGAGCTGTTTGTTTTGCTTTGAAGAAGCAGGCATTTGAAACACCATAATCAAAGACAACATTGTACCAGTTAGACGCTGATCCCAGATGGGTGGGTCCTGGTGTTCTGTGGATGGGAACCTTCAGTTTGAGCCCTTGGCATCAAAGCACATAAATATCTCTTGGGCCCCACCCATTAGCCTTACCTGAGGTAATCTCTCTCAGTTTGATTGACAGCTCCAATTTTCACATTCACACCTACTTCTGCAGAGCCTAATGGGTGAGTTAGTCTTAAATGTCCTGAGGCTTCTTTGGGAAGGCCATCAGTACAGCGTGCCAAGCAAAGCTTACAACATCCCAGGGACGACTCTGACACTGACAGGTCCCAGGGTTGAGTAACTCTAGTTGTGCAACAGAAGAAGAGCTTTGAGACCATATTTATTTGTAAGCAAAGATACTGTGATAGCGCAGCGTTGCTTAGTTAGGGAAATGTCCTCAGCAACTGCAAACACACACGAGAAAGCATGAGACACCTGTTAGAATCTCTCTGCGTGCAAGCAGCTATTTGATATTCTTCCATTGCAGGGAGCACATGTGTTTGCGATGTCGGGCACCAGTGTTATTCCTGGACAGCCTCAGCTCATGGGTCCCCATGAGTTCATTCTGGGAACCACCACAATGCCTTAAAGGCAGTTAACCAAATTTAACCAAAATGCTTAGAGAGCACTGGAGTTGCCATCCAAGTTTGTATGTTCAACACACAAGGGCCACAGTTTTCTAGGATTGTCCTGACACTGCCTTCTATCCCAAACTGCCCAATTCATAGTCTTTTCCCAAGAGCCTTCCTTCTGTGATTCTAAGCCACATCTAGAAATGGAATCACTATCATTAATAGTCCATGAACTTCCTACCACCCCTGCCCACTGTATTCCTTGGTGATATTCTTAGTTTCGAGTACGCAAAAATAATGTGCCCTTTGTGCTTGTAGTCTATGAGACAATGGTAAGGAAGAAAGTGGGAAAATACACATTTAATAGAGGTGGGCACTGGTTATCCTCCTTGGGCCCAGGGTAGGCCGGCCCAACCTCAGCGCTGGATTGCCGTAGTGTGAAGTTCAAGAGAAGCTAGAACCCTGAGAGCCAACACTGGACTGACAGCTCTCCTGCCTTCCAAACCCTTCCACACTGCTCAGTACTCTGTAGATTGAGGCACTACTCTGTGCCAAGGCTTGAAGAGCAAGACTCAAACAGTTATTGTGTTCATGGAGGTTTTACATGGTATATGGTAATCCCAGCCCCGAGGACCACCCAGGTTCCCTCCCCAGAGAGTCAGCTTCCTGGGACCCTGAGTATGCTACCCAGTTCCTTCGGCCCATGACCCTAATGTCTGTGCACTTAGTGCACTGTGACTCAGAGAACTGTTGTCCTGTTCCAGGGTTCTTCTCACTAAGTGCAGGCTTAGACCCTTCCCCTCCGCCTTCTGCCTGCCCTGAATTTGTACGCAGAGTTCAAGCAGAGTCACAGGATAATGGGTGCAATCCTGTTCTAAATCTTCTCTGAAGGGTGAAGATGAAAGGGGCAATGTTGGTNGGGGGGAGCCCGTGGGTCCTGTCCTACCATCCCAGAGCAACTCTGAGTGAGTCTCCTGGTCATAATGAGGAAGCTGAGGCCTAGGAAGTCAAGAAGACCCGAGTTTCTTTTCTAATTTGAGCTTGTTTAAATGATGATGTAGAGACACCTACAAAGATGAGCACATGCTGGCTACTGCTCTGTCTTTCTCTGGGCATATGACCCTGAGAACATGTCTGTATTTTCTGTTTCAGGTTCTCCATCCAAGAGATTGGGAAAATAATGGCTCCTACCTCATGAGGATGTAGTTAAAGAATTAATGGGCCTGGAGCGACGTTAAAGCAGAAGGGAGAGGGAAGAAGGTATTGAATGAAATTATCTAAGTACTCATTTCACACACCAGGACACTGTGAGCCCCAGCGGGAAGGCGTGGGACCAAGGAGCATGTCAAAAAGGGAAAGTGAACATGACCCTCAGATTCTTCCCCTCCTACCTTCGAAGTATGTGACTAGTAAAATGTTCACTCCGTCTGCTGAAGTGGGGGAGGGGTTAGAACAATTAAGACTGACTGGGCCACATCCACCTCTGCTGGCCCTTTTCCCCATCAGAGTTCTCACTCTGCAGAGAGGCAGGGTTGTACTGAAGTGCCCAGGCAATCCTTCCGGCATTCCTCCAAAATGTGCTGCAGATTGTCAGACACAAAAGCTGCTCCTAAGCCTGAAGCTGGCTGTCAAGTCCAAGGCGCCCACTCCAGCTGGCTGATCCACAGCCTTGTCCTCCGCAGAGGTTGGTCCCAGGATGCACATCAGGCAACTCACAGTTCTGTCTGTAACTCTAGTTCCTGGGCAGATGTTGACTTCTCTGGCCTCCAAAGGCTCATGCACAAACCTGCATATGCCCATGTACAGACACACATTCACTCCTCTACATAATTAAAAATAATAACAATGAAGTTTTACAAAGGGAGAAAAATAGGAAAGCTCAGACTGAAATAGGGCTACTACCTAGCAGGACAAACAGCTAGCACGATATTCAGTATCTATGGTTCTACTTGGGACATTGCCTGTGCCTCAACAAACTTAGGGATCCCTGTCTCTCCAGCTCCATTCTCTGCAACACATCTGGCCTCTCTTGGGACAGCTTCACTTGTTTTCAGCATTCCTTGGTGAAGATCCCGTGTGTCTATATCTCTAGTATCTTGGACTCTTGGCTCTGTCTTAAGCTTCATCTTCACAGCATTAAGCGAAATGGACCCTCAGGTACCTAGGGTAGCTTTACCCTGCTCCTCATCGCAGTATCCTCAAGCTAGGGATCTCTCATTTCAAATTAATTTGCATTTGTGCAAGTTGGAGCCTTTGATGGGTGGAGTCTTTTCCTCGAAGCATCTCCCCAGCTGTCCTCTTATAAAATGCATCCTTGCCTTTACTAGGGCCAGTGTCTACCAGCTAAGGACGCTTTGTCCTCCCTGAACTCCCCCAACACCGTCTTTCTTTGACTTTAGTCGAATTCACACTCCTTTCCCCATTAAACTGCACATTTTCATATTTTCCTGATTTGAAATTTCATTATAAAACTCACTAAATACAGTGACCTGGCTCCCTTGAAACTTCCTCTACCAAACAACCTGCCCCATAACTTTTGAATTCAGCTTCACACAAGTGTCCAGGACACAGAATACATCCAGATTTCTTGTGAGAACATGACATGAATGGTTTCTAATTTAATTTTGGACAGATACCTTGTTCCCTTCTGAAGCTCCTTAAGTAGACTTTGCAGTCCACCTTTGGCCAGCGTTCTGGTGTTCAGTTCTCCCCCAGAATGCTCTGATTGCAGTATTCTAGGACTTCCCCAGCCCACAACATCACCCCCCCCATACCTCCCTCATTCCAGAGCCTTGTAAACTAAGGGTTCATTCAGGCTTAACAGAATAATGACCCTACTTCTCAGAAGCAATTTCATACATGATTTCCAAATATTTTATAAGAAGCAACTTAAGGGGGAAGAAAGATGGAGAGTGAGGATGTTATTCATGGCAGGTGCCTGGGCCTTGGAGGGGTCAGACTTGAGTCTAGGATTGTAGCCCCAATTTATCTCCCACTAACAGAGCATAGGAGAGTATAGATGGGGGAAGGATCTAGCACAGGACTTGAAGTAACCTTCTCCTACCCCAGAGCTTACTGATATTTAAGTGCCTGCTTCGAAGATTACACTCTTTTCTGGTAGTCAGAACCATGACTGAACATGACTGTGCAGGCTTCTGGTGGACAGGCCAAGCAGACACCCGACTCAAAACCCTGAAGCACCCCATAGAGACCCACATGACTTATGAGTTGTATAGACATGGGAGCAAATGCCTGACTTGTGTGGACACTGGCATCTCTGTGTATTCATAGAAATGCTACAAGTTCAGCAAACCGAAGACAGTAACTGAATACAGCTTGTCACTTACAGATGCTGTATTCCACATCATTGGAGCTATATGGGGAGGCAACAGGGCCATCAGGAGCCAGAGAAGGGGAGGCAGTAATCAAGAGCCTTTAATGCGTCTTCCAGGGTAAGTACTAGGCAATGCAAGATGAACAGGCTTTTGATGTGCCAGCTTGAAAAATGCTGGGGCTCTTGAGTACGGGGTTCCCTCTGCAATTGGAAAAGGTGGTTGGTGGTTTGGGTGTGAGAGCCTAGTGAAGGAGTCATTTAGATGTGGACTCTAGGTTTGTGGGTTTATAGATGAAGGTGAGCTCCATAGGGAGTATCTCTTGGACTTGGCTAACCTTGGAAGTTGTGGTCCTCTGGGGTCAACAATGCCCTAGAGATTAATATATAGGAAAACATAGGGCTACGGCTGTAGCTCAGTCACTGAGCTGTTTACTTAGTACTCAAAGGTCTGGATTTGATCTCCATTACTACAAACAAGCAAAGAGGGATTCAGAAAATTAGAGATGTGGTTCATATGCTCCAATAGCAGAATGGGGTGGTCATGCCTTTGTAAATGACACTTGGGGAGACACTGTGTTGGACATGGGTGCTCTTTAGAAAAAAAAAAGTGAGGATGGATAGGACCAGCTCCCTCTGGACATCAAATATTTCCCACATGGAAAAAATGTCACAGATTCAAAAATTCCCAGCATCAGTCAGGATCTTCAGTTTCTGCTCCTCCCACGCTATCTGAAGCAGAAGTACTGAGTATAGAGGATGCGTATTCCAGGCCAACTGACTCTCTGGTGACAAACTCTCCCATCAGGCCTCTATCCTGGGCCAATGTCAGCACAGGAAAGTTCTTTGATGCCCCAAAACCTGTCATGGGTTGAGGACAGAACACTCTGGGAATGGCTCACATATTCTCAAACTGGGGATGCTGTGGTCCAGGTGATTACATTTTTCTCAAAGGAAGCTATTGTGGAGTATTCCTTTGCACTCTGTAAAGATGTGTCACTGTGATTGGTTTAATAAAGAGATTAACAGCTAACAGCCACACAGAAGGTATAGGCTGGACTTTTGTGAACAGAAAGTTCTGGAAAGAAGAAAGGAGGATATGCCATGAGTCACAGAGCAAGTAGGCTGGGCAATACAGAGATGAGGTAATAAAAAAAGTCACAAGGCAGAAAGAAAATTAATAAGAATGGGTTAATTTAAGTTACAAGAGCTAGTTAGAAACAAGCATAAGCTATCACCTGAGCTTTCATAGTTGATAATGAGTCTCTGTGTCATTTATCAGGAAGCCTATAGTCCCAATGAAAAGGTCCTACTACCTATGGCACCCACCATAGGAGCGCATATTTCCACATAGGACCTGAGAAAGTTTAACAAGAAAAGCTCTGAAAATACAAACACGGAGCCAGATGTGGCTTCCTAGTTCCGTAGTCTCTCGGGCAGGACGTGTTATACAGTTACTGATCTTCCAGCTTCTGCCTGTAGGCTTGAACCGCCAACACACCATGAACTAAGCTGCAAGGCAGTTTAAAGTTTTGCTCATGCAGACAGAAAATGTTTTAGGTAAGCCAGAAATCAGAGTCAGACAACAAAATAAACTCTAAATAGATTGCAGTGTGCTTAAGAATAGGCTTAAGAAAATAAGAAAAAGGATATAGCAGTCATAAAAAATAGATGGTTTAAAAAAATAAAGTCTGTAAAGAGAGAAATAAAGTAATAATAAGGAAGAATAAGCCACATAAGGATGGGAAATATTATAACACAGGGACTCTGGACCGTATATGGTGCTTTGTTAATTTTGATTTTTTTGAATGCTAATAAACTGGCAACAGCTGCTGAGGAACACTGGGTTGTGGAATAGACTGCAGAATTAAACCAACCTATATACTTTAGGAATATTATAATTTTAAAATAGAAGTCAGAAAGATATTACATTGGAGAAAAGGTTGAGAAAAGGTTGTTTCCTATGGAAACAAAAGCATGTGGATTCCTTCCAGGTTAAAGGAGATCAAGTTTAACTGGGGAAGACCTCCTGAGTATCTTGGCTACAAACATGGGGGAGGAAACCAAGAAAGACTACAGGACAGATGATACGTAAACTGATCCCTCTACTTGAGAACAGCTCAGAGACAAAATGTGACATGATAAATCTTGTTGACTACAGAGTCCACATGACTTATTATCACATGGTATCCTTTCATATGGCATAGATTGAAATTTATAGTACATTTTGGTTATGCAGTCGAAAAACATTTATGAAGTTGATAAATGACTTTTACCTGCTCAAACATAGAACAAAAAAATTGTCTTTAACTGGCTTATACACACTGAATACTCCATACTGTGTTAATGCAGATATGTATGTTACCTTTAAATGTTTGTGTGTTTTCAGAGCAAGAAGATCAGACACTAAAAACAGGTCAACATTTAGTGGGGTTGGTCATTGTCAGAGAGAAAGCTAAACAAAGAAGATTAGATTCAAAGATCTCTTTCTAAAGGGAAAATGGGGGACTATAGTATAGAAATGATGGGCTAAAAGGTCAATTGTTAGGTCTATTATTGAATAATCGCTAGTCTCAAATACTTTACATTGATATAGATTTTTGAATATTGATACAAATTTAAAGTTATTTTTCTCATACTGTATTATATATTTCTATTTCTTGTTTAAGGTCTTGTTCTTTTGCAGTTTACTTAAAAATGTAAGGCCAAGTTTTAATCCTTGAAAGCTATTTAGAGTATTAAAGAAATACAGGCCAGTAGTTAGTCTATAACAATCAAATCAATAACATCTATAACAATCAAACTTATAGTCAAATTAAGTATGTTTTTAAGGTTAAACAGAAATATATTTTAGATAGATACATGGTCTTTAAAAACTTCAAAGATCTATTGAATATGTTATTTAAGATGTTTTAGTGACATAAGGCTTTTCATGACAATAAGACATGTTTGCTCATGGCAGTAATAATCTACTTCAGAGAAGATAATGGGCATCAAAGAACTTCCATACAGAGTTTGCTTTCATTGTGACAAAGGTAGGCATTTGGGCAGGAAACTTACCTTGCCTCAACTGCTGACTGTATGCGGTCCAAATTAGATAAGCACCCTCTCTCTTCTCTCCCATCCCTATTAGCACTCTCTGTCCTTACCAGTCCTTTCCCAGGCTCATGACTTTTGGTTTGGTTTTGTAATCCATGTAGTTTAATGTGTGGCCATTGGTGAGGTCTGCAGAACCTCACCAATGGTTGTGGTTTCCCTATCTCCCTGAGTCTGTCAGTAGCAAACAGTTCAGCATGAGGTGGTGCTGGTTTTACAAGAAAGTGAACTGATCAAGCCATGGAGAACATCAGTAAGCAGCATTTTCCCACGGTCTTGGCTTCAGTTCCTGCTTCCAGCTTCATGCTTGAGTTTCTGCCCGACTTCCCTCCATAATAGACTATGATATGGAATTGTAAGACAAACAAGCCCTTTCCTTTCCAAGTTACTTTTGTTTACCATAGCGAAAGAAAAAAATCATTGCTTTTGCTAAGACAATGGATATAAACGTAGACAGTTTGACAATATGACAATATAGCTAAACGCCAGCATTATTCACCCTAAGGCCTACGACTTCTTTGGCCATAGGATTTTGACCACGTTTATACCCCAGCCACCAATCCCCTCTTGTGGAGTCAGTCTCAAACCCAATCAGTGAGTGATTGGTTTCCTCTTTGCAGTAGCTCCACTTGCAAAAGTAGACACATCTTCCCTGACAGACTGGATAAGAGCACTGGTACCTTTTCTCACCCAGATGCCTGTGTAAAACTTCCTGGGGCCACGAAAGGTAGCAGGCTGTGCTCCACTCTAGCTCGACTTCTCTCTGTTATGCATCTAAGTTGTGCGGGACCTTCAGCAATAATGTCTCAGCATCTAGTTTTGGTAAGCAACCAAGAAGAATAACCATTATCTCTGTATTGTCTTGGAAGCCTCTCTTGCCAAGAAATTAGAAAGAAGCCATTGGGAAGGTGGCAGCTTAAGAGATGGTGAGGCTAGTGGAATGTAGGGAATATGAAAGCAAAGGGGGAAATTCTGGGGGTGGTAGTGTTTAAACAAGAAGGAGAATAGGAGAAGATGAGGGCTTAGGAGTTAGCAAAAATGGAGGAAGTATGAGAAGCTGTGTGGAAACCTACTGTCATGTAAACAGATCAAGAGTATAACATATAAAAATTTTCTGTTTATTGCTTATGTATGAGTGCTTTGCCTATGTATGTGTGTGTGTGTACCTTCTGTGTACCTGGTTCCTGCAGAGAAGAGCGGGCAGATTCCCTGAAACTGGAGTTATGGATAGCTGTGAGCCATCATGTGTTATGGGTTCTGGAGACCAAACATGGGTCCTCTGCTCAAGCAAAGTACTCTTTTCTGCTGAGTCATCTCTCCAGCCCAATTTATATCACTTTTTAAAAAAAAGATTTTGAAGGGAAATACTCCATGTGTAAGTTACTGTGCTGTGGCTGTAAGAAAACACCATGACCTGGGAAACTAAAGGAAGGAAGGCTTTGTTCTAGAGGGACAAGAGAGTCAACCCATAACACCTATTTGCTCTCAGAGCTAGCGGGCCTTCTGGAGCTCCAGACACAGACCAGGCCTGAGCCACAGGCACGTAGGTGAACTCCATACAGACCTCTGTGCCCTTCTTAGAACATCTTCCTCTCTGGTACCTGCCTGGAGCCCTTCAGCAGCTCTTTCTGAACTGGTTCTGCAATCGGCTGTGCATCCATGGCCCTGACCCCCAGACAGAGCACCCAGGCAACAGTACAAGTTCTTTAAGTTCACATTCCCCAGTTACCCAAGGGACCACCTTCTTGGCTACCCAGAAGTGGGACCTAACAGGACATCCTTGGTGTAGCTCCTATGATCTCTTTCTCTGTGTGTGATTTTATTAAGGGCCTACTACTGACTCGGACCCATTTTGACTATTTCCACTTGATCCTGAAGTAGAATTTCCAAATCTATGAGCTAGAAACATTCCCCTTTAGAAAGCTAGTTGCCTCGGATATTTTGTTGTAGAAATGTGAACCTAACTGATAATGAAAGCCAAGGGAATCAAGCTGCCCGGTGTCTGCATCCTTGTTTTAAGGGTCATTGCCACGAAGCACCTTCTGCTCAGCCTCTCACGTGCTTAGTCCAGTTTTGAAGCTTCTAAGTACATGACTGGCTATTCATGACTTCAACCAAGGCTAGGCATACTGGGTTTGGGTTTCACACCATGCTATAGGCTGCCTCCGTCCCCTGACTGATTTGTCCAGCTGCTCATTGAGCATTTAGTCCCTGCTAAGAAGCAGAGCGTACAGTGGCACAGTACCCCCACCGCCTTCTTAGCCTGCTCTATTGTCTCTGGTCCAATCCCTTTGTCGCTCCATGCTTCCATTTCTTGGACTGTGAGGCACCACCAGTGACCACATCTGCGTCACAAAATTGCCATGGGAATCAAACATATTCATTCATGGGAGAAGAACAGCATACCTCCTCTTTCCCACAAATATTAGCTGTTGTCATGTGTGCCCCTGGGCATCATCTTATCCAAATTCATCTGTTTTCACTCTGGGTTTGAAAGACAGTCTATTTTAGAATTGTTTTAGACTCGCAGAAGAATTCCAAAAACAGTGAAGGAGTCGTCTGTCTCTCACACCACTTCTCCACTTGCACCAGCTCCTGGGTGAGTGTGGCTCGTGTGCTACATGCCATCTAATACTGCTGGAGCCATTGGATGACACACTTGCTTTATTCAGATTTCCTTAACCAGTACCCAACCTCTCTTCACCAGGGCGCCATCCAGGATACCACTCAACCAGAACTTACTAAGCTTGCTGGGCTTTAGCATGGTCTCAGGGCTCTCTCGTTTTGGATTCTCTGGGCAGCTCTGAGGCTCCCTGCTCTGGGAATTTCACAGAATGTCTCTCAGCTGGCGGTTTCTTCGCTTTGCTATTGCAGTTTGCTGGGTGCCCGATAACTAGGCTGGGTTTTTGTGGTCCTAGGAGGAGCACACAGAGGTGGGATGCCCATGTTATCACATTGTGCTGTGGCTCTGTCCTGCCAACTTATAGCATCACCCTCGCCGTTCCCCTCCACTGTCTAGCCCTAATACATTCTGTGGTTGAATTTCACTTCTCAGAATGCTTGCTCATGCTTGCGATCACGGTACTTAGCAGACTGAGACTGGAGGAGTGCTACCTTGGACTCCAGATGGAGACTCTGCCTCTAAAGTCCAAATAAATAACCTAACTTTGAAAATGGAAATCTCTTTGGTCTTTCCTCCAACCAATAGAAGACTTTCTCAGACCCTAAGCATATGAAAGTTGCTGACATCAGCCTCAGGCCCCACACTGTGGCGCACATTCACCAGTTCGCTCTTAGACTAGCCAATAAGAGAGCAGTAGGCCAGCCCCATTCTGGAGAAGGGGAGAAGAGTGTCTGAGGCAGCGTCTATCAACTGCCCAGGCTAGGGCTCCTGGGAGCATGACCCCCAGGGAAACTGACAGAATTAGGCGTTGCTGTGATAAATAAAAGATGGACCCTTTCCAGGCTTCCTCGTAGCCCTGGGTTGCTTTTGCCACAACTCCAAAGGTGTGGAGTGTGTGGAAAGAAGGGAAGAAAAATTAAGAAGGTTTTTCTATTCTGCCCTCATCATCCAAAGCCACTTTGCCATTGTTTGAAATTGATGCAATTCTGTCTTGAAAACCCTGTGTTTTGGGCTTTCTTCTGACTAAATCATCCTCATCCAGCTGATTATATTAACTTAAACTATTGGTGAGCTCTCGACCTTCCTTTGAGGAAAAATTTGAAGTGGAAAATGCTCAGCAAATACCTGGAAATTTTCCACTGAGACAAGTGGCCTCAAAGCAGCTGATAACATTTAAATAGCTTCATCACAGTGAAATTTTGTTCATGATCATGCATTTTAAAACTTTTAGCCAGGGGCCGTAAAAGTAATTCTATAACCATGAAATGGTCTTCAACCCATTAAGATACAAAAATGTGGCACAGAAAATGTTTTACAGAACTTGTTCTATGTTTAACAAGTCGCTTTTATCCACTATAAGATGTAAAAATAACTAACTCCATTATTTTGGTCCTTTTGGTTCTTTTGTTGATATTGCAACTGCTTTTCAGCATTTCAAATTTAGAATACCTTAAGGATTATTTTTATTTATTGATCATTTCTCATCTTGAAATTTTTCTTGGTGGTGACCATTCCCACAGGGTAGATAGAGGTTTTTATCTGCTGGTGAAGGGAATCCCCAAACACAGGGACACTAGCAATTTTCTCCTCAATATTCTGCCAATGAGCCTATGAGTTCCTCTCTCCGCAGAGCCAAAGAGGAGACCCCCCCCCCAAACACAAGACACTCATCTCTATAAGTTTCAAGGTCTTCAGAGTCTCATGAAATAAACAGCCTGCTCTTCCGGAGGATCCAGGTTCAATTCCCATCACCGGCATGTCAGTTCACAGCTGTCTGTAACTCCAGTTCCAGGGGATCCAACACCTTCACACAGACATACAGGCATGCAAAATACAACTGTACATAAAAATAAGAATAAATAAACCATTCAAAAAAAGAAATTGGGCCTGAACGTGATTTCTTTCAGCTTTTGGGGAAAAAATAAATAAAAAACAGTGTAAGCACTTGGCAGTCCAAGTCTGGAGGACAAAGAGTTCAAGACCAGCCTGAGCACAGTGAGACCCTCTTGAAAAGCATGTAAGTAAATAAAATGTCACAACTGAGAAGAGAAAGCTTTCATCTAAAAAATATATAATTTCAGTTTTTTCTTGCTTCACTGTCTTACCACATGGTTAACTAGGCCCATTCACAGTTATCTTTTCGGATACTCCATGGAGGGCCCTGGGAGGAGACAGTCTCATGCTGTTCTAAATGGTGAATGTGTCTTGGAGTAGTTTTAGGCTTCTTCAGACCTTCCTAAGTTTCCCCAAATACCCACTTAAAAGTCTCATAAAAGCAGAAAATTTCCCAAAAGCCATATGCTTGTTGATTTTTATCAACATGATACGTATCTGGGAATAGGTCATTTTAATTGAAAAAAAAGTTTCCTAATACAGGCCTGTGAGTTTGTTTCCTGATTAATGATTGATATGGGAGGGCGCTGCCCGTTATGAGTGGTACCACCCTGGGCAGGTAGTCCTGGATACTGTAAGAAGGCAGCTGATCAAGCCTTGAGGAGCAAGCCAGTAAGCCGCACTCCATGGCCTCTGCATCAGCTCCTGACTCCAGGATCCTGCACTGTTTGAATTCCTGCCCTGGCTTCCCTCAGCGATGGACTGTGATGTGGAACTGTAAACTGAAATAAACCCTTTCCTCTTCAAGTTGCTTTTGGTCATGGTATTTTATCATACCCATAAAAAATTAACTAAGACAAGCCTAAAGGGCAAAATCTTCCAGTCTAATCTTCAATCAAAACCGTATCTTGAAATTCTAATCTCCATTGAAGCTGAAAGAAAAGTTGCTGGTGAAAGCAGCCTGCTGAGGCATGGATCACAGAGCCACCGGCTTGAGTCTCTGTTCCTTCCCTTTCCTTCCCTTGTATCAATCCCTCTGTTCCCATGGCGCCTTCCAGGCTGTGACTCTGGCTGCTTTCCTGTTTCTACCCTTCTCTCCTCACTCTGGCTCATGAATCTCATGCCTATTACACTTTACATGACCACGACCTGTTATTGCTCCTCAAGGCAGAGCAAGGCATGCCCAGACCTGTTCACTGAGCACCCTGGTTTTCAGGCCATGCAGGCACAGGCTATCCTTAAACAGAGTGTATGACAGCCTCCTCCTTACTTGGCTACCTTTGGCCATCTTCAAGAATGAACTTGGGGTTTGAGACAGGGCTCGGTGGTTAAGAACACTTTCAGAGGACTCAGGTTTGATTCTCAGTGCACCCATACGGCAGCTCATAGCTGTCTGTAACTCCAAGTTCCAATGGATCTGATGCCTTATTCTGTATAGGCACTGCACATATGTGGTACACAGACATGCATGAAGGCAAGTCACACACACACACACACACTTTTTAAAGAATCACGTTAAGTCTTGTTTCTTCACAGAGGTTCCCTGACCCCTGCCCTGCCTTTTTGGGGCCAGCTGTTCTCAGCAGCTTCTAGGAGGTGCCCTTGATGTATCCCCTAAGTCTTTTCATTACTTTCCTTTGGTGAGAGCAGTGGTTATCTTTCTCCTAATGCAGAGCATCCTTGGCTAATGCACACAGACACTCAATTACAACTTCGAGAAGCTACTTATGCCTTTAAAGTCTCATACTAACTATCACAACTATGATATCAGGAGACACAGGAATGTGGAGGTCTCAAATGGGATCAGCTCCTATGGAAATGTTACCAAGAGACCTCAGGATGTGACCAACCAGTCAGTGATGTCTTCTTATCCAATCCACCTTGTTGTCTCCTTGGGAAAGTCCACAGAGAGGATGCCTGCATGGTCACCTAACTTCGTGGCACCAAAGTACTGATACACAGGCAGCAGCCTGAACAACGTGAGCCCCTTCTAGAACCTTTGCCTCAAAAAATTAGCTCTTTCTTTCTTTCTTTCTTTCTTTCTTTCTTTCTTTCTTTCTTTCTTCTTTCTTTTTTCATTTGTTTGTTTGTTTGTTGAGACAGGGTTTCTCTGTAGCTTTGGAGTCCTGGAACTAGCTCTTGTAGACTAGGCTGGCCTCGAACTCACAGAGATCTGCCGGCCTCTGCCTCCCAAGTGCTGGAATTAAAGGTGTACACCACCATCACCCAGCCAGAAGGAATAACACAACAGTGTAGAGCCTTAACATCTATTGGGTCTTCTTCCCAATGTCTAGTGGAGTGAAGGGGTGAGCATCAAGGCAGAAAACTTGAGTGTATTGCACAAGCAGAAGGGACTGAGGAGAAGGAGTCTGGCCTGCAGCACCCCACCCCTTGTGCTGACAATGCATCCTTCAGGGCTCAGGAGACAATCTGCCTGGAAAGTCCAGAGGTCAGACTTTACCTACTTACCAGGCATCACGGAAGTCGGTGTTTATAATTCGTGCTTAGCGCTGTGTTTTTTCGAGAGTATGAATGAAGAAGAATGGTTTCCAGGCAAGATGGCCATGAAATGATGTCTGCAGCCTCTACCTGTGGTTTATCATCCAGACAATAGAAATTAAGGAATAGAGAACAAAAAGAAAGACTGAAGACAATAGCTCAATGACAGACAGCTGATTTAGCTTTTCTAGCACATGCAAGACTGGTGTTCGATCCTCAGGACCACAAGGAAGGGATGAATGGGGAAAGGAAGGAAAAGTATAGAGGGAGGGAAGACAAAGAAATAGAGGGGGGAAACGGGAAAGGGAAAAGGAGAGAAGAGAGGGAGGGAGGGAGAAAACCTGTCAAAGCTGCTGTTCTGGGGCAAGGAATGCGGCCCCTATCTGTGGGTACATGGAGTATGGGTAGCTAAGGATTTGTGAAGGACATCTATGTTTACCTGGCTCCAGCTCTGGTGAGACCATGGCTTGCTCACTTCAGAGAGGTATTGGGTGGGGACGCTCAGCAGCTTTACTCTTAAACGAATACCCGTGTATTTATTCATAGTGAGTTCTTACTGAACAGGTCTGTTACTGTACTTGGCACAATACTATTGCAACCAGCGATGCACACTCTGCCTTCATTTAGAGTTGAGCTCTAGTGTGGTGGCTCGACAACACCCTCCACCCTAGGTTTCTCGCACAGCCACTGATAAGCCGGTGGAAGGGCTGTGATTCAGAGCCAAAGACCCCGAGGCTGAAAACAACTTCCCTCCACCCCTCGACTCCTGCCATCTCTCTGAAGTTACTAGGTGGCCTCCTGTTTGTGTGACTTCCGAAAACTTCACTGTTGGAAGTTTCTAGAGTCTGGACCAGGAAAAGCACAGATGGAGTAGATTCTTGGGTCCAGAGTATCCAGAAGAAAATGCAGGAAGACAGACAGGCAACAGAGGACAGATTCTGATGGTAGGGGAGAGTTACAGCATCGAGCATCAGGACCCATGTCTGGCTTTAGCGTCTACATCCTGGTTGTGAGGCTTTGGGTGACTCCATTTGTTTTCCCAAACCTTATCTGTTTCCCAGGTAGCTACGACTCCTTGCTCAGATAAGTGAGATGGTCCCCTGGTCCTGGGGAAGAGCATAAGCAGGGACCAGGACTCAGGATATTGTTCTCAGTGAAGTTCTGTAGTAACAGAGATCATAGCGATAGAATAATCTAGAAGAATGGGAAAGAACCGGTGTCAACTTGGTATGCAGAAATCATCCCAGGTTTTTCCAGCACATTCATCAGTAAAGATGATTTTTCGAACTCTTTTCTAAGTAGAGTATATACTTGAGTTACAACATATCCTCAGAGGCCTGAATGCACAGAAGTGTTCCGTGCACAGAGTTTACACAGTTCCTGACTCATGCAAAGACTATTAACTATTAAGTGTTCTTATTGAAGAGTGAATCTGTGAAGCGAGACTAAATTAAAACTATTTTTTTCCATAAGATAAACTTGTAGTTAGTCTTAGAATAGCCTGCACTCAGGTTCTCTTTGGAGCCCCCACTTGCTCCTCACCTGCCTGTGATCTCAAGTGAGAAGCTGTAAAATTGAGCTATAAGTCATTAGGTCATATGTTTCCTCTCACCTACACTTCATCCCAGAGGATGCTTAATCACTTTTCCATTCCTAGTATACACTACATATTCCAATCAAATGTTCAGGAAGTGTTGGATGAACAAAATATCTAAGGGAAAGCAGTGATGAGTCAAAGTTCCATGAGATTAGTGAATCAGAGTGATAAGGTAGCTTATAACATGGAGGCGACAACTCTGCTGTATGGAACACACTAAAAGTGAGGATCTTAAAAATCACCCCAGTTCTGCCAAGACAGTGCCCCAAAACAGTATGACATACTTGTTCCCTTTAGGCCACCAGAGAGGCTCTATAATCCAGAGATAATGATGTCAGAGCAGTCTGGAAGAATGGGAAAGTAACAACAACTCGGCATGCAGAAACCACCCTGGGTTTTTTCCAGCACATTCATCAGCAAAAATCTCTTCCCATTAGAGTGCTGGAATAAGGTGATGAAACAAGCCTTAAGTCACTCAGGTACCTATATGGTGGCTCTGTTCCTGGGGAGAAGCCAGAGTAGGAAGCAGCAACCAGAGCTCAGGCCACTGCTGTCCTCTTGTGGCCTGCTGGATGCTGTGCTCTGGACCTTCAGCTCCATTCAAGAAACAAGAAAATGCCAGTCCTTCCTGGAGCTCTGAATGCTGCATTAGAAACAGGGCTTCTTTTCCCAGGAACTGAGCCTGAAGGACATCTGCGCAGGGGACACTGCCCAGGAGGGTATTTCTTGCCCAGACTGGGCATGAGCCGATGGAAACAGCCATGCCTGAGCAGGAGGAAGGCTGTAATTTTGAGTGGAATTCCCCCACTTTCCTCTTGGTACTGGCAGAACAGGGCTCTTTCACAGGACAGTAGACAGTGGGGAGCAAAGGGCATTGCTTGATCAGTGGACAAGCTAGAGCAAACAGGGTGTGGCGTCACAACATCACATGGAGTAGAAATAAGCAGCTGAATGAGTCCAGAGCCAAACCTCCCTCTTCTAAACTCAGGACATGGAAACAATCAATATTCTACCATGTAGGACCATGGGCCTCTTATTCTGAGTTATTCATTCGATAACAAACAGCATCAAGTACCAACAATATACAAGTCCCCTCAAGGGCTCATCCTATAGACCCATCCCGTCCTCTTGGAGTTTGTAGTTTAGATATCAGAGTTAAGACCCAGGTTTCAATATGAAATTCATTCATATATCACAGCCTGAAGGCGATTTGGACAACATTTTCAATGTGCCTGCACTTGACTGTCACCCATCACTTAAGGTCAAGTATGGAATTTTCCATTTGTGGCATCTTAGCAAAGCTCATTTCTGGTTTCAGAAACTCGAGTCAGGGAGTTTCTTGTAATGAACGCTGAGCATAGAGCATCTGGAATGTTTTGTGTTTTCTAACCCAGGGGGCAAGCATGCTTACCCAATGCTGGGTCTGACAGCAAAGTCTTTTGGGACACCGGGAACTCCTGGACCCAGGCTTCAAGTCCCTGTCTGACAGCTCATGAGGACAGACCCAATAAAAACACACTGCTGTTCCTCCCATCACAAGAACCCCATTCAAAGACTCCACAAGAAGTTGTGAAGAAGAGAAACAGCAGGAAAGATGCATAAGAAGATTTTAAAGAAATATAAGAATGCTCTGAGAGAGTCACGGTCACAATTACAACTGGCACTGTCCAGAAACCTAGATCCCACCCTCAGGGTGGCACGGGGAACTACAGGTGTTCCCTATCCACTTGTCTGCTGCCCATCAGGGAGACACTCCCATGAACCTAAAGTTAGGGGACAATCTATTTGAAAGGAACCATTCAAAGGCGGCCCTGTGTGATGTCCTGAAGGAAGTCACTGGGTACAGAAAAAGTGACTCATGGGCAGATCTGAGAGTCCTATGGGTTATTTTGTCTACACTAAGAGAAGGTTACAATAAGCTGATGTCATTGTGACGGGCATGGTCTGTTTCCCTCTGAAAGAATTCTTTTCCAGCGGCAGGGGGTATGTGTTAGATCTTTGTTTGCCTTGCAGTGCAATTCCCAGCCGAGCCCATGGAGTTCTGAATCTCCAACTTTTGTGAAGGGTAGGAATTCTGTTTCCCTTCCTGATGCAAGAAGCCTTTCTTTATTAATTCATAGGCGGGAAAACAGTTTTCTTTTTAGCATTTTTTTCTGGATACTTTCAAAAGCACCTGAAAGAGAGGGGACTTGGGTGTATTTAGCAATAGAAAGAAGTAAATTATGGGTCCCATTTTTAAGGTGGGCCACTAAAATGCCAGGCAGTTGTTCTAGTTAAAGAAGTGTTCTGGTTTACCCAAGCTGTGCAGTAACTATATAGTAGTCAATGCGATTTAAGAAATAAAGCTCTGTGATATGCATAAATAGGATGGGAAAGCCTAAAACTAATGCCATGACTTTTGATGGTGGGTTTTCTGATTGTTTTTATTCTGAATGAATAGGAGTTGATTCTAAAAATGATAGATAACTTGTCAAATATAGCTAATGCAATTGAAATGTTCTTGAATATACAGTGTAATTCAAATATAATAAATATAGATCAGATTAAATATAGTCAGCTTAATGTTGTGACAACAAATGAATTAGGAATAAAAACAGAGTCTGGCGTGGTAGCATACTCCTGCAATTCCAGCATTTAGGAGTTAAGCAGAGGGATTGAAAGTTCAAGGACAACCGGGACTATAGAGCAAGAGCCTGTCTCAAAAGCAAGCAAATGCATACGAATAAAACAAAAAAGTTTTAAATCTCACAAGATTACAAGAAAAAGAACCCTTTCTCTACCTGTTTTGGTGATAGGAACCCACTCTACCACAGTATTTCTGTATTTCTTATTACCAACCAGGACTTTTCGGAATCAACACTGCATTTCAGCTTTCTTATTGAAAAGCAATAAATTAGTCTGGAAACTAAAAAACAAAAAAATAGTTACATATTATCTATTCTTCTTCTTCTTACCAAGACCTCAATTTCCTTTCTCATCCACTCGAGCACTGCACAGTGAACATCTGGACAATTCTGGACAAAGAGGACAGAAAAGCTCTTTAAAGGGGCCAGATTTGGTCAGCTTGTCCCTTCTTCTCTCAGTCTCATCTTTCCTTTGATCAGACCTGAATCTGGTGGCTTGGATGTCAGCCCCATCTTATGACCTTAGAAAACAAACCCATGCCCTGCAAATAGGAGAGTGGAGACGAGGGTAACACGCACTTGAGCCATGTGTGGCACATGTGTGGAGGTCAGAGACAACTTGGAGAGCTTAGCTTTCTCGTGTGGGTTCTGGGGATTGAACTCAAGTTGTCAGGAGTAGCTGGTGCCAAGTGCCCTTAGCAGCTTAGCCACAGCAGCTACTATGTCCTTAATGCACATAGGAAGGAAAAGAGAAAGGGAAGGGAAGGAAGGGACAGAGGAGGATGAGTTAGGAGGCTTAGAGACTCAGACATATATGCATACACAAGCTCACACACACACACATACACACACACACACGTATATCATACACCGAGAGCTTTGACACACAAATACTTAAGAGTTTTTACTATAGTCATCAATATCTGGAGGACATTTTATGGAAAGAAGGATTCTGTTACATCTTTTATAGAGCATTAAAGATTTCTTTAAAATGTTTCTTCTGTGCTGTATATCCTGGGCAAGAAATCCTTAATGTTTCTGAATTTGTTTCAGCCTCAATTTAAGATTACCCCGTTAAATAAAGTGTCTTAAAAGCCACATGCCAGTGTGTTTTGACTTAAAATTAAAAGAACTCTGCAATTCTTTTGATTTTGTTAATATTCCAAAAATAAATATTTGACTCATAAAGGTTAGGGGATTCATTCCTGTTTACAGCCGCGCACATGTCTTGTGCCAGTGCCAGCTCTGTCAGCCGCACAGCTGTCCCTCCAACGGGCTCCGGCCAACCAGCTGTGTGCCCTGGGTTGTTTGAAGACTGTTAAAACGGGGGTTCAGACTTTCATGTGGACAGGTGTCCCAGCATAAAGCGAAGTTGCCTTCGAAAGAATGTAATAAGAGGGATCCCGTGCTGAACTCCATAAAACAGTTCAAATTGAATGTAGGTAATGAAACAAAAGGGGGTGCCTACAGCTTGAACAATAGGTTATTTCTTTGCCAATTTGCCTTTTGCCTTTTATGATCAGGTACCTGGTGTGGTTAGGCCCTGCCCAGGGCATCCTCCGTTAGTAGTCATGAGGCTAAGCTTGCTCTCTGTCACACAGGGCTCTGGCAGAGCTGCCTTTGGTGCCCGTTCCTCTTGGGTCACTAGGATTTCTCTAGCTGCAGGACTAAGATACAAAGTAAGCCCTGCCTCACAGACCACTCCATCCCAGTGCTGGCAAAGTCAGTGTTGCTCGGAATTCCTTTCTACAAGTCGTGAGCCTCCAGCCCTGTAACATTTGAAAGGAAATTGAACACGGACATGTAGAAATTTGGTTTATATGACTTTAACATTTGGTTTCAAAACAGTGGTAAAGTTATAGAAAATTTGCCAAAAGGATTCAATGAGCTTCCTCCTGAATACTCCTCACCCAGAGGCCAGATTTGCTAATATTTTATCACAGCATGCAAATATTCTCTGTTTGTCTGTGATGTGCAGTGTGTTTGAATGTGTGGCATTTATATAGTATGTGTGTGAGTATGAAAAGTATATGCTGTGAGGTGTTTATGGTATATGCAGTATATATGGAATATGTGGTGTGAGGTGTGATGTATAGTATGTGTGATATGTGAGTAATGTTTGTATGTGTATGTATATTGTGGTACCTGTAACATGTATATGATGTGTGTGCAGTGTGTATATGTTATGTTTGTGGTAGATATGATGTGTTTATGGTGTGGTTGTGTCATACATTGTGTATGGTGTGTATGATATGTGGGGTGTACAGTGTGTGTATGCATGTATGGGTGTGTTTGTGTGTGTGTGTGTGTTTTAGTTATGGTTGCTGCAATGAAACCCTAAGACAGAAAGCAAGTTGGGGAGGAAAGGTTTATTTGGCTTACACTTCCACGTCATCTATCATTGAAGGAAACCAGGACAGGAACTCAAAGGTCAGATACCTGGAGGCAGGATTTGATGCAGAGGCCATGAAGGGATGCTGCTTACTGGCTTGTTCACCATGACTTGCTAAGCCTGCTTTCTTACAGAACCCGGGACCACCCAGTGACAGCACCACTTACTAGGGGTTATGCTCTCCCCATCAATCACTAATTAAGAAAATACCTTACAGTCTTGTCTGCATCTGTATCTTATGAAAGCATTTTCTCAATTGAGGGTCCTTCCTTCAGATGACTTTAGCTTGTACTAAGTTGATATAAAACTATTAAGCACAGTGTGTGTGGACTATGTAGCATGCATGGTACATATATGCTTTATGTATATATATATATATATGTGTGTGTGTGTGTGTGTGTAGTATGGATATGTATGGTGTGTGGTACATTTTTGTTTGTGTGGTATATGATTATATGTAGCATGTATGGGGTATGTGATGTGTATATGATGTATGTGATACACGTGCATATAGTATATTGTTTGTGTGTTGTGTATTCTTGAACTATCCAGTAACAACTTGTAGCACAAACTTTAGGCTCCTTACCTCTCAAATGCAATTGCTGTGTACTTCCTACAAACATGAACATCTATCTACATGTTCATCTAGCTCACATCTAGCTAACATACAACTGTGTTGATCTTAGTACCACCAAGTTTCCCAGTACACTTACAATGTCCTTTGGACAGCTCAATTCAGCATCACAGGCCAGTTGTGGTTTCTAAGCTCCAAGCCTCCTTCCATTTCAAACACTTCTTAAGCCTTTCTTTTTCTTTCATGAGCTTGACACTAAACACAACTTTTTCCTTAAAAAAAATCTTTGCAATTATTAGTTTATACATATTAAATGGGAATCAGATGTTCAGTATTCTTCCTCGAATTACATAGACAAATGCAAATGGAAAGAATTTAAATTATGTAACAAAACAATTCTATCACAAAATTACATGAAGTTACAAGACCACCATTTTAAAACATTGTCACTTTAAGAGAATGACAATCTCAACAGCTACAGAACAGGCAAATCGTTCTCTAAACTGCTAAGCAAGTAACACAAATCTAATAAATCTAATAAATGAATTTAGATTTTATAAAGAGAAATAAGATGACAACTGGTCCTAAGATGAAAAGTTTATCTTCCTTCCTTGTGTCTTATTTATAAAGGGACAAATCACAATACAAGAAAACATACTTTAATGGGGCATCAGAATTTTAATAAAAGCTGGCCTGACAAACTAAAAATATATTTTAACAGACTATCGAGCTTCCTGAGCAATCCATATTTTGGCAAATGGGCAAAAACACTACACTACCTTTTCTAGAGCACTCCCTGGCAATGATGTCAACAAAAGTTCAATGGTGGCATCTTCCATTTTAACATCACACCTTGGGGGATGCATTCTTAGGTCTTCTTTAAAGGGCAATTGCATAATATGACTGCCATTAATAGGCAATGAGTGAAAATGTCCTCACATTTTTATTTCTCATATCTCAATATGTTGGATGTGTAAGAAAAGAACTGTAGTCGCTGACTGTGTGAAAAATAAACACTGCAGTAATCCACATGACCCAAAACAGGTGAAAGCAAAAGACTAGCTTCCCCTTGAGAAGAAAAGGTCAGACTGACGAATGGAACAATAAGAATGGGTTTATTTAGAAGCATTCAGAATATCAACAAAGTAGCTTCATTTGTTTGCATTTACAGAATAATATTCAGTTAACAGAACAAAAAATAATTTCACATAAGCATCAGAGAAAACTGAAGGTGGAAAATCCTTCCTTTCCCATATATAGCTAATCTGTGCTATACACCAACAAAAACTCACTTTGAATTTCCGTTCTAGTTTACAGCACCCATGCTGTACCAGGCAAGGTTGGTGGCTACTGAAACTACCAGAGCTGGAGAGATGGCTCAGCAGCTGAGAGCACAGGTCCCTCTTCCAAAGGACCTAAAGTTTGAATCCCAGCACCCATATAGAGGCTCAAAAGATCAACAACTCCAGTCCAAGGCGTCCAGTGCCCTTTCCGACCTCTGTGAGCAACAAGTACATACATATTCCATGACCAAACACCTATTAGTGATAGATAGACGATAGATAGATAGATAGATAGATAGATAGATAGATAGATAGA
>LOEQ01002766.1:172962-185839 GCA_001685075.1 Bramus lutescens
TTATTAACCAATGAAAGTAACACATAGACAGATGACCCTCCTACATCAACGGGTGGGACAGAAACCCCAACAAGCAGCCCGGCGCTCATGTTACACTAAGGCAGAGTACCAAAAGGAGCACCTGTGCCCCAGAGGACAAAGTCATTTTCCTCTTCCAGACTCGGATACCACCTTGCTGCCACACTCTGACTGAGAGCTTTCAGGCAAAGGAGAGCAATCCCAAACTCCATTATCACAAAGCAGAGTACCCAAGGAAGAATCTCTATTGAAAACATGAGGACTGGGATTGTAGCCCAGTGATAGGGAGCTCACTTGGAATATGCAAAGCCTTGTATTCTATCTCCAGCATCAGAAAGATGGGACATGGAGAGAGTGTGTCTCTTCTTATCCTCCATACTTCCCTCCTTTCATCCCCCTCCATTTGTCTGTTCCTCCCTTCCTCCTTTGCTCTAAGGATGATTGAACTGTACTGCATAGCCCTTCTGTGCACTACGGCAAAATCACATGAGACCAGAGTGTGGAGAGAAGAATGTGATGCTGCCACTTTCAAACCTGGCTGTGCTGTCTCCTGGGTGTAGCCCCCTTCCTTCTCCTCACACTAGGGCTGATGATGTCACCACACCAGGAGCTCATGACTTCTCCTGTACCCCCACCAGAAGTGTTGGAAGCTACAGAGATATTGAGACTCCTTTATCTCAGCCTATTCTAACACGCACAGTGGGAACTGAATAGGACTTCTCAATGGAATGGAAACAGTTTAATGGTGAAGGGCTGACAAACCTTTACTCATTCTCAGAGTCTTGATTCACAATTTTTGCTTATGAATGATTCATAATACATATTCTTGCTTTAGAACAATTGGTTTTAAAATCTTGCCATAATATGCACACTTTCTGGTGTAGCTGAAATGTGACAGAGGCGAAAAATGCACGCAGCCCTCCTGACTCAGAATCAAATGCACCCTTAAGAAAGATCTCTGTAAACCACTCTAGTTTCTATGAACATTTTCCTCTCTTGGTGCCTCCTGGGGTCTTTCTGATCAGTGTTAGCAGAAACAAGGACTGTAGGAAAGAATTAGGGGAAAAACAAAAGGCGCATAAGTATCAACAAAGACAAAGGGCTTAAAAGAAAGAGATCTTATTGAATTAATAGTTTGTGTGTCCTAAAGATAATACAGGGGTTCTTTTAATTGAATGTCATACAGGTATAGAAAAATACTGATAATCACATTTTAAGAAATAAAAGTAAAAAAAAAGTATTAGAAAACTGGAAACATGACAAATGATGCTCTTACTTTTTTTTACCCTTAGCAATTTCTGAGTGTGTGTGTGTGTGTGTGTGTGTGTGTGTGTGAACATGCATGCATGCATGTGCACATGTGCTCTGGTAGCAGAGAGTGTTTCATAGAAATGGGACAAGTCAATGCAAAGAAACAGGCTCCTGATAGACGAATTTAGCCTCAAAGCCGTAGATTATGATTCCTGGTCTACTTCATTCTCTTGAGCTTGCTATAGTCACAGATCTAATGATACACTTTTAACAATGTTTAGTACTTTCTGTCAAACTGTACAATTGAGTATGGCACAAGGGCCTCAGAGAACTTGTATGGCTTGCAATACTGTAGTCATCTAGAAAGCTAACTTAATGGAAAAGCCTATACCACTATGGGAATAAAGTAGATTCTGGAAGCTGGCTGGCTAAAAGTGGGAAATTTCTTGCTTCTCAAACTAAGAGAGTGAAGCTTGAAAGATGGCTCAGCAGTTAAGAGTGCTGTCTGCGAGTGAACTAAGCTCATGGGAACTCATGGACTATAGACAGACAGGTATGGAGCCTGCATGGGACCCATCTAGGTCTTCTGCATGTGGGAGACAGTTATGTACCTTGGTCCCTTTGAGGGGCCCCTGGCAGTGGAATCAGGATCTATCCCTGGTGCGTTAACTGGCTTTTTGGAGCCCATTCTCTATGGTAGGATGCCATGCTCAGCCTTGATGGAGGGGGCAGGGACTTGGTCCTGCCTCAATTTGAATGTACTAAGTTTTGCAGGCTCCCAGTGGGAGGCTTTACCCTTTTGGAGGAGTGGATGGGGGGTGGATTTTGGGAGAAAACAGGGGGAGGGAGTGGGAGGTGGGATGGGAAAGGGAATTATGTCTGGTATATAAAATGAATTTTTAAAAAGTTAAGAAAAGTTTCTAAGACAAACAGAAAAAGAAAAGAGTACCTTCTGTTGTTCCAGATGATTAGGGTTCCAGTGCCAGCACCCACATGATTGCTAACCGCCATCTGCAATTCCAGTTCCAGTGGATTTGATGTCCTCTTCTGGCTTCCTAGGATATTGCACACATGTGACACATAGACATACAGTTAAAACAACATACATGCAAAAGAAAAAATAAATAAATTTCATTTTTTATCTCTTAAAACAAAGTCTCTTGTGAGACTTGCCTAATCCTCATTGGCACACCATGCATACAGAAGCAGAGATCACCTGGGTGCTCCTGGGGTGACTGGGCACAGTCATTGTGAATGCTGCTGAGGGTTGCTACCTATGAGATGAGATGAGAAAGTGGATGCTTTGCTTCTGACTACTTTATTCCGGTTTCATCAGTAACACGTTTGTAACAAGAACACACCTCAGAGAGTCATGTGGGAGAAGGAGATGCTATTTCATTCTCAAGCACAGTCCATCTGAAGCCTGTTTAAACTTACGCCTTGCTCTCATTGAAAATCAGAAATTCTTCACAAAGTAATTCAGTCACTCTGGCTTGCTATTCGCCAGTTCTCGTTATTAAAGGCCAAACATCTGGATACGGTTCTAATAATCTGTTACATCAACCTATAATGTTGAAGTGAATTTCTCAATTAGTTGTTTTTGTGGGTGTTCATGTGTTAAAGTCATAAACTTCAAGTGGTAGCATTTAGACAGGAGGCTTTTGGTAGTAACCAGGCTCAGATGGAGTGATGACAATGGAATCTTCCCAACGGGCTCAATATCTTTCTGTGATACCAGAGAGAATTTTCTCAGGTTCTTTGCCTCCTTTATCTCTCCCTCCCTTGCTTCTTTCTGTTGCAAGGGCTTATTGAAATGGTAGCTCAAACGCGCAACTCCGAGGACAGAAACCCCAGGAGGGCTGCCCTGCCAGCATCTCGATGTGGGGATTTGAGCCTCCAGAACTGCTAGTTCAAGCAAGTGTCTTTGTATTATTTTGTTATAGTGGCTCTACTGGCTAGACAGTCATATATAGGTATGTGTGTATGTAACATACTATCATCTCTACATTACACAGGTGCAGGTTTATACACAATACACATAGATGTGATGGAGAGAGACAGACAGACAGACAGAGATGCAGAGTCACAGAGAGACAGAGCTAGAGCTCAAGCTAAGGCCCCTTTATTCAATTTAAATGTTCAAGTGGAATAAAGAGATTTATAAATCCAAAGCAGGAAATTCTCTTGTCGATTCTGGAAAGAATAGTACAGGGAGTGGCCCAACAATAATACCTTTTCTTTGCCCTTCTAGGGCGTGGGCTGAAGTTTGATTTGATTTAAAAAACACCCACAAGTAAAGGGCATGGGGTTGAGGAGGTCAACACAATCTCATTTCCTCTCCTTACATAAACTCATTAGCAAAATTATTGATTATAGTTCTTGCTTGCAGTTCTGGGTCGTATTTCCTTTTCTGCTCTTGTAGGACAGAGCAGTGTGAACAAGGCTGAATGGTTCACTGGTTAGTTACTCGGAGCCTTGGAGAAGCTCCCCATCATAATCTCTTGGGCAGGTTTGTATCTGTAATCTTTAAGCCAAAGGCCCAAGAGCCCGCTGGCAGTCTTGCTGTGTCGTTTCATCCCCTGGCCCCCAGCACAGCTGCCCTGTTGGCTCCAAGGCTCTGTTCTTATCCTCTCCAATGAGTCATGTCACACCCTCCTACTGTGAGTAATCTTGGTAGGGCTGAAGTTATTTTCATCCCTAATAACTTTATGGTGTTTACATAACCTTGCTTTGATATTGCTATTGACTTTGGAGTTATAATTACTGCTACTAATTGAGAAAACTAGATGACAGATTGAGGCAAATGGGCCAACCCCTATGTAGGAAACAGGCAACGGCCGTCATTAGAAATCAAATGGCAAAGAACAATTTTAATTAGACATGACTAACGTCAGCTGCCTCCACTCTCGGGGTGGTTATGGTCAGGAGCTCAAAACTACTGCAAGTCACATTGGCTTGTTTGATCTTGAGGGAGCGGCTGTCACTGGCCTCATTGCGTTATCTCTGTCTCTCTCTCTCTCTCTCTATGCCTCTGTCTCTTTCTGTGTCTCTCTGTATCTCTCTCTCTCTCTCTCTCTCTCTCTCTGTGTGTGTGTGTGTGTCTTTATCTCTCTTATTTTGGCTTTGATTTAGGATTGAACAGTAGAATATTTTCTGTTTGTATAAAAAGTCATTCCAAAAGGTTTTTAGCTAATCAGGAAGGCAAAAACAATCACAGAGACACTTGGAACCCTCAGGACAACTACCCACCTCTCTTAGAGATAAAGGTCAAAGCTTCCTTAACATAAAAAGGAGCAGGTAGAAGATGTGTTCCCTGCTCGTCCTCTTTCTCAAAGACAGGATTTTCCCTAAAGACTCCATATAATGCCTAAATGTGGCCCAAGTGCCCACAAAAGGGCAGTGGTGGTTCTAACACTTCTCTTGGAGGTAATCTTCAAATCATGTCACCCACAGAAAGCAAGGCAATGCTACAAGAACTCTGCAGCAACGTCCACCAGGGTTTAAAGTTCTTTTTCCTGCCTTTATCCCTGAACATCAGGAACAAGTTACATCTCTGTGGATTTCTCTTTGACTTACACCCCCAAGCCCTCCCGGCATATCCTTAGCAGCGTTCTGCTGAACATCCTCCTCTGGGTCACTGCTTACCCTCCAGACACAGGTGGCAAGAGCCCCCGGGCGGCATCTCCAGTCCTTGTTCCACCTACTGTTGCTGTCACTTCCTCAATTTACTATGGATTAAGATGGCTCTCTGCTCTGACTTTCTTGGTTTCTACGTTTCAGAGCTTTGGAATATTATGTTTTTGTTCTGCCTGGCCTTTCCATTCCTGTCATCACCCTCTAGGATGTGACATGCCTCTTTGGTTTCCCAGTGGTTCTGGAATAACCCACTTGCTTGCCCTGCTACCTCCAGCTGTCCCTGTGACTACCCTCTAGGCAGCTGTTCTGCTGGCTGCGTGCTTCAGTAGTCCCCACCCTGTCATATGTCAACCTCAGCTGGAGCCTGATGAGATGGCTGAAGACACTCCAACCTCAACTCCCTTCATCTGCACATTTTTATCACACAGAACCACAAAGGGCTTGTCCTACCATGCAGCAGCACAGATCATAGAAATTACTAGAAGGTCACCGCTCAGAGTACAGCCCCAACTCTCACCTCACCACTTTCTTTCTGGCTTTGTAGTTCTGAATTTGGCACACCACCCAGTTCCTCTGAAAACATTTCGTCATACACGAGAGGTTCATCATAATTTGCATGCGATGTTTGTCGGGTGCTCAAAAATGTTAACATCAATGGATGTGTTTAAAGAGGCCATTTTATTGAGTCACAGGGGAACAAACAGTAAGGTCTTCAGTAACTTTAGAAAGTCATTGGCCAAGAGCAACCCCAAGTGAAAGGAAGACTCGGAACGGAAGCTGAAGTACGAAAGGCCACATTCAGCCGTGGATCTAGAAGACTCCATCTACTCAAGCGGAACTGTGAGGAAGCCATGGCTCTACAGGTGGCTTTCCTGCAGCAATTGCAGAGGCAGATCTCACCTGCAAGGGGGCTGCAGGCAGCCATGTGTGCAATTCTACCTACATGCATCGAGAGATGCCAGAAGAGGCAATTCCAGTCACTGCAATGTAGACGCTTACTGCTATCCACAGCCAAGCACTCTGAGGGTCTCGGAGACTGAGAAAGAATTTCACAAAGACAGATTGATGCCACACACAGGATGGACTTCTTACTGTGTGACATAGACTCTCATCCCTCAAGGACTCCTTCTCTCAGAGGCCATTCATGGGGAGCCCTTACAACCCCATTTTCCAAGGACAGACAAAGAGCAGTGCATACACTGGCACTTGGATCTGTTACGGAGACAACAGCTTTTGGGTTTAAAGCCAGCACTGCTGCTTGCCTCTGCTTCTCCATACCTGCAATTATCTCAGCAAAACTCCTGTTTTCCTAAAAGACTCTCTAGGGCTTGGGGAAGGAATGGAGGGGGGCCTCTTCTCTGTGGGAATTGAGGAAGCAGTTGTTTAGATCATGAAAGATGACAAGCTCATTACAAGGTGCTTTCTTTTTGTTTTTAATTGACACATTACGTCCACAAACGTTCATTATAAAAGGCGATTAACGGAGCCCAGAACTTTCAAGCTGGAGGAAACAGGCCCTGCCTGATGCCCACCACTCCCCTTCACGTCAGCAAGGCCGGAGGAGGTGGCCCCTGACAGGGTCCAGATGTCATAAGTTCTTCACTTGTTACTGGATTTGGCCTATTTGTGTCACCTTGGTTCTCTTGGCTCTGACCTTGGAAGCTCAGAGTTGGGGCACCAGAGAACTGGAAACACAAGGGGCTGCTGGAGGGTAGGGCACACCACCCCAATGAGTGTTTACACTTTCAGTGGCCTTGATTTCCCCAGAAGACAGGTGAAAGACCCTTTCATGCTGGCACATTTGGGAGTAAGACTGTTTTATTTTTGTATATCTGTGATTCCCAAAATAAGCATTCCAGAATTCTTATTTAAAAAGTTAAATCTGAGGTATTACTTGAAACCAAAACAAGATTAGGATTTTCTAATATTAAAAATAAATAGAATAATGTGAACTGTCCCTTTGAGGACATTTTTTATCCCTTTGTACACAAAACTATATTTAATGTGATTAATTAAAAACTTTATAAACACAAAAAAGAAAAATCTTATTTTTGAAAATTTGACACACTCCTTAGTATCTTCGTGGCTTATATATACACAGGCAATATTTAAATGAATTCTTAGGATCAGGAATAGCCTTTCTTTATTTGAATAAATTTCAATTTCACTCTATTTTTCATATGTGCATGTGTGCTTATGTGTGTTTTGAGCATACACCATATGTATAGTGGTGGCGATGGAGCCCAGATGAGGTGCGAGATCTCACTCCACCCCAATCTGGAGTTTGGGGCAGTTGTGAGCTTCCTGACTTGGGTGGTGGGAGCTGCTCTCAGGTCCTCTGGAAAAGCATCAGGTACTCTTAATCACTGAACCACCTCTCCGGCTACAGGAATGTACCTGCTTTACCCTTTACTGCCTCTGATGGGAGAAAAATGACATTGATCCCTTTCTATGCATCATCTCCAGGATGAAGTGTTCAGAGAAGAGATATCATGTCCATGAGGCAGCAAGAACCATGTCTCTGACTCTGCTTTGTATCTAGTGGGACTAATGATGCAGCAAAATAAAGCTCCCCCTCCCCTAAACACAGAGGCTACAACAAAACACAAAATAAATGAAAACTTTTCTTTAAAAGGAAAAAAGTAATCCCAGCACCCTGGATGAAGTGTCAAGCAGATCTCTGTGAGTCTGAGGACAGTCAACTCTACTGTAGCAAGTTCTATGCCAGCCACGGATACATAGTAAGACCTTGTCTCAAAAAGAAACAACAGAAAGTTCAAGACCTTAGGGCTAAAGTGTGGCTGACTAGAGCTTGAGGGTGAGTTGACCTTGCTCCTTCTGGATCCAGCAAAACAGCTAGGCCATAGTAGAGGTGAAATGACCATTGTTGGAATGGTCATGGGATGGATGACCAGCATGGATGGTCAGCTGGGAGGGTGGGTAGAAGAATAATGGGTGGAGGAATAAATAGACAATAGTTGGCACAGAAAGCAAGTGTATTTACTTAAAGCAAGCAGATACCATCATATTCTGTCTCCATGTTGTTCGCATATTCTTGAGTGCTTTGAGTTCAGCATGAGAATTTAACACAACGCTTTCTTTTTACTGTGTTTGCAGTATGCAGGGACAGTGATCTTTCCGTGAGTCAGCGCATCCTGGTTCCCCTGAGACTGGCCCTGTCTCATCACAGGATGTGCCTCATCTCCAGGAACCCCTAAATCCTGGGGAAACTAAACATCTAGCCGGCCTCGTAAGCATCAGATGCTATTTTAAGACTCTGCAGCCTGACCTTCTGTCTGTGTTTAATACCATGTGGTCACTCAGCGTTACATCATAACACTCTGAGTGGAGCATGTTTTGAATTCTGATTACATTCTGTTCCCTACAGTACTCTAGTGAGAGATGGGGCTGGAGCTGGGAGAAGCAGAGCTGGTTCTCACCCCCTGACCTGGACATGCCTCTTGCTTCTTCAGGACTCCCTGAGCATCACTCATTGCATTCAGGCTTTTGGGTCAAGGTCGTCACTTCAGCAAGCTAGCATCTTACTCTTTTCATATGCCTCATACACCAGCCAAATGAAGGTTTCTCAAACACAGTCTACCCACACTTCTTGCCAACAGTATGAGTCCCAGCCCTTTTTCCTCTCAACCTTGAAATCTGGAGAAATGTCCCTCCCCCTTACCCCAAACACTGCTTCCACAATGTGGCCTGTTTAGTCAGTTAGGTTTCAGCCTTCCAAGGGGCCTGTCCCCTCTTGGGCTCTAATGTGGCCCATGTCTGACTGCCCACGGTGAGTTCAGTATTCCCCAGCCTACTGAATAACATTTCATCCCCACCATTCCGCTCAAGGAGAAAATATCTTTTCTCCTTTTTCTATTGTTTTGCTCAAGATATTTAGTGTGCGAATAAAATAATCCATGTGAAGTGTTTTCACTATGGTGAACCTAAGCTGGTTTATACAAAGCAAGTCCCTCATTAATTCTGCTCTGCCTAAATAGCATTAGTGGACCCCAATCTTAAGGTTTGGGGGACTTGAAGTAGTATTTGAATTTAATATCAAGGGTTGAATATCTATTCTCCAAAGTGCCTGATTTTAAATCTTGGGTATAAGGAATTTTGAGTAGCAGTAAGTTTCCACACCTTGCATCAAAAATTGAAGTTTATTTTTCTACATAAAGTTACCAAATAATTAATCTAAAGAATTAATCTAACTTCAAACTTTTAAAACAGCTATAAGAAAAAGTGGATAGAATTTTCAAATATGCTCTTGTCAGTGTCCACAGTCTTTGCTACATGACTTATCCTTCTTGTAAACACCTACCTAGAAGGGACCTCAGAAAACGAACATTCATTGCAATGTCCTTAGACTCAGGACCAGGACGCTGGCTTCACACCCCTTATTCTCCCCTCCACACTGGAGTAATTAGAACTCACAACTTCCAAGCCTCACCTTGGTGCTTACCCTTATTTTCCACTCCCACCCCATCTTGTTACCACCAAAGACCATTTCAATGACTTGTCTCCTGGAGCTCAGAGCTGTTGTGGGCACCTAAGGGGTACCATTCTCCTAAAAGTGTCTACAGTGTGACTTCTCCTTCTACCCCATGGCTGATACCCACTCTTAGAAACACAGATGTGGGTCAGCCATGGAGCTCATTTAGACAATTAGAACTAATCCCATTGGGGAAGTGAAGAATAGTTGGTCTATCCAGCCTTGGCTTGGGAAAATATAGATGTCAAAGCCATGAGGTGGGTTTTTTGTCTTTGTTTTTGTTTTTGTTTGTGTGTGTATATGTGAAATTCCCATGTGCTAAGGCTACTTAATTTTGTGTACTTTCCATGGTGGAAAATGAAGCCTTTTCTGCCTGGGACCCGGCAGTTCACTGCTCTCCACCCCAGTTCCAGCAATAACGTGCTGTAGGCGATAACCACATAACCATGAGTGAGAGTCCTTCAGCAATAATGATTTACACACCTAAAATAGAGCAGGTAGCCTACTCTACAGTCTATCAGCTGATCTAGCTGAGCAAAATTTGCCCTGAACATATAGTACGACCGTACCTGTGAGCGAAAGCAAGCATGTTCTCCCCCCGTGATTAGATTTGAGCCAGCCAGGTTTAGCATGCAGACCTGGGAAGCACACTGGTTTCCTCAAGGCTCTTTTCAAAAGGTCAGTGGAGCATAGAGCCCTGAGCAGAAGGAACTCTCACCTAGGTTAGGGAAGTCTGCCTCCATTTGCTTAGTTTTCCTGCCGACGTTTGATAGTGACTTCATTGCAGGCACCAGCTAGGAAGTGTTCTGAAGGCCTTCTGTTGAGTTTCACAGATCACCTTAGAATATGGAGCTTCTCATGGGACAGGTTAAACCAAACACAAAGCTCACAGAGCCCAGATACGAGGCCCAGAATCACCTTAGCTAGGAAATGGCCTTCCTACCTCAAGCTGTCTGGAAAGAAAACTGCGGGGAGCAGGTGGGAAGACAGAGTGACCTATAAGCAAAAGTCTCCTGATGCTGTGGGTCCAAGGTGGAGAGTGGTTTGCAAACTTCCTTTTGTAGATGTTCGAAGTCTCAACTGGATCCTGAATACGCTAACTTCACTGCTGTTCAGGAGCTGATTGCAAAGCAGGTTGGCTGTTGGGGAAAAGCTGCACTCAGGTTAAAGAAAGGCAGAGAAATAAGGGAGATGGGTTTCCCTTCATCTGAACCAGCTACAATTAAGCTGGGGAAGCTGTTTATGTAGAGTGCTGTTGTACAGCAATGTAAACTCAGCAAATACAGTGGTGTCACTGCAGTGTGACCGTACAGTGGCTTCTGGTACACACCCGAGAGACACTAAGGTGTACTGCCACCTCTGAGGGAGGGGGTCTATAGTGGCAATTCATTTGTATTTTTATATAAAGCTTACCTGAAGATCAGAGAGTAAAACAGCCACACTAGTCAGTCATACAGACCAAGCAGTGATGATGGCACATACCTTTAATCCCAGTAGCCACACTAGTTCCCCATAGAAGCTGGGCAGTAGTGATGCACGCGTTTAATCCCAGCACTAGAGAGGAATGTAAAATGGGAGGAGACAGCGCTCAGCTCAGTCTCATTCAGAGGAATCATGGAGGCAGGATCGTCATTTCGGTCTGAGGTAGAGGTAAGAGCCAGTGGCTGGATGCTTTGCTTTTCTGATCTTCAGGTTGAACCCCAATATCCGTCTCTGGGTTTTTATTACTCATACTCTAAGGGTCTGTGCTAAGAGTCTGTGCTGAGAGCTTGTTGGAACCAAAGAGTGTGAGAAGAATGGAATGGAGGAAAGAAGAAGAGTCATCTGCTGCAGAACAGTTTACACGCAGAGAAGAATGTTCAAGAAGGCAGTGTGAAAACGTGCTTAGAGAGTCAAGAATTGAAGCCTAGGCCAGGACAGCTGTACTTAGCTCCAAGCAGAGTGACAAAAGCTAAGCCTCTGAACGTGCTTTGACTGTGTAGAGCAGGCCACTCTGTCTACTGTGCAGGTCTAGAGGACAGCTGGGGCTTGAAAAACAATACAAAGATGTACTGGTGTCTTCTCTTTCAGCAGCAGAGATGGTCATCATTCAAGTTAGCAAGAATCATGTCCATAAGCCCCTATCCTGTGGGCAACAGGGAGCAATCTGTAGTGAATGTCACTCCCTCCTTATCCCAGGTACTGTATAGTCACCAGCTCTTGAAGAGCCTTTGAGACCAGCAAAGTGCCTTCCTGTAACAGCAAGGGTGAACTTATCCCTCTCATTTAAAAGACAAATCATTAAAAGATTTGTGTCCTGATTTCTAAAAGAGAAAGGTAAGGGGTTTATATAAAGGTCATTTTGATTAAAGGCTTCAGATACCCAGAGACGGTTCTATAGGAAGCCACTGGCACCCGAGTCATAGGAATGGGAAGGCTGGAGCAGAAGCCTGGCTTTTCCCAGCAACAAAGACTTCATGAAAATATCCTGCTTCCCAGCCATGGGAGAGGACCAGGGTGAGTGGAGGGGTCAGGAAGAAGAAAGCTCATCAAAGAAGAGTATCAGCTGAAAATTGGAAAAGAATGGGCCCATCCCATTGTTTCCACTGAAGCCCTGTCGTGAGAACAGCCTCCTGGGGCTCAGTTTCCTGTTTGTCCTCCTGTCTTTTCTCATGAGAATGCAGGCCCAGACAGCAGGCCTGTTATAGTTGGGGGCTTTGGATGTCAGCTGGGAATATAGGACAGGGGACACACAACCTCACCGGCAATCACCTATCCAAGGCAAAAAGATCAGCAGCAGCCTTTCCCTGGCCTCCCAGGCAGGCTAACTCCTCATTTCCTGAGACACATTATCTAGACCAAGGGAAGCACCTGAATGGGAACGTAACGTTGTCTGCTGGCACAAGCTAAGCATCTCAAATCCAAATCTGAAAACTGCCGGTCGGAAAAGCCTGAACTCTGGATATTTGGTTTCAGAGCTTTCAGGTGGGATCTTCCATGTGTTTGGAATTAGGGGTGTAAGTCAGTCTGCCAGTGGATCCCAGCTTGTCATGGTTAGAGAGCAAACACAGGTCTGCTAAATCTCACCTCCAGAAAGCAGGCATTAGGTCGCCACTGCAGGAGATCTCTATTTCCAAGAAGATCCACCGAGAAAATCCGTTCCTACCCATAGAAGTAGTTGTCTTCATTTCTGTGCAAGGCTGGAGTTGAACTGGCACAGCTCAGCCCTCTTTCTCCCTGTTTAGAATCGACCTTGCTCTTCTACCAGGGCCAAGCAAATAGAACACAAGTGAAACCAAAGCCCACAGAGAAGTCTAAAGGTCAGTGGGGCAGCACTGTTAGAGCTGGCAAGAAACACATCCCCGCTGAACATGTGTGCGTAGAGACATGCGGGCTTTCCTGTTTGGTTTTCCTGATTTTAGGTAGACAGGTAAGTAGGTAGGTTGGTAGATGAATAGATGATAGATAGATAGATAGATAGATAGATAGATAGATAGATAG
>LOEQ01002766.1:186807-201786 GCA_001685075.1 Bramus lutescens
CAGGAGCGAGGTGTGCGAGACAATGTCGGTGGAGCTGGGCCTTTGTATTCACTCTGAAGACCTCCAAGCTCCAGGCTTGGGGTGGGTTATTTCGCCCCCCATCCATATTTGCTAAGCAGTGGCAGTCACCTGGCAGGTGGCTTTCTGTAGAAGCCCCTTATACCAAAGAGACCCATCTGAATCCTTAGGCTAACCCTGAAAGCAAAAGCTAGCTGAGGCTCCCCAAGTTTAATACAACATTGCCCGGTCCAGGTTACTAGAGGGGACAAGCCCAGAGGCAGGCCATCCTGACCTCCACAGACCCCGGAGAAAATAAAGGGTCCACTGCAGGGGATTCCAAGGGCAGTGTCCCACTGTCGGGATTCCAATGGTCTCCCGCCCCTCAAAAAATGCATCCTTTGCCTCTTCACTTCGTCCTCAGCCTCTGGCAAAACCTCTGGAAACCAGAAAATTTCCAGCTGTTTCTACAAAACCTTTATACCTTCGTTCCCAAAGGTTCTCCTGAGGACTGTATTAAAAATGAAATGAAATTTTATAATAGCAGGTATTATATTGCCAATTTTCACTGTGTGCTCTACAGGTGCATAATGTGGACTTGATCACATATGGTATTTTGGTTCTTGGATAACAGTTTGGAAATCAAGTACTTGGTCCACAGCACAAGCGCCATTCTAAATTTTTTCTATTAATATATTAGATTAAACTTACATCATTTTAACTCAAAGTACCTTTCCCAGAAGCACACCCGCTCCAGCTTCCAGGAACACACTTTGACCTCAGGGAGGAGGGAGTTCAAAGCCAGAGCCTGGGGTCCAAAGCCGATATCTGCTAATTACTAGATGGATTTCTTTGGGAAGTTACCAGGCTTTGTCCTGTGTAAACTGTAGCTAATAGTAACAACTTCACTGGCTCATTGTAATGACAAACTGTGAAGATATATAGGAAAGCAATTTAAGCTGGAAAGATAAATTGTTTAAGGCAGTCAGGAGTAAGAAAGCCAAAACATGTTCCATTTCCTCTTCACCGTCTCATTGCTAGGTGAAAAAAAAAAAGAAATCTTTTTACAGAAGAGGACAAAAATATATGGTGAATCTGTCTCCTAGGGCTGCCACACAAAACACCAGAGCCTAGGCAGCATACACAAAAGCTGTAATGAAATCAGGGCAGAGCTAATTTCTCCTGAGTCCTCTTTCCTAGGCTTGTACATAGGATCTTCTCCTTGGGTTCTCACAGAGTATCTTAAGGTTCTGCCATCATAACAAAACATCTGAGGTCACTAACTTAAAAAGAGAAAGGCTTTCTCTGCTGACACATAGTTTTCAACGTTCTGATCTAGGACTGGTTGGCTTCATAGAGAGGGTTTTATTTCAGAAACATGTGAGTGGGCAAAGCCACTCACTGCTGGCAAGGAGAGAAAGAAGCATGCCAGGGCTCCACAATGCCCTTGGGAGCACACCTGGAATGATCTAAGGATCCTAAACTAAGCCCCACCTCCTAAAGCCTCCACCTACTGCTAACAATATCACCCGGGAGAGCAAGCCTTGAACACATGGGTCTTGGAAGATACTCATTCAGTCTACAAATCATGCCTGTCTTCATTTCCTGTTCTTATGCGTATCAGTCAGCTGGTGTAGGACCTCGCCTCATTTTACCCTTGCTGCTAGAAACACCCTTCATACATTGAGCCACCTTGTGAGGACCTGGTGGGCAGAGTACCCAGGAGGTACAATTCTGTCCTTGGCTGACAGTAGAACAGAGCCTTCACTCAGGAATCCCACTTCCCCAGAACTCTTTTTGCTCTTTAATTTTAGCAGTCAGTCCATCCAAACTGTAGCGTCAGATGTCAGTGGGTCCAGAACTTGGCCCTGGCTTGATTTCTGCTACAGTTTGATATGACGCCATGCTCAGCATCCCAGAACCTCTGAGACCATAGGACAGAAGCAAAACAGCACCATAGAGTCCCAGGTGTGCAAATACTGATCCCAGTCAAGCTCGAGTTCCTGGTGGACCAATCTTCAAACAGGCCACGAAGAAGTTCTACACTATTGCCAGAACCTCAGACTTGCTCTCTCAGCACTACTGGGCACAGAATAAAATTAACGCTAAGAAACTTGATCTTGCTAAGAAAACTCCCTTTTCCCCTACATAACTGAACAAAAATACTCCAGCGTGCACTGGTATTGTCATAGACCATCTCTACAACAGAATTCTAATGTTCAGTGGAAATGCATCTGTCACTTTGGGTCCATATGCAACAAATGTTCTGCTTTTTCTGCGCTTAAAACTTTAAGAATCTCATACTCAATATCTCAGCTTTTAAAGCTTATTATTGAGCTAAGTGTTTAACTCAGTGGCTAAGTGCTGGTTTAGCATGCAGAGACCCTGGGGTCTATTCCCAGTACTGTACAGGGGGAATAAAAACATTATACTATCTCTGTATATGTATGTTAAAAATACTGTCTTAAAGGTGACATTTTCTTGTTTGCTTATGGTCAAGAAGTTATGTTCTGAAGCACAAAAAAATAACATAACTGGATCTGATCGAAATTTAAACAAGAAGGCAGTATCAAAAAAGAGAACAAACAGCCAACAGAATAAACCATCTGCAAGAGATGCAGAATTCTCCTGTCTTGTGTACTTAACACCCAGCTTCCTAGCACAGCCGATGCTTCACAGATACTCCCTGAGCAGATGAACAACTAAGAAGCCCCATATTTTTCTTTACTCTCTCATTACTGGATCATTTCACCTAAATTGTGGGGTTTGGCCCTTTGGAAATTGTTTGTTTCGGTTCAGCAGCATGCTGCTATTTGCCATGTAGATCACACGCCTTCCTCCCAAGTCTCAGAAATCATTTCAGACGCAGGGGTGGAAAGATTTTAAGAGCAAGCGGTCGTGGATGACCATGAGGAAACAGTGTTTACTGGACACAACAGAACAGCGGCACTCACAAATTCACAGCAGTTGAGTGGGCAGGCATGAAATCTGTGCAAGTCAAGCTGGACAGAACTCCTAGCATGAGCGGGAAGGGGACGTGGAGTCTAACCCCTATCGGCAATTGATAGCTAGGAGGAGAGTCAGTTTTCTTTAAGGATGTGGCCCCTGGTTGTGGTTTAGTAGAAAGGCAGATACCAAAAGTATTTGGACACCACCAGCTGTAAGGAACTCTTCTTCTAAACCATCCATTGCCTGAGACCACATCCAATCCCTTTCTTACAAGTCAGACAAGCCAGCTTAACCATTTCCAGCACCAACCAGGATTTCTAAGAAGTGATCTGTTTGTAACTGCCTTGTGGCCCAGGCTATAAATACAGCTGCCTTTTGACAACCCTCTGAACAGGTTTTTCAGCTCCTTTGAATTTGCGTTTCTATGGAGTGGAATCCAAGTTAGCCTAAAATAAATCGTTTGTTGTCATTCTTGACTAGGTTAGTTTTATTCAACCAGCCCCACCACCCCAGACTGGTGTGACTTGACTCATGCCAAATAGTGAAGAGGGAGAGATGGGGAAATAATTATCCAAGGCTGGACGAAGGTTGATCACACGTGGCTGCTTTTCTTCTCTCCCCCAGCTGAAGACAAGGATGTCCCAGCAGCTAGTCAGACAGAGGACTGTGGCCAGGAGGCACTACAAGGCCTATGTTCTACCTCTCACGAGTCATATTTGAAGGTCTCTTGTGCGGGGGCACCCAGGAAAGAAGGTCTCACAACCATGCCATGCTGGATTCAGATGAGCAAACTGTGCTCTTCAAGACTGGGCAGGAGAGGGGAGAGTTAGAGAGACTGGGGCCCCATCTGTCAGACTTCCCAAGCATGTGGGAAGAAAGCTTCAGGAAGGTGCAAATCATTTGGGAGTTTCAGGAAGGGTCAGGTCGCTGGCAGCTCAGTGTACCGCTTAATGAAGAAGTAAGTCAGCTTCAGCCCAAGTGGTCTCTGAACTCACAGCCAACTAGTATGAGTCTATGATTTCAGAGTTCAGGACACGTTGGGGTGATGTCATTAGATATTGAAACAAATGTGAAGCCAGTGAACCAAATAATTCATGTTTAAGAGTGGATTCATAGCTTTAAAAATTCTCTTTCTCTTTATTAAAAACTCGTTTTCATTTATTTTCATTTGATTGCTCATAAAATTCATCTTAAAAATCTAAGATTAGTCCAAAGTCCATATAAAACAAGTAATCAGGTATAGTGTGTGTGTGTGTGTGTGTGTGTGTGTGTGTGTGNNNTGTGTGTGTGTGTGTGTGTGTGTGTGTGTGTGTGAGAGAGAGAGAGAGAGAGCTAAACCTTTACTGTTATAAGGTCACCTGCAACAGCCTCAGCACTCTTAAGTCTGTGAGTCTGGCCAACAGAAGGTGCCTGTCTTCAGCTGTCTATTCACACACAGCCTGGTTTTCACTGGCCAGAGTGACACCAACATGGCTGTGATGTTGAACCAATTTTGTCTCAGGGAACACAAATTTATCCAACATGAACTGATCCTCAACTTACTGCTTTTCGAAGTGCAAGCCCCATTTGTTGAAGTTGCAGTTAATTACAAAAGGAGACATCTTTGGGATGTTATTCACACTAAGTCAGTGTTCAAACCTAGCATTGATGTTTTGAGAGGACACAAATCACCTCCAAGATATTTAGTTCCAATGCACTACAGTTCTGATCTCTGTGACACAGGTCTCTTCAGGAGTTGCTTTTTGAAAGTCCACAAGTATAGTCATAGTTCATAGGCTAATTCACAGCTAAAAGTGACTTTTTGTTTATATTGTTTATGTAAGAAATCTTAAAAGATTCAAAAATCTGATTTTTTTCATTTTCTTTATTATTATTAAAAATTTCCACCTCCTCCCCACCTCCCATTTTCCTCCCCATCCCCCCATTAACCCTCCCCCTCCCTTTCCAGTCCAAAGAGAAGTCAGGGTTCCCTGCCCAGTGGGAAGTCCAAGGTCCTCCCCCCTTCATCCAGGTCTAGGAAGGTGAGCATCCNCTCAGTCAGCTCTCCTTGTCAGCCACGTTCAGAGAGTCTGGTTTGATCACATGCACAGGAGCTTGGGGTGGGGGTAGGGTGGGGGTAAGGGGAGATTGTGAAAAATCTGAATTTAAACTGTTACTATTTCACTTGATCTCTCCTTTTCTCCCTCCCTTCTTCCTGATAAACTTACATCAACCCACCTGATTTCAGGAAACAGAAGGAAAAATTTTATATCAACCTATCCATAAACCCATCCTTTATTTCTGTTTGAGGAGTGGTGAAATGAATTTGTCATATTCTTCATTTTAGAATGGACAATTTAGGGTAGGAGAAAAAAATTTCAAGACGCCACTTGCTAGGTGCCATCAACCCTTTGTATCTGAGGATTCCAACAACTTTGGGATCAAAAGTATTTGTTGGGTGGGGTGTTGCATCTGCACTAAACAACTAGACACCTTCACCAGTCCCTAAAATATATAGTCCAGCAACTATTTTGTTAGACTTTACACTACATCATACATTTGAAGTAAGTCTTACTAGGAGTGGATATGGGTAAGTTATGTGCAAAAACTCAATCTTATGCGAGAGACTTGAGCATGCTCAGATGGTAGAACCCACAGGTTCCTGGCACCATTCCCCTGTGGATCTAGACACAGGGGATGGTGGTGCTGATTCGGACTTTCCAGTCCCAGCTGCGTGGTAGTTCTGCATTTGCCTCTGAGACTTAACTCAACTGGTGGCTGACGTGACATTCACCTGAACAAACTAAGAAAGACTATCTTCAGTTTTGATTGAAAACAATAAAATAAAACAAAAGAATACATTTTTAAAAATCCCACACCTTTCTTTACTCTTTGGTTTCACCTGATTATTCTTTCTCATGCTTTTTTTTTCTTTTTTGAATGGTAAACTTACCTAATAATGGGTTTGATCTGCCTTAGTTCAGCCATCAGTTTCTGAGCAGTTTAACCTTTATCTTAAATTAACTATTTATATCAGTGTTTGTCCTCCCAAATGCCAGGAGCTGATAGGATGGGTACCTTCAATGCTATCACCATTTCCCCTGGGTAAAGGTGTGAGCCTGCATAGGGACTGCTATCTATTGTCTTATTAGAACAAGATAAGGGAAGTATGGAATGGGTGTATTCTACTTACAGTCAACATGAGAAGTCTCAGCTGAGATTAGCCCTTGGAAACTGTAAATTAAACATAAAAACATTGTCTCAAAACATGGAGACGGCCATCACACCTTTGAGAAACTTCAATGGGACAGGTACCTCTGGAAAATTACCTGTGGTTCTGAGCTTCACCCCATCATACCACTTCCCTTTGTGGTATCCAAAAGAGTGATGGCTCACCCAGCAAGGTCATACAACCCACTTCCTCTGCTGTGTGAATCTAGAAAATCCCACACAGGCCTGGGTCTAAGGTGCTTTCTGGCTCCTAGGTCCACTCATCCTGGAGGCTTCTCCTGCAGAGCTACAAAGAGCTTCTGGTGGTAAGATACCCCTCCAGTTTGCTTTCAGATGACCCCATGATTCTAAACTAATATCACTAGCTTGTGACTTCTGACTTCACAGCTACCAGGCTTTCAAACTCCCGGGCCTTTTCAAATAATGCTACGTCTCCAGTTCCTTTCCCATTCCCCAGTGAAGGCTGAATGAGAAAAAACAGGGCTTCTTTCTCACAGCTCTGTCTCAAATATGCCCATCAAAAATAAGTCAGTTAGGACAGGAACATGCAAACAAAAAAGCCGGAATCTAACACCCTTTCCCATAGCATATAGTTATAGAACCGGACTGGGAAAGGGAGGAGTCAGGAATCTGTCTTCCTTTCCACTTGTGTTGGTTACATGCTTCATTGTTGCCATTCATCTGTGTTGCAGGGCTTCATTCATAGGTGGGACTTGGGTTTTACTCAGTTGGACTTTCTGACTTTATTTTCAACGTGGAAGGGAGGATGGATGGATGGATAGGTAAATGTGTGGGCCAGTGAATCCGTGGATGAATATATAGTTGGGTAAAGTGAATGGATATAAGGACAAGTGGATAGATAGACAGAACATCTAGATTACCAATAGATAGATGGATGGATGGATGAACTGGTGGATGGATGAATGAATGGATAAATTAATGAACAAATGGATGGTTAAGTGACTATGTAGATGAGTAGGTAGATAGATCGATAGATGGTATTGTACAGTGCTTTTCTCTAAATTGAAACACTCCGTACAGGGAGAAACTTATTAAAATTTGAGAAGAGTTTCTTAAGACTGTGAAAGTTCTAAAGGGAGATTCATTGAGCTCCAGGAAGCAAACAACTCACACATTTTAGAAAGTCCCTAAAATTTACTAGATACACAAGGTCTCTCCCTCCCCGGAGTTGTGTAAGCATAAAGCACTGAGGAGAAGTGACTATGAAGCCTGTCAAGTTGTCTATAAGTTGTACAGAGAGTTCCAGGGTTCCAGCTTTCAGAAGTAGTCACTTGTGCTAGGGTAGGGTGTGGGTGAAGCAGTTGCCTATGCTCCTATGAGTAACCCTTCACCCATAATCCTGTGGGAACCCCGCCAATAAACTCATTGATCCAAAAAATTCAACGGGCAGTGTCATTACTTTGGTTTGTCTTCAGTTTCTTATGAGAGGTAAAAAGGTGTCTATTTATGCGTCCTCAAGACAAGTGTCACACAACATGTAGGTAGATGGAATGATACATGTATTAACTGACAATAGAAGGGTGGATAAGACAGATGGAAGAGTGTACTGTTGGATGAATGGATGCAAAAGGATAGATGAATGAATGAATGAATGAAATGAATGACAGGTAGGGGCAGGCAGTCACTGCGGAAGAATAACTGTTAAGCTGCCGTTCTCACATGTACATTTCACAGTCTGCATCATGTGACTCCTGAGAATCTTGAATTTTTGTGGTTAGACTTCAAAGCACATTTAATATGCTTTGATCCCCCGCCCCACCCCAATTGCAGCAGTAGCACAGAAAGCCTGCCTGCTCAGCCGCATTTGTAAGATGACCGCTCCGAGAAAGCAGAATGCCCTGGGCAGAATCCCAATGTTTTTTTGCAGTAGAGTCTTTTCCATAAAGCTTCTAAGAGTTTTTTTTTTCACTCGTGGAAATAGGCAATCGCATGGTGATATTCTGTTTACGTTTTAATAAATAAAGCTTGCCTGAAGATTAGAGTACAGAGCTAAGCCACTAGAGGCCAGGAAGTAGTGGCACACACCTTTAATCCCAGGATTTGGGAGACAGAGGCAGAGGCATCTTTGTTAGTTAAAGGCCACTCACAAGATTGAATCTGTCTAAAAGAGAAACAGCTCACACAAAGGTGGTCCCAGCAGTTGGGATCACACACCTTTAATCTCAGCACTAGGGAGGTGGAGACAGGAGTGATCTAACTGGGTGGAGAGAATAATATAAGGTGGGAAGAGACAGGAGCTCAGATGCAGTCTGAGGATTGATGGAGAGGCAGATGGAGTTTGGAGATGCAGGCTGACAGGATCGCCTCTTCAGTCTGAGCATTGGTAGAGGGAAAAGGTCTCTCTAGTGACTGGTCTTTCTGCTTCTCTGGTCTTCAGCATTAATTCCTATATCTGACTCTGGGTTTTTATTACTAAGACCGACTAGAATTCGTGTAACACAGTCATGTTGCTGTTGACCTTTGGTTTAGCTTTGTGTTCATTCAAGAGACAAAGGGCTGCAGCTGAGTTTCAGGCCCATCACTCTTTTACCTCTGAAATATTGTCGGAACTTGTGATTCTGAGAGGTCATCTGTACCTTGGCCCTTCTGTCTCTCAACATTAACACGATGGCCCTTCCTGTTGCCCAAAAGAAAGCAGACATCTGCTACCCGAGGAGCAAGACTGTGACTGAAGCCTGCCATTATCTGTACCTTCCAGAACACCTGGTTGATGGGCACTGCCCAACAGTAAAGTGCCATGAAGGAAGAAACCTTGCTTGCCCCTGGAATCAGCAAGCATACTTCCATTGCCTGGAAACTAGATAGAAAAACAAGGGGTTGATGTGTGAAGGATGCTTGGGCTCAAGGCCTCTTCCAGAGCCCTCTGATTCTGAGACCCCAGAGCCCCTTTTGTATTTGTAACCAACAGGAAAGTCGAATTTTGAAGACTTCATCTGTAGCCACACAGACACTTTGCCTACTGTCAGACTTTCTCTCCACCACCTTGCTTTCTCTTTATCTGACTTTCCTCATCTGGATTGGAGGTTAATCTACCTGGTGATAAGTGCTGTGTTTGGGGTACACAAACTTGCCCTATAAATTCTGCACCCTCTGTTCCTTCCAAAGCTCTAATCTTCCAGCAAAGATAATATTAAAAAAGAGAGACTAACTATAAGAAAAGAGGGACAGCTTGCTAAGTGACCCTGCAACCCTGAGCCCCATGCAGTGACAACCAATCCAAGTCTTGAGCTGAGAACTTTTGGAACACTTGACATAGAGACAGTGGAACCTCAGACTTTCAAGGTATCATGCCGGAGGCCCAAGGATCATTCCAACCATAAACTTTGAGAGCAAAGGCTGAAAAGAACTCTGAAAAGCTGGGGTCCATGTGAGAGCCTTGGTATTTTAGGACCTTCTATTGAATTTTGGAAGGGACACAGCAATAATACCTGAGGAAGAATTTCTATATAGTTGTGTCTTGGTCACTGCTCTGATTCTGTGAAGAGACATCATGACCAAGGCAAGTCTTGTAAAGGAAAGCATTTAATTGGAAGGCTTACATTTCAGAGGTTTAGTTCATTATCATCATGGTAGGAGACATGGCAGCACATAGGCAAATGTAAGATATGGTGCTGGAATGGTATCTGAGTATTCTACATCCAGATGTGCAGGCAGCAGGAAGAGAGAGAGACAGAGACAAAGAGACAGAGAGAGAAAAAAAAACACTGGGTCTGGCTTGAATTTCTGAAACCTCAAAGCCCACCCCCAGTGATACATTTTCTCTAATAAGGCCATACCTATTCCAAAAAGGCCACACCCCCTAATCTGTTCAAATAATGTCACACTCCCTATGAGCCCACATGGGCCATTTTCATTCAAACTACCACAAGCTTTAAGTAAGCAACAGGGAAAATCAAGTCTAATGGAAATGAGGTTGATACAACTAGGACAATGGGCCAGGGTGTGGTGCAAAGTGAGGCCATTAGCAGAGCAATGTTCACAGCTGCTGCACATCATTGGTGCACTGTGCCTCAATGTGAGGCTTAGTGGGAGATGATGTAAGCAAAAGAGAGCTGCAACACAACTTGTAGAAGGATCAGGAAGGTCAAGTTGGGTGAAGGACAGAGAGGGAGAACAAGGAGCAAGGAAAGAGATACCTTGAAAGAGGGAGCCATTATAGGATCAGCAAGAGGCCAGGCACTAGGGAAATTCCCAGAAATCCACAAGGATGACTCGAGCTAAGAACCTAAGCAGTAGTGGAGAGGGTACCGTAACTGCCCTTCCCCTGTAATCAGATTGATGACTACCTTAATTGTCATCAAAGAACCTTCATCCAGTAATTGATGGAAGCAGATGCAGAGATCCACAGCTAAGCTCTGGGCCAAACTCCTGGAGTTCAGAGAGGGAAGAGCGATATTATGAGTAAAGGGACCAAGACCATGATGGGGAAACCCACACTGACTCGGGACTGACAGCTGGGGAACCTGCATAAAACCAAACTAGGCCCTCTGAATGTGGGTGACAGTTGTGTGGTTTGGGCAGTCTGTAGGGTCACTAGTAGTGGAACCAGTATTTATTCCTAGCACATGAACCGGCTGTTTGAAGCCTATTCCCTCTGGAGGGATACCTTGCTCAGCCTAGATACAAGAGGGAGGGCCTTGATCCTGCCTCAAGTGATGTGACAGACTTTGTTGACTCCCCATGGAAGACCTCACCCTCTCGAAGAAGTAGATGGGGGGGGGAGGAAGGTGGGGGGAATGAGAGGATTGGAGGGAAAGGCAACTGGAATTGGTATGTAAAATAAGATTGCTTTAAAAACAATAAAAAGTGATTCACACTTTATATCTGAGTAGGAAAATTTGAGGTCACTTGACATTTTAAGATTAAATAATCTCTACTAAAAGAGAAAAGTTTTCCAACAGAAAATGGAACAATATTCAGGCTTAAATACAGAGAAGAAAGAATTTTTGTTCTGCATTAAAACACTATACTTTAAGAAGAAATCCAGCATCCATCTAAAAATTATGGCCAACTACTGGCCTCACTTCCTACTGGGTTGGAGTCAGTGGCCTTTCATGTCTTACAACAATCTTCTCTTCATAAAATGATGCCAGTGAATGCTCACAGGAAATAAGGAACTGAATCCAAAATATTTTATGTCTTTTTATTTAGACAATGGGTACACAGAGAAGGGGAGACTAGTTGTGGGGAAGATTTGTGCATACTGCATATAATTTAGTTTTAGTTATAGGTAAGTGAAAGATACAAATGAGGATGGATGGATGGATGGACGGATGGACGGATGGACGGACAGATGGATGGATGGATGGATGCAGTTAGATAGGTAGACAATGAATGCATGGATTTGGTAACTGTTGAAACACAGAAACATGTGATCCAGTGCCCTGGGCTTTTCTGAGGCATCCATGTCTGGCAAGAATCATGTCAAACATTGTCTGTGGCAGCCCACCACCCCCAAGATCGCCCACACACAGAACTTTAATGATCTGAGGCAGATTCCTTTACTGCTCTGTCTCAAAAAATGTCCAAGATGCCTTACAGATGAGAGTCTACAGCAGAGAAAGGCAGTGATTGCTCCTGGCAAGGAGCCGGCGAGCCAACTTTGCCACAGAGGACCTCCCTGCAGCTTGGCTTTTTACCCATCACAGCCTATCCCCATTTTATCCATTAGAAAGCCTTTCCAGGGCTCCAAGAGAAGAAAGCAACCCAAGGCATTCAGAGGTCTCAAAGATACAGCACAGAAGTCAGCTAAGGAATGGTCTCTCTGGTAACGTTCCAATGGATCAGAACCTCTACTGAGCCAGTTTATAAAGTAAAATCTTCCAGATAGGGATGCAATTTGACCTCAACATGAAAAAGCAGTCTTTCCCAGACAGTAAGGGCCAAAGCATGCTCTTCAAATAGCACAGTGCCCAAGACACCGGCTCTCTCTTTCTTAGTGGACTGAAGTCTCCCAATCCCCCTAAAAGAGAATTCAGGGGCATACACAAATAGCTAATGTGTTCCTCTATGGAGGTTCTTCATTGAGCCACAGAAAGATCAAAGTGGGCAGAAGAAGCAGACCCAGCATGGGCCCTGGCACAGAGCTTCCAGGTGGATGTCACCATGCACACTTGCTTTTAGAGGTGTAGGGAATAAGCAAAGCATCTTCTATACATTGCAGTCAATATGTGAAAAAAGAGCTCAAAAATCAAGCAGGCCGCACTTAATCTGTTCATTTTTCACTTGGGTGCCTTCTTGACCTGCAGGAAGGATTGAGCTTTCGAGGATCATAGTTAATGCAAACACAAACTATGCAATCTGGTCAGCCACCACTTGGCTCCTGCCTGCTGCCCTCTTGAGTAAATCAGATCTGCAGCATGCTGGCCGGCTTTGCTGCACAGCAAGAACAAGCCACCAAGGGTTTGTAGCTTCCAACAAACATTTGGTTAGCAGTTTTAGTTGGCTGGAGCTAGGCTGTGCAGTGGCTTTTGGTTAAGTTCACCCTTAGGTGGGAATTGGGAAAGTGAGTAGAATGTCTTGTCCTGCAGATTGGAAGTGGCTCACAAATCACTCTTGGCACCTTTCATTGGTTAGAGCAGTCCACAGCGTCAACTAGTAGTCAATACAGTCTTTGATCCGATCTGCAGAGTCAAGATACAAAGGTGCTACAGGAAGGGAAAACTGGTTATTTTTGTTTACCATGAAAATGGGGAAAGCCATATGTATTAGTCTTCTAGAGTTATCCTAACATAACGGCCAGGCTTGGTGCTTTATCAATTAGAAATTGTCCTCAGTTTGGGAGTCTGGTAATCCAAGGGCAAGGTTGGGCAGGGCTTGCTTTTCTTAAGTTCTCTCCTCTTGGTTTGCAGACAGTGTCTTCTCCCCAGGTCCTCATTTGGTCTTTTAGTATTGTCTCTTTGTATATCCTCTTCCTATAGAGACACCAATGAGATGGCACTAGTGTCATTTTTACAGTGCCACTTCTAAATTGCCCTTATAAAAGCCTATCCCCAAATATATTTGGCTTTTTTTTCTGAAGTGCTAGAGGTTAAAAGTTAAATAAATGATAATTAGAGGGAAACACAACCTACAACAGCACCTATATCTGTAACACTAAGTTAAAAAGATGCCATCTTTATGAGGTATGGATCAATGAGTACACCTAAGTGCAAAGAATAAACTTTATCCTCGGCATCTTAGATACACATGTTCACCAGCTTCCTGTGTCCCAAATTCCCAGAACCCTTATAGGCAGTCAACCAGTGCTATGTACATCTACTTATGTCTACTCTCTTTTGTACTAATAGGGAATGTCTCTTTTGAAAAACATCACTCGCTAAAGCAGAGTTTAAATCAGAAGACAATAGATACCACTAACTTTTTTATGTTTGCTGGTTCAGCATCAATGTTAGGCCTTAACTGTTTGAAACTCAGCCATATTAGTCTCCTTGACCTAAAGGAAAGCTCTCACTTGCTATAGAGATGAGATAAAGCACACCTATTCCTCACCCTAATGACTGCAAACCCAACACAGATGTAGCTAATGTAGAATCCAAGCTACCAACCACAATTAAAGCTAAATGTCAATGCTGGATTCAAGTAAATATGTTCCCCCTTCCCACTTGTCAATCCCCAACTCTCTCTGGGAAGAAGAAAGGCTGCTGAGCGACGCCTATGGACGCTAGGACAGCTGTGGTCCCATAAATCCTCGGTGTCCTCGTCCCACTCTTGCTTCACTGGTTGAACTCCCTACTACTTCCAAATTTCCGTCAGGACCCATCCGCACCACTGGCCTCTCTGAGGCCTGTGAGTAATAATTTGGCTTCAAGAATTTTATTGTCATGTCTCCCCTACACATCACAGCACAGATTGCTCTAACTCTCCCCTAGTCTGGGCTCACATAAAGAGTTGTTTACAGCCAGTCAAAATAGAAAGGCCTCAAAATCTAATTGGAGAAGCCATGACAATAAAAATTGTGACACTAGAAAATTTCACAGCGTTTCAAATCTGGCGTAACCTTCTATCTGTAGAGTACAATTCTGTAACTGGAGCTTTCTCACCCTGCCTGGTCTCACATGCCACTTTAAAAATAGCCACTCAGAGGCTTGATATTAATTACAAACTGGCCTATTAGTTCAGGCTTATTATTAACTAGCTCTTAAAAACTTAAATTAACCCATTTCAATTAGTTTATAATTTACCACGAGGCTTGAGGCTTATTACGGCACATCTTGCTTCTCTGGGAGCTGCTTGCATCTCCCTGACCCCACCTTCTTTTTCCCTTTATCATTTATGTCAGAGTGCATATTCACAGCATCCCACATCACAGCTCTATAGTGTATATCTGTCCTCAGACAAATGCCAAATGCTACTGTAATGTTGAAATCCAGGCAGGAAGAAACTGGTCTGCCACTCCTCTCTGTCAACCCTGAAGAGAACATCCCAGGGTCCCCAGTACAATGAAGATTCCTGTATGGAACCCAAGAATAGTTTATTCTTGAAATAAATCCAATCTTTATGGTAAAATATCAAAATGAACCTGGGAAAGAAAAGACTTGATCAGTTCTGGGAATTAAATCATTCTGCATCCTAAGAACACTATTGTCTGATCTATTTTTTTCTACTATTATTATTAAAAATTTCCACCTCCTACCCCCCTCCCAATTCCCTTCCCCTCCCTCACCCCCTCCATTTCCAGTCCAAAGAGCAGTCAGGGTTACCTGCCCTGTAGGATGACCAAGGTCCTGCCCCCAAATCGAGGACTAGTAAGGTGAGCATCCAAACAGACTAGGCTCCCACATAGCCAGTACATGAAGTAGA
>LOEQ01002766.1:211435-222840 GCA_001685075.1 Bramus lutescens
CCCACCTCCCCAGGCTCCAGCCACCCACCTCCCCAGGCTCCAGCCTTACCACCTGATTGATAAAACATGTCTTTAAAGCACATTTCTTCTGAAAGCTGTCCCGTGCAATTCCACATGAATGTAGTTCCTTTATCTCTCACCTGAGAGCATCCTGGCATAGTATCCTGTGGTGAATGACTGCTGGGTGTCTTGTCCACCTCTCCATAGACTCGGGTGTGAGGAATGATACAGCCAATGACCTGCGCAACTCTGTGTTCCAGGAGCCTAACACAGAGCCTACTAAATAACCATTCCTTGAGTAGGTAAGTAAATAGGCTTCATTTTCATCCATAGCTCTAGCTACTGCTGTGAACGCTATATTCACATCTTTCCCTAATTAATCCAGAAAACCTGAAAATGCATCACACATGTCTGATGCATACTGTGTGTAAAGGAAGCAATCTTCTACCATAAAGTATCTTTACTATGTTGAGATAATGAGAAGCACAATCCCTGTTGGCATCCTTAGGGAAGCTGCTTGCACAGGCACTGAAGCCTCATATATAAAATTGCAGTCTTTGCAGATAACCTCTGTATGCATTCAATAATCCCCAGATTGCTTACATACACAGGCTTGCGCAGGTAATCACAAGTGTTGTGAGTTCAAGAGTGTAACAGCCATGTCATGCCTGGAACTCTGCATTTCCACAACACCCCCTCCCATCCCTTCAACTCTAGGCATCTTTAAGTCTCCCATTCTGTAGTGCTCCCTGAACATCGGAGATGTTGTAGAGCTCACCTTTTATGCTAGTCTTTGGCCAGTTATGATTCTTTGCTGAGCCACCACAGTGAGAAGTTTTTCTGAGTAGAGCTGGCAGCAGCAATATTCTATGGGCATACAAATAGTTACTTAGAAGACAATTTGATGGACACATCATATCCATCTCGCAAACTGACAGCAGTAGTTTCCCCACGAAGACCTACGACCTCTTCAGCAACAGGGTTCTGGAACTGGATTTACAGTACCAGATATGAATTCACTTCTGAGAAGCATGAATCATATTCAATCAGAAAGAAGTTGATTTCCCCCATAGCAGACTTGCCTCTAGTACACTAATGGGCCTGGGATAGATAGCTATTCTTGGTTGTCAATTTGACTATATCTGGAGTGAACTATAATCCAGAACTGGAGGACATGCTTGTGATCCTGACCTTGAGGCAAGAAGGCAACAGGATTTTGATCTGGATCTTGAGGCTGGGTGACACTCGCCTTTAATCCTGACTTTGAGGCTGGAAAGAACACTTTAATCTGGACCACACCTTCTGCTGGAAGGACAATAGAGGAAGGAAGGCCTTGTGTTTGTCCTTCACCTGGTTGCCCTCACCCTCTTGCCCTGGCCTTACCAGCACATCCATTTCTTCACTGGCACTGGAGTCTACTTCTTCGGGATTCCAGCATATTCAGGGAACCCGCTGGGACACCCAGCCTCGTGGGACTGAGCAAATATAGATTCTTGAACTTTCCATTCACAGCTAGCCACGTCATTCTAATAAATTCATACACACACACATACATACACACATTTGATAGAGATAGAGAGAAAAATATATAGATAGAGACAGAGGTAGATATAGACATATTCATTCCATAAGTTATGTGACCCTAGAGAACCCCAACCAATACAGGGACTTTGTTGCCTGGCCAATCAATACTGTTTCACAATAGATCCAGACACACATTCACTGGGTCTATTGATGACAGTCCCACCCCCAACAGCTTGCTTATCATCTTCTGGCACTGTGAGGGCTAGCCGACAGGAAGGAAGTTTCCAGTCCAGTGCCGACTGGACTCCTGTGTCCTGTGACTGAGGTTTGTGGTATCTTTGGCAGCATAGTCTTATCAGCTCATCCTGATGGGCACCCAAGAACATGTACTGCTTGTGGAACCCCTAGTCACAGTTCCTAGGAATATAGCCCAACATTGACACTGGGTGGGATTAAATTAAATGGGATTTCTGAAGTCAGCTTTATCCACCCACACAGGGTTCCTCTATTCAAGTTCTTTTTCTTTTTTTAATTTTGTCTTTTGATTAGCTTATTAAGTATTATATTTTCTTATGGTTTTCACACATCATTAGTTTTGGATGACTTTTCCCTACTCCCTCCTCTCACTGCCCCCTACCCTATAAACTTTTCCACTTCCGGTATTTCCCCTTCTGTTTTTGTATCTCATAACTTCTACTACCCTTCCCCCTATTAAAGAATCTCTTTATTTTCCCCTCTCAAAGTCCCTTTATACAGTCTGAGGATCTATACATACTTACTCTGACAGAAATGCACATATATGAAAAGGAGGGGCTAAGATGGGCCTATGGGAGAGCATGTGTGGCGTATGTCTTTCTAAGCCGGAGTTATGCCCCTCAATATAATATTTTATAGTTCCATCCTTTCCTGAAAAAGTTCATATCTTCTTTTTCTTTCTCGTTGACTAAAATCTCATTGTATATAATACCATGTTTTCATTATTCATTCAACAGTTGATGAACATCTAGTCTGAGTCCATTTCTTTGCTATTGTGAACAGAGCAGTAATGAACACAGATAAGAAGCCATCTCTGTTCTCTGGTATAGAGTCCTTTGAGTGTGTGGCCAGGAAAGGTGTATTCAGGTCATGTGATAGTTCTAGTGTCTCTTTTCCTGAGAAACTTCCACGCTGATTTCCACAAGGGCTGCACCATTTTGTACTGCTACCAGTAGTGTACAAGGGTTCCTCTGTCTTCATATCTCCACAGTACTTGCTCCTCTTGACAGCTGCTCTTACTAACGTAGGCTAGAGTCTCAAAGCAGTTTTACGTTGCAGTCCCCTGGTAGCTAAGAATGTTGAACATAGTTTTAAATATGTACTGGCCATTTTTGTTTCTTCTTTTAAAAATATCTCAGTGCAGTTATTCAGGGAAAGGTTAATATTATGAGAGTGATAAGTTCATATGACTTCAGGAGGATGGCATCTATGGTGAGCTGAATGTAACTGTCCCCCATAATCTCACAGTAAGTGGTCCTATTAAGTAGTATGGCCTTGTTGGAGTAGGTGAGGCCTTGTTGGAGGAAGTATGTTACTGTGGAGGTGGGCTTTGAGATCTCATATGTGCTCAAGATACCACCCAGTATCTTAGTCTACTTCCTGTTGCCTGCAAGGTATAGCACTCTCAGCTACTTCTCCAGAATTATGTCTGCCTGAACAACACTATGACACAACATGATAATGGACTGAACCTCTGGAACTATAAGCTGCCACTTCAATGAAATGTTTTTCTTTTTAAGAGTTGCTGTGGTCATGGTGTCTCTTCACAACAATAAAAACCTTAACTAAGACAACATCCTTACCCCATTTTCTCTTTCATTGTTTACCTGTCACATAACATTACAGAGGTAGAGCTGAAGGAGGAAAAACTGTAATCAGAATATATTATCTGAAAATCTTTATTTCCAAAATAATGTTCACAAAAATAAATAAACAAATAAAGACAAAAAATCTCCAAGCAGTTCTTAGCCCCCTTTAAACAAAGGTTGTCTCCTTGTTTAGATTTTAAGTTTCTTGTACATTCTAGATATTAGTTCTCTGTCAGTATACATCTGGCAAACATCTCCCACTCCGTAGGCTGGTTTTTACAGCTTCTTAATTGCAAGAGGTTTCCTTTTGTGGATTGTTGGCCTTATTTTCTGAACAACAGGTGCCTTATTCAGAAAATCCTTACCTGTGGCCTAATCTTAAAAAGTTTCCCTGATTTTTTTTTCTTTTATGAGTTGTAAAATTTCTGGTCTTACCTTAAGATTTTGATGCAGGAGCTAGAAAACAGTGTAGTACTGTCTACAGATTTTTCTGGTGCCGCCTAGCCATGTGATTCCAGACAGGTGTGTTTGTCCCACACCTCTTCTTTCCTGTCTTTGTGGCTGAGTTGATGCTTCCCACTTAACAGCTTCTATTTCAGGCATCTTGATTGTAATAGGCTGTGGAGAGGTTCTTCTCTAGTTCTGTTTATTTGGGGTTCCAAATGCTCCTTGTGTTCAGATGTTGGTTTTGTTCCGCAGATTTGGGGAGCTAGGGACTTTAATGTTGCCGAATACAATTTCTCTGTCATTAGTCTTCAGGTCCTTCATCTACCCCAAGGAGTCTAGTGCACAGTCTCTTGATCGTGCCCAGAGTTCTGTGGAAGACGTGGCCATGCTTGTTCATATTTTTTGTCTTTCACTATGTCTGAATATAGTAGTGCCCACCCTTGCCCCTTGTCCTCCATTCCTGACACTCTTCTGCTGCTTCGTCTGTGCTGGAGATGTGTCGCACTGTATCTTTCATTTCATTTACTGAGTATTTCGTTTCTAACGTTTCCATTTTGCCTTTTTCAGAGTCTCCATTTTGTTCCTGACTTTCCCATCTATGGACACAGTTGCCTTTTTTCTCCAGATCTAGGAATTATTTTTTTTACTTCATTCGCCCTCTTGTCTGCATCCTCTCTGAAGACACTACTCATTCGTATAAATAAACTTTTGAATCCTTCGTTGAACACTTTACTCTTTTCGGTATTTTGGGATTAGGTAATTAAGAAGCTAAAATTTCAGTGAGGTCACGCTACCTTGCTTTGTCATGTTTCTTTCCTTTTTCCTGTGTGGCAGTTTGCACATGTATTAGTTTGGACTGATCTCTTCCAGTTTTATTTAGAGATCTTAGTGATGAGCTTATTTTTGAAGATTCCATCCCCAGCTCTCAGACAGAAGAGTATACGCTATTCTCCTTAAGTCATCTATCGTTTGCCCTATCTCTTTCAGCTGCCCCGGCACTCCCTTAAGGCTTCTGATGCTCTCCTGCTCTTCCTCTGCATGGACTCAAGCCTGTTCTTCCCCACCCTGATAAGCACCACTCATGGTTTCCTATATGCAGCGTCTAGCCCATGATCTTGCCAGACGGTCCAACAAATCTTTTTGTACTAATTAATTCGAAGGAAAAGTTCAATCTGACTTCGATACAATTTTTATAAACTATGATGAAGTAAGTTAATTGCTTAGCAAATAGCAAAATGGGCTTATAGAAAGCAGCAGCAACAAATCTGCATAATTGTTATCCTCTGTTGTGTTTTCCTAGGCTTCATTTCACACACTTAGCATTTTAGCCTGCAAAGAGACAAATGTGCTCACATAATCTAGGGCTTTTAACCATTTAAACAATGAACAACCTTCTTTAAAAGGAAGACAATTTTAGCTGAGTGAAATATCCCTGGGATAATAAGTTCAAATTCTCCAGATACAGCTGAGCTTGATTTGCTCTAAGCAACATTTCCCATCCATGAGCACTCCCCTAAGAATTGTGACTGGCTCAGCTCCAATGCAGCTTAGCGCTTGCAGTGGTCCGCAGAAGACCCAGGATCTCATCATCAGCACTGCAAAATAAATAAATAAATAAACAAGAAAAATGCATAGCTTCAGATTATGGATGTTAAAAACATTAATTTCCCAATCCCTAACACAAACCACAATTGAAGCTTACACATGCAATATGTATAATTTGATCTATAGTATGATGGGGCCCAGAACACCCTGATTTGAGTACAGATAACTTCCTTACTGATTATATACTGTGAGGCTGCTCTTAGAAATATGGTTTATGAATCTGTAAATATGCATTATCACATAAGCATCACACACACCCTTGTGACATAGATGGGAGTATTTGTTTAGTGTCCAATATCTGGCTCTGGCCTAAATGGATCAGTTATGTAAACTAGCATGTCGCCAAGAATTTTCTGGAACATTAAAAAAAACACACACACACACAAAGGTACACGCAGGCTACTCTCCCCAAGAATTTCAGGAGAGAGCAGCACTAATCTATTGATTAAGATTATGCTGAGCGTTTGAATAGTGCCAAAGAACTAAAAAGAATTTTCCTTTTTGTCACAGTTCTCACAAACTACTAAAGAGTAGATACTGACTCAAAAAGGCCAAGAAAAATGAACAAAATGCCATGGATGAAATTATAAATTCATATGCAGAAAAGAACAGCACCACTCTAATGTATTACTGAATGCCACATCATTCTAAAAACAGTGATTTCCTGATATTCAGATCTGTTTAATCCCAGCAGCACCAGTTCATCCAATCTTGATGCAACAACCCAGGAGGCTGGGAACCTCTACCCCAGGATTATTCTTGCTGTCAATAGGGTGCTTATGGATTGAAAGCAGCAATGGCAAAAAGCAGGTCACCCTAGATAAGTACCACCTACCTTAGTGACTTGTGTCACTACCTAAAAATCTAGCCCCAAGTCCCAAACAGCAGGTGGATGTGCCCCAGATAAGTGACCGAAAGCAAAACAATGCTGTAGCAGCAAGCCACAGTGATGACATCTCTTGTCGTCTGCTGATCACGTAAGAAAGTGCCCTCATAGAACTAACGTGCCCTCCCAAGTCACACAACTGCCATATCATCCACGAAGCTTTCCTCAGCTTTTGTCATCCTGTGGGTTCCACTATGGCCTCCATTCTCCTGTGGGTGATGTCTAGCTCTGCAAACATGGTTCTTTAGAGGCAGAGACTATACCTGCCCTCTTTGCTTCATCTCCACAGACCCTGTTAGAGAGCACCTAGCACACGTGAGAAGCCAGGTGGTAACTCGTGGAGGGAACAACGGAGGTAAAGGGCAGGGAAGAAAAGAGTAGAGGAGGAAGGAATGAGAGACTCATGATGTTATCTATCTTGAGAGTTCAAGCGAGGCACCCAGAAAGTCCATAAAGCAAAGGCCCATGAATATGCTTCAGTGAGGTACATCTCCAGAAGAAAATCTCACCCCCAAGTCCAGGCAGCATGTTTTTGGCCCATCCATGTCACCAGGGTGAAAACAATATCACCTCCATAAAGCAGCCAATCTCCAATCCTGCCTCTTTGCCAGTGGGGAGGCTTGGAGAGAAACCTCTCAAAGTTGTAAAACTTCAAGTTAGAGAAAACATTCAAGAGTTCATGTCTAGGTACCTTTTGGTTTTTGCTTTTTTTTTTNNNTGAGATAGGGTTTCTCAATGTAACAGTCCTGGCTAGTCTGGAACTCACATTTGTAGAACAGGTTGGCCTTGAACTCACTGAGATCCACCTGCCTCTGCCTCCCAGCTGCTGATATTGAAGGCGTGTGCCACCACGCCCGACATATTACTTTTAATAACAGACAGATGAGGCCACATGCAAAGAGCTGGTAGAGAGTCGTTTAGCAGAATAAACCAAATGAGCCATCTCTCTAGGTAGTTCATGTCAGCCATGGTTGTCATTACCATACTCGGGAAAATAAGGCAAAACCAGAGGCTCAAGCACAGCCAGGAATGTCTACCAGACCAACTCAAAAGGGAATGGCATAAAAAAATATAAAATAAAAGACTGCAATTTTAAGGCATATGCATTCCGATCAGATTTCTGAATGCAGGCCCCAGGCTCTCAGGACAAGAGGTTAGACTGTTTCTGTGTGTCTTGCCCTAAAGCTAGGGGCTCCTGGGATGCCAGTCACGGCTATGCTCTCAGTCACCTGGTATCTCCTGCGTTCGATCCCTCACTCCTCTTTTGGACCGGATTTTTATGTCCCCCTTCCCAGCCTTCCTCCTAAAGAATCCTGTGAGGCCTGGCACTGCCTTTTCTTTCTAGTAAACGTCCATGAGGCAGTGGGCAGTTAGTTCTACGCACGACTGTATTTCTATTTCCTGATGTGGATTCCACTCATACTAACTTGGTTATTCGGCTTCAGTTTTATTGCTCTTGTAGTTTGGCCTTCTGCTGATTAAACTTGGTATATGTATAATCATCCCTTCCTTATCCTTGAGAATGTGTTCCAAGATCCCATGAAATTATGGATAATTCCCAACTCCACATATGCTGTATTCTTTCCTAACCAGACATGTTAAACTTGAGTTTACAGGTTAGATGCCACAATTAATGATAAAACAAAATGATAACACCATGCTGTCATAAGTCAGGTGACTGTTTCTCTGGAATTTCCCACATAATATTTCAGAATGCAGTCAACCACAGGCAACTGCAACCACAGAACACAGAAATGTGAACAAAAAGATGTAGAGCCTTGGTGACTGGCTCAGGTCCAGTGGACACAGTGGACAGCCTAGAAGGGAGGCCAGGTTCTCTCCCACATCTCCCTTCTTTTCTGCATCCATCCATCCATCCATCCACCCGTCCATCCATCTATCCATCCATCCATCCATCTACCCACCCTTTTAATCTAAGGTAATAAAATATGGATCGCCATATTTCTCAATGATAGAAGGATGGAATATTTGCCCTAGACTCTGAATTCCATCTGTAGTTTCAAGAGAGGTAAAAGATGAGAGAAATAGAGGGGTTGAATAGGAAAGAGAGAGAGAGAGAGAGAGAAGAATGAATTCTTTGCTTTTGAAGTCTTGCCTTAGCAGTGAGATACACACTTGAATGTTTACTTACCAAAAGTCCCCTCTGTGTGATAATCATCCTGGGATGTTGTAATAGATGGAAGACTTTGAAAATTTAGCAACATGGATAACCAAAGGCAACTATTAAACCTAGAATTAGGCACAAACGGCCTTTGAACATTCATCTTGTATAAAATGTCCCTGCAAAATCCTCCAAATGAAACCGTATATCAAAAGGTCTTGAAGCAATTAATCAATGGAGATTATTTCTGCTTGGCAGGGTGGTAAGGGGCAAAGCCTCATCCCTTTGATAAGGGTCTTATTCAGACTCCCAGAGCACAAATGTCTTTCAACGAAGGTATGGAAAGGGCTGGAAAAGCAGAAGGAATTCCACATAAATCCCAATTTAAACACTGTTTTGTGAGTGAAGTTCAAGCTAATTCATTTGAAGACAATAGGATCTATGGATATCAGTCTTCCTGGGACCCAGGAGCACCAAAGATACTCCAAGCTGGACAGTGTCATTCCTTCCATGACAGCTTTCCATAGCAGGTGTGTCCCCCCTGCCACCACTTCCTTCGTCACGGCCTCACTTGCAGAGCAAGAAGGGCTCTCTCAAAGACATCAGTTAATCCCACAAAAAGACAACCTACCAAGCGGGAGAACATCGTTGACAGCTGTATATATGATGGAGGAATAAATTTTCAAATATACAAAGAGCTCAAAAATTACATAAAATATAAGAACAAGAAAACAAACAACCCAATCAATTATGGGCTAGTTAAATAATCAGAAGGGGAAGTACAATTGGTCAATAAATGTGTGAAAATTGTTCAGTCCCATTAACTGTCAGAGTAATATAAATCAAAGCTACAGTCTAGTGGGAATGCCAGTCGTCAAGAAAATACACAACAACAAATCCCAGCTGGACTGTGGACAAAAGGGAACCCTTACACACTCCCGATGGGAATATAAACTGGTATAATCCTTCTGGAGAATAGTGTGGAGGTTTCTCCAAAAATCTATCTTATGACCCAGTGAGTGATACCCCCCTTGGATATTTACCCAGAGGCCTCTTGGTCATCATATAACAAGGATACTCCTGCGTCAAGGCTTATTGCATTGCAGTGCTAGCCACAATAGCTAAGCCATGATGACAAGAGAATGGGTAAGGTACATACGGTCTCCATATACAGTGGAATTTCTTTCAACCATAAGAAAAGAAGTTACATACATTTTGTGCAGGAAAAATGGGTACAAATGGAGCAGATCCTGCTAAGAAGACTGAGTCAATCTCAGAAAGGCAAATCAATAAATGTTTCTTTCCTTGCTTATGGTTCCTGTGTTTTGTGTAGTCATTTAAATCCTGTGTGCATCTATTAAATGAAAGCAGAAGCGAACTGTCTAAGAGAAGGAAGGGAACAAACAGAATGGAGTAGGAACAAGAGGGGAAAAAAGGTGGCGAGGAACAAGCTCAACATTCAATGTCTTGGCTTTTGAAATTAAAGCTCAGCTGAAGAGCTGGGGTGGTTCAGTCAGGAAAACACGCCCTCACAAGTATGAGGCCCTGAGTTCAGACTCCGAGGACTCACTGATGTGGACTGCTTTTCTGGAGGAGTTTTCATAGGCATGCAGGCTTCCCTTGCCTACCAACAAAAGCTTCTCTCCCTTGAAGCAAGACTGTGGGAAACCACTGGAATTCTGTGATACTCTACCCCAATCGCCTCCATTTGATGAGGCTTTTTCATTGTTTTCTTTCCCCCGAGTTTACTTACATTATTTTGCGGTTTAGACCTTCTTGATCTTGGATTTCTGTGAGGGCACAGTTTTCACATGGTTTTTATTTATTTTTATGGCTGTCCTTCTTTGTATTTGAAGAAATATCAGGAGAGTCCCAATAAGCCACTGCCTCGCATTCGGTGGAGAAGATGTCCATCAAGGTGTTTCTCGGCCTGAGCCTTCTGGGGAAAGTCCACTGAGTCCAAGGAGAACATTTGATTCCAATGGTTTGGTTTTTTGTTTGTTCCAGAATTTGGAATTGAACCCAAAGCCTTATGCATAGCAAGTAAGCCCTCTTCCACTGAGCTATGTTCTCAGCCCTTCTTCTGCTGCTTGTCGTCTTCCCATGAGGTTTGGACTTGTCTTATGTGGGTTACAGAGCAGTTCTGGTATGTCACACTCACCAAGTCAGGACCATGGAGCCCAGGTTTCAAGGTTCCAATCTGCTGTCAATTTATAGTGCTTGATATTAATGCTAGTTCTCTGATATCAGAAAACATTTGCTTGTAAATAAGTTTATCCATCTCAATTCAGCCATAACAATAATGAAATGTTTTCACAAATGGGTGTCATTAGAGGCCATTCAGTTAGCTCTAAGAGACTAGGTTCAGTAAGACAAACAGTGCATGATAGCAGTCGCCCATGTGAGCTAACAGGGTCGATAATGCAGAAAATGCAGACTAGAGCTGAGTGTGGTGGTTCATGCTTGCAATCATAGCATTTGGGAGGTAGAGGCAGGAGGATCACAAGTTTCAGACTAGCTTCGGCTACACAGAAAACCCTTCTTAAACAAACAAGAATGTTGGTAACCAGGGCCTGGGAAAAGTACCTGAGTCCTCTTAGGGAAGGAAGGAGAGAGGTCACCTGGGAGTAAAGGTCTAGTGATCAAAAGCACATGTGGTAAAGACTGTTAACGGTACTGATTGTGTATCTCAGAACAGCTAGGAGGGAGGGGTTCGAATGTCCTGATCATGATGAAATGAGAAAAGCATAATTTTAACTTGATTTTAACACAACATACACATGAATTTAATTCTCACATTATAGTCTCTAGACAAGTCTATTTATAGGTCTATCCATCAGGCCTTGCAAAATAGAAGATTCACTTAACAGATCTAACTGAAAATAATATAATAAAAGGAATTGATATAGAAGACAGCCAGGCATAGTAGTGTGATGTAGGAGGGTCATCTGTCTATGTGTTACTTTCATTGGTTAAT
>LOEQ01002766.1:222883-245690 GCA_001685075.1 Bramus lutescens
CCCTTAGGTGGGTGGAGTAGACAGAACAGAATGCTGGGAGGAAGAAAGCCGAGTTAGGCAGACGCTTTGTAGCTCCGGCCCAAAATGGACATAGGTTAGAATCTTCCCGGTAAGCCACCACTTTGTGGTGCTAACAAGATTATTAAAAATAGGTTAATTAAGATGTAAGAGTTAGCCAAGAAGAGGCTAGATATAATGGGCCAGGCAGCGCTTAAAGGAATACAATTTGTGTGTTGTTATTTCAGGGTATAAGCTAGCTGTGCGGGGAGCTAGGCTGGATGAAAAACAGGCCCGCCCCCCTTTTGCTACAGTAGTGCATACCTTTAGTCTCAACACTTGGAAGGCAAAGGTTGTTGGTTTACTCTCTGTGAGCCCCTGTGAGCTCAGGTTAACTGATTCTGTGGGTTTTCTTGTGGCGTCCTTGACCCCTCTGGCTCCTACAATCCTTCCTCCCCTCCTTACTCTGGATTCCCCAAGCTCCACCTACTGTTTGGCTGTGGGTCTCTGCATCTGTTTCCATCAGCTGCTGGATATGACACCTTTCTGATGATAGTTAGGCTAGGCACCAATCATGTTTGCCTTTCTGGGTCTGGGTTACCTCACTCAGGATGTTTTTTTCTAGTTCCATCCATTGTCTGTAAATTTCACTATATCATTGTTTGTAATAGCTGAGTAATACTCCATTGTGCAAATGTACCACATTTTCTCTATCTATTCTTCAGTTGAGTGATATCTAGGTTGTTTCCAGGTTCTGGTTATTATGAATAATGCTGATAGAAACATAGTTAAGCAAGTGTCTTTGGGGTGTATGAGATATGCTCAAAAATGGTATAGCTGAGTCTTAATCAATTCCCTATTCTGAGAACCCACCATATTGATTTCCAAAGTGGCTGTGCAAGTTTGCACTCCCACCAGCAGTGGGGAGTGTTCTCCTTGCTCCACATGCTTACCTAAGCTATCACTTGTGTTTTTTATTTTAACCATTCTGACAACTGTAAGATGGAATCTCAGAGTCATTTTGATTTGCATTTCTCTGATGGCTAAGAATGTTGAACATGTCTTTAATTGTTTCTCAGTCATTTGAGATTCTTGTTGAGAATTTTCTGTTTAAATCTGTATCCCATTTTTAGATTGAATTATTTAATTTTTGATCAAATCATATTTCAAAAATAATAAACAACAAAGTAAAATAATTTTACTTTAGTTTTCCTTAGAATTCACTACTACATATCCAAGTGCAAATTCACTATATATCCAAGTGAAAAGTTATTATCTTTTTAGTCTTTTAACTACATAATATTGGGCACCAGAGTGCAATGGTTTCTCAACTTGGAAAAACATCAAGTCAGTTTTATTTTTGAGGCCCTTTTTATATTCAATGGTTTTGTGCACACAGCAATGCAAAACTTAGATACAGTTGACACTATGTGTCCATAATTCAAACAACCTCCAAAGAAAATATTCAGAAAACAATGGTTGCATTAAACAAGCTTACATAGTTTTTCCTTGCTATTGTTTCCTAAAGAATACAGCAAACAGCTACTTACATAATTGCTTTTATTATGAATGACAAGTAATCGAGACAGTGTTTTCAAATATATATCATGGTGTGTGTAAGGTCTGTGTACACATTCACCTTTTTATATAAACTTGGTGGAGCTGGAAATCCTTGAGGAATGCTGGAATTAGCCTCACAAATGATGAGAGTCACCTGTTTTTGAATTGTTCAGACACCTAAGTTTGTTCATCTATTGTTTGTCTTGGACATCTTCAAATATTATGAGAATTATATTTCCATAGTTTGTGTCCTTTTCATCTTAAAAAAAAACAGGTGTTATGCTGGCCTTGAACTCAAGACCCTTCTTCTCTAGCCTCCTGGTGCTGGAATTCACTGGCATGTGATGCTGCACCTAGTTTATATATTTCTGAGATAGTAAAAATGTGTTTATTTTCTTTTCTGTACTTTTCTCCACATAATCTTTCAGATCCTTCATGAATGGTATCTTTTTAATGTTAGCAGTCTGGGTTAGATCCTATTTCTGGGAGATGCTGGAGGGGGAAAAGGAGATAGAATGATCATAGAAAGACAGAAGACTTCCCTTCTGGTGGTGGTTTGAAAGATGTACTCCCAAAGGGAATGGTACTATTAGGAGGTATGGCCTCGTTGGAGGAAGTGTGATACTGTAGAGGTGGGCTTTGTGCTCTCATATATGCTCAAGCCATTCCCAGAGAGCACTTCCTGCTACCCACAGAATCAAGATGTAAGAACCTCAGTTCCTTCTCCAGCACCATGTCTGCTTATATGCTGCCCCCTTCTGCCGTCCATTACAGTAATAGAGTAAACCTCTGAACTGTAAGCCACCACAATGAAATGTTTTCCCTTATAAGAGCTGCTATCATGGTGTCTCCTCACAGCAATAGAAACCCTAACTAAAACATTTCCTTCGATGCACAGCCCTTTATGGATCATTCCTAATGAACCATGCACAGTGTGAGTGGAGTTAGGCTGGGAATGTGTGAACTGGCCAGTTTTATTCGTAGGCTCGAGCTGGGCAAGGCTCAGTAGACACCTGGATGGGAGAACTGAAGCTGAAGCATCTCCTACAGCTGGAAACTCTGGAAGGGAGCACAGAGGAATGTCACCACTAGGCGGTGAGTACTGTTTAAGTGCCAGGAGACAGAATGATAAGATTAGAGTTTTACCAGCACAGTTAGAAGATTATACAGACAGACAGATAGCTTTAAAGAAAACCGTTACCTACTGAAAGATAAGACTATAGCTTTACAAACACAGATAACTGATTATACAGGCAGACAGAGAGCTTTAAAGAAAACTGTTACTGTTATTAAGGAAGGCGTGGTTTATAAGGGGGAACAGTGGTTGAAACACCACAGATCATATCCCTGTGGTGCCATCCTAAGGGTCCATTTTCCCAACAGAGAACATCCCATACATGGAGATAAGAGTTCTGGTAAGAGAATGATGAAAATTGGGAAAAGCGAAACATTGTATTTCTTGCATGTTGAAATGTACTTCAAGATAGCCTTAATCACTGCACACCGCTCCCTCACCCCATGCAGCACCCCAAATTTGAGTTGTAGGACTCCAAAGACAAAACCTGAAAGTAACTAAGAATTACTGTGTTGTTTTTACTCTGAGTGGTCCACACTACGGGATCTGAGCAGATATGCAAGACCAGTAAATGCTTCTTTTTGTCATCGTATGATTGAATACAAGGTAATATTTCTATTGCTACCAAGTCATCATTTATGTACCTGCTCAGAGGTACATGTTGAGCCTGAAGAGATCGGGGATGATCATGTGAGTTGCATTGTATGCAGGTCGATCACATAGTTCAACAACACGGAAAGGTGTGTCTATTGTCACAGCCAAAACAAAGGCTGACACAGAAGCCCATCTCCAAGCCTGTGAGAAGCTCTGACCTGGATCTACTCCCTCAACCTTGAGTCAGGAAGCTTGATGACCAATGGGTGAGGCAGACAGTGTGGACAGCAATTCTTCCTAGCCATGTCTGCCCTCTGCAGGGACACCACTGAAGATATGGGATCTGACTAGTAAAAGACAGACATCTCAACCTTCTGTGGTATCATCTACCAGCTGGGCCTTGTTTGTGGATTCTAAAGAATTTCCGTACTCCCATTGATACATGGATTTTCTGAACATGGGTGATTTGCACCAATGGGGATACACCAGCATCCCTCTGTCTCCACAGAGGATGGATTCCAGGACCTCCTGCCAACACTCATACCCATGGGTACTCCAAGCCATAAAATGGTGACCTGTTTGCACACACACTGTCCCCATCCTCCCAAACACTTAAATCATTTCTCAATAACTTACCCTATTTTCGGTGGTTGATCTTCATTGCTGGCTTAACAGGACTTAGAATCAGCTGGATATGCTCACGAGGGCTTTCCCAGGGAGGTTTAACTGAAGCGAGAAGAGCTACCCTGGATGTTAGCTGCACCACCTGGTAAGTGTGCTTCCAGACTGAATAAAAAGGAGAAAATGTACTAAACGCCAGCACTCATCTCTCTGTGTCCTGACTGTGGTGCCATGTGATCAGCTGCTCATGCTCTTACTGCCATGGCTGTCCGTGCCATGATGCTCTGGAATTTCAAACTCGGCCAGCATAAGCCTTTCCTTCCTTGGATTGTTTCCTCGGGTACTTTCTCCCAGCAGTGAGAAAATAACAGATATACTGTGCAACATGATGTGACTACCATATGCAAAAACCCTGTCTCGTTTAAGGAACAACAGGAAAAACATCTGTGTGTGTTCAATGCAGATATTTTCGAGCCTTGGTTGGCTGACCTGTGGATGGGAAAGATCATCTTTCTTTCATAGGCTTTCCTGCTTCCCAAGGCCTCAGAGCTGGACTGCCTGACTCCAGGGCACTATTGTTCTATATAGGAAGCTTGGTTTCTCAAGCAGATTATGAAACATTTGATATATATGTGCCCCCAAGAGAGCCTAACTTACCTAGTAAGCCAAACAACTGAGGTTCTTGCATGTTCAACTCACATTAGACACCCACTGTTGATCCACCAGTGCTGGGCAGCTTCCAGCCAGGGTGTTCTGTCTCTAGCTTCCTGTCCCAGCTCCTTAGAGCTGCATAGTTTCCTGACCCTGGGTATTTCAAGCAGACAGACTCTGAAGGAGCTTTTCTGAGAGATTCCCTAGGATGGACTTCCTCTAACCTGAAGTCAAAATCAAACCCAAAATCAGATTTCTATTCAAACCCCAGTAGCAGGAGTGGCTGTGCCCGGTAGCATGGACTAAGCCCTGGGCACGGGAAGGCTTCAGTCCCCAGGAAACTGTGCTAGTATGATGGCCACAGCATACAGAGGTCCAAACTCCAGCGAGGCTGAGTTTCTGATTCCAGTGTGGTGGCTTTAGATGTCTAAGCACCTTTGCGTTCTTTTTAATGCTTAGATTTCTAAGAACAGGAGGTGGGAGGCACAGAGTTCACAAAGCAGGAAAGCTTCTATCTCAGTTCTTTGTATCAAACCCAGGGTCTCATGCATGCTAGGCAATAACTCCACCAATGAGCTACAAAAAGGGGAAGCTTAATTTCAGGCTGAAGAGAGAATGCATGCATGTGGCTTCTACCTGAACTTTGCCAACCCACACATTTTTAATTAACTTCTCAATTGGGTTGTAAGTCCAATGACTTGGGGCAGGTCCAGCTATTTCCTTTAACGGTTGATAATGAATAATCTAGTGTGGCTGTCAGCCAGAAGTGGTTTAGTTCCTGGACAAAGTCTAGGTCCTAGGTCTCTAGAATGGTAGAATTCCAGGAACTATGGTTTTGTGGGACACTTCTTGGCCCTTCTTGATGGAGCCTGACCCCCCAAGACACACATCTGATTAGCAGGAGTTCGGGCCCACTCATGCATTGCTGAGTGACTCCTGTTAGCCCTGATCTTCTCAACAAGGAAACAGAAGAGATCCTTCAGCCCTTTCAACATTAGAAATGAAGGTGTGAACTCCAAATGTAGAGGAGGAAATGACACAGGAGAAATGAGTACTTGTATCCAGAAGGAAAAACTAGAAGATGGGGAAACTGCTGGGATTAAAGAGAGCTTGGTCCTCTGACTTCAGCAGGAGCTGCTTTCTTCCCAGTGACTGGCAGCACTGGCAGGAATGGCGGGATGACTCATGGTAGGCCTGATTAATAAGAAGACTTTAATAGTGGCCAGGTTTGAGTTAATAAATATGAAGAGCCTAAATATGTGTTTTTAAAAAACAAGTAACAATAGGGGAACAAAACTGAGATAATCCCACTATGGAATTATTCCACATTACAAAGTACTTCTCAAACAGTTGCTAAGATGAATCTCAAGGGAATGATGCTAAGAAGGAAAACTAATCTAAAAAGGCCATATACTAGAGACCTTCACCTCCACAGTGTCTTGAAATGAGAGAAAACATAGGAATAGAGACCAAGTTAGTGGTTCCCAAGAACTGGGGCTGGGTGGAAATCAGTCCTGCCTATAAANNTGGCTCCAAGGACCTGGTGTACAGATAGCCTTGTTAATTTGGTGAAATCTGAGTAAGGCCAGTGGATCATACTATTATCATCTTATTGCCCATGACACCGAACAGTGGATTACATATCATCACCATAGGAGAAAGCTTATGAAGTATATGTGGGAGCTACCTGCATTATTTCTTAAAATGTTTTATAAAATACTGGACAAAGTTAGAGACGTCTATAGGAGAAAAGCAGAGGTATATAAATATCAAGTCTACCTGGAAATACTTTAAACCCAAACCCTCACACTCAATGCTTTAAAAATACTGCTAACAATGAAAATGCATTTAAAAATTAATGTGCACTGTGCGCGTGAAAAAGGTGTGTTTGAAGCGAAGTTTTATTCTTGCCTTATTGTCTGCTATTCTTTCATTAAATTTCATAATTGTTGAGGTGTGGTGCCACAACCAACAGATGGCCTTTGGAAAGCCTTTGTGTTACAATTCCCAGGAAGAAAGGGGACATGACCCTAGGTCACTAGGCAGAGTCGCTAGGATGGCACCAGTATCCTTCTAAAGCAGATGGAGTAAGAAGAGGCAGCATTGTGTTTTCTGTGGAAAGAAGCAGGTGAGACAGAGTGAATAGCTTGGGAATCGCCAGTGCTCTCTGGCAATCCCAGAGAGCACTGAGGCAGAGCCTCACCCTAGATGTATGTACCTGGTCCTGAGGTGACTCGAATGAGCGTCTAGAGCCCTCGAATTAGGAGAACAAGAAAGAAGTTCTCTAGGTTGTGGTCTCGGGTCTAGTTGACTTGGATATGATATGCATGCTCACTTGTAGGCTCTCATTGAGTCTAGGGTTAAGCTGTCTCTAGAAAGCGCAGTCCTCCAGAGTCAGTGAAGTAGCAGTCATCAAAGTATACAAGTAGAAGGACCTGCTTAGCACAGAAGAGTTGACCACCACTGGTGTGGACAGACCTCTTCTCCTCAGCTGGCTTTCACTGATTGCCAAGGCAGGAAACAGCACTTGACTGAAAAGTATTCTGTAGAGTGTCTCTGCCAGTCTAGAACTTGGGGCATGTAGTCCCAGCCTGATCTTCATCCCTCTGATCTTCCAGGCATGTAAATCTTCTTGTAGGTATATGTTCTTGACATATAGGCCAGACCACACTGGCATTTCTATCTAAACCACTTTCAAGTACAGTAACCTCCCTAATGTGGCTCAATCTAACTGGAGGACTATGGGAAGCTGCTAGCCATTCTTCTGGGAGAGATACCCCAGAAGACTTCCTCCTAGGAGTGGCAGTGGATTTTCTGCAGTTCTCCAGCTCCAGAACAAATCGTTATCCATTATCTCTGGCAACTGAAAACAGACAGTCACTAATGGCTGACTTGTGGCCAGAGGTGAAGGTCTTTCTATCCCCAGAAGTGCTGCCTAACCTCTTCATGTCTAGCTATTGGTCATTCAGCTTTTTATTAAACCAATCACAGTGACACATCTTCACACAGTATAAAGGAATATTCTGCAACAGGCAGGCATGATGCTGGAGTAGCTGAGAGTTCTATATCCAGATTGACAAGCAGCACAAAGAGAGAGTAACACTGGGCCTGGCTTGAACTTTTGAAACTTCAAATCCCTCTCAGAGTGACACACTTCTACCAGCAAGGTCACACCTATTCCAGTAAGGCCACATCTCCTAATACTTCTTAAGTAGTGCCTATGAAGGCCATTCTTATTCAAATCACCACATGGAGTATCCTCCAAATCCCCAAAATGACAATGGCAGACTGTGAGACCACTGTTAAACACACCACTTCCAAGTGTCAGCCATAATGCATTCAACCTGTGTGGCCTCAGGCCATACATATCTTTAGCATGATTAATAAAAACCCAGAGGCAGGAATTGGGGTTCATCCTGATGGTCAGAAAAGCAAAACAGCCAGCCACTGACCCTTACCTCTGTCTCAGACTGAAATGATCTGCTTCCAGGAATCTCAGAGACTGAGTTTGAGAGCTGTCTCCTCTCGTTTTATATTCCTCTCTAGTGCTGGGATTAAAGGCGTGCACCACAACCACCAGGTTTTTATGGCAAACTAGTGTGGCTACTGGGCTTAAAGGTATGTCACCAGTCACCATTTACTGGTCTGTAAGGCTGATCAGTGTGGCTGTTTTATTATCTGAACTTCAAGCAAACTTTCTTTATTAAAATACAACTGAAATATCACTACACATATCCACAAAAATTACTCGCCTTGGAGTGTAGCCTTAGTTTGTCTGAAGCACTGTCTCAACTTTTTCTTTTCTGGGGACAGGCACACTCACTTCCCTTAATTTGAACAATGTGCAAACAATGTCTTCTGGCCTTCCCACTGGATTCTGCTCCTTCAACTGCAAAATACCCCTTGGGAATATTTACCTCCCAACTCTAAGCAACAAACCAGCACAGCTCCAAAACACTAAAAAACAAATTATCATGTTTTTTTCCATCCCAACCAGATTGGCATGTGCAAGGCAGGATCTGATTTTGACACAGCAAAAAGCAGAAGGTGAAGAAAAACCCCACTTCTTAGCCCCCAGCTTCCCTGGGCATAGGTCTCACTGCAGCCCTTGGCTTTCTCTGGGCACAGAATTCCACTGATGCCTGAGTCTTGTTCTTGGAAATCTCTTTTATAGGGTGGGCCTGGCATTGGGGTGCTTAAAGATGTCCAAGGGCTAGCCTTACATACTCCCACTCTTGAGAAAGACACAGACTTAGTAGATTAGGACATTTGAGGGGAAAGAACTGAACTAGCTCTGCTCTGTATACTTCCATGTTTTCAAATTCTGTAGACAAGGATAGACTTGGTCAGGTGGTTAACTAAGGGTCCAGGTATCCAGCTGTTATTAGCCACGGGTCTAGGTATCCATCCAGATGTGCCTGTGAGTTGTTGGGTGCAGTCTTGATTAAGCCCATCTGGCTCCAGGCCAGCTCATTCTGCTCCTTTGGTAACATCTGAAAATTAAACTGCCACCTGTGTCCCTGTCCTGTTTCTCTCTTGGTTCTAATCATAGAAGTAGGGTCTAGCTTTTTGGCTCACCCAAGAACCTCAGTTGTTTTTTAAGTCAACAAACAAGCACACAAACAACAATCTCTGCTTACCCTGGGCATTTTCCCTTCATGAGACTGAATAATTACAGTAAGCTACATTACCTTAAAATAATCTGAAATAGAAATTACAGGCTGGTCTTGTAAATAGTTAACTTTAAAACTTGCCAACTCTCTACAATTTTGAAGTAAAGACAGCTGGAGTAACAAAGTTAACTTTGAAGAAATTCTTTAAAGTATCACTATTACTCAAAATATATTGGATTTTTCTTTTAATTCCATAAAAGAAACTAGGTTATAATGACTAAAAGTCTCCCACTGAAACCTGTTCCTAGAATCCTCAGCTCCTAGGGCCACCATGCCAGAGCTAGCACGTAACCAGATGTCCTCCAAGGGTATACTGACGCCTGGAGCCTGTGAATTTGGAAGGAAGGAACAAATCCTTGCGAAGACAGATGTATGCAGAAGCATTGCTCTCACAGACTCTGGATGTCCTTCGTGTGACCCCAACTAAGCTACTTCAGATTGCTATGTTTCATCTTCTTTTCAATTCACCAGAAATCTAGACTCAGGTCACTAGTGAGTGCAGTGTGATTAGGGAGCTGTGGACAAATTCTGTGGAAAGATACTTGGCTTCACATGTCAAACAGGTGCAAGAAACTGCTGTGTGAAGAAACATAGTGTGAAGTTTGAAAATGGAAATCAAGAGTTTCACAGGGCCCTTAGCTTTCAGAATTCGCAGATTTTCATTGCCAAGGGGACCCAGTAAATACAGGTTCTCTGTAAGTCTTCACTAGATTAAAAAGTTACCTATCTCTATCATCATCTATAAATCATCTATATCTAATACATACATACACTCACAGTCAGAAACAACTGGAAAGAAGCAGGGAGAACATGGCAGTTTTCATATTGACAAAAAACTGGCCTGGGAGTTATATGTGATAGCTTAAATGAGAAATGCCCTCCATAAGCTCTGTTCTTTGAGCATTTTGTTTACAGTTAACGGCATTGTTTAAGGGAGTTTGAGTGCACATTGAGATTACATGGCCTCATCCTATTTCCATTTCACTCTCTGCTTCCTGCTTGAGGATGCGATCACTCAGCTGCCCGCTCCTATTGCCATGCCTGCCACTTGGACCTGTGTCTCCCTACCATGCCCTCTGGAAGCATCAGCGAAGGTCACCTTTCTTCTGTGACTTGTTTTGCTGTGGTGTTTGGTCACATCCCCAGGGAAATAATCAGTACACTATGTTTGCATCATATGACCAAAAGGTCTACCTAATAAAAGCATATAGAACACTGTTCAAGTGTTCTGCTCTGCCAATTATCAGAACACATTCAGACTTTAGAGATTTTTTTACTTTACAAGAATTAAGTATGTAAAATATATAAAGTATGTAAAAATATGGTTTGGGCCCAAATGCATTTTCAGCATGTTTAGACATTACAGCAAGCATATTTATCTGAGTGGTTTCTTTTTGCAATTAGTTTCATTTTTCATTTTCATTTTTGTTTTAGGTTAGGTGCTGGACATTAAACCCAGTGCCTTGCATAGGCTAAGCACATGGTTGGCCTTGAGCTATTCCTCTGGCCCATCATTTGCCTTATGTTTGATGTAGACATTGTCAAGCCTACTAGCTATGAAGGGCACATACTCCTAGTCATATAGAAGAGCCATGTCCGAAGAGTGGAATATCAGAACTAACTCTGTGTGGCCACTCGCTGTTTAGTGTTCAAAGGCTGGGACCAGAGTTGAGATAGATTTTGTGTGGTTTGGAGCCTAAGCTAAACTTCAGTTCCCAGGCAATCTAGACGCCAGTTTGACTGACAGACCCAAACACAGACCCTTATTTATCTATCACGGAGCATTTGAATCCCTTGGAAGAGCCTCCACACCCATAAAGTTGCTCATTTTGTCTTGACTATGAGAGCAAGATATGCAGCACCAAAGGAGTTGTTTTATTTGTTTGTTTGTTTTAAGAAATAAAGCCTATTTAATTATGGAGGACTAGTTGGGGGAATTTCTTACAAATATTGGAAGGCAATATGATTAAAGACTAAAATTAGGGATTTCATGGCCAACTATGAATTTCACTGATTCTTATTTCCCTTCCTCATAATAAAAATAAAATTGGTTGGTTAAGTGTGCACCTGGATTTGGTTATAAGTGTTTAAATCTTCCCCACTTGGAAACACTTCACAACAATCTTTAAAAAAAAATACTACTAATATGCTTTGCCCAAAACTCTTGGCATTGGTTCCTGGAAGAAAATTTTAACTCTTTTGGATCAAATCCTTAAGAAGTAGCAGGGTACACTTAGAGACCTGTTGAACAGTCTAGAGACCTGAAGAAATAGAACTGAAAGCCACTCTGCCACCCAATCACGAATATGAATATCATGCAAGCTGCAGTAGCGAGAACAAGGGGTTTTCAGTACAGACCACTGTGTTAATAAGCTTATTTTAAGACACATTGCTAGGTGTTTTGGAATTCTTTCCCATGATCAAAACCTCTCATTCCTTTGTTTCTTATGCACTCTGGGTGACTTGTCATTGTTAACAGAGGAAATGAATCTTTCTCAACACTTGATCAAGCATTGGCCGTCATGCTGTCCAGCTAGTGAATCCAAGGGTGTATTAGGAGTGGTACACAATAAAGGGTCTTCAGGACCCCAGCATAGGCAGCATACCTGTTCACACCTTTCCAGACTCTGGAAGGGTTTTATAGTCTATCTGTTAACAAGCCTCAGAAATGTGTATATGTAATGACCTAAACCACATGCTCACTGTTTTCTAAAATAACAATAAAATAACAGGACAAAGATTCTCAACTAAAAATGTCTTGACGTCATTGTAAATGTTTTCCATTTGGATAATTCATGCCAGCTTAGGGTGTAGAGGAGTTGATGAAGTGGTTTGACTTGTGAAAGTTTCTAACACCCTAATATTCATGTAAAGTAATATAATACAGTCTGATACCCTCATACGAAATGAAGCAAGATTGACAGAGTCGGCCTACAGATCTTAAGCTACTGAAGTAATTGTTGAGTACTACAGTTACCATAATGAACTCCCTACCGATTTGTGCTAGGCCTGTTCGGTCGATTCTATGTCTCAGATGAGTAAGCAAAAATATGCTATGAAAACGAATGATGTGTGCCTCGTATTTCTGGCATGTACTCACACAACAAATTCACAAGTCAAGGCATTGGTCTGTGATAGATACTGAAAAGAAAAAATTTTAAATGGGAGGTGGTGTAGGAGGGTCATCTGCTATGTGTTACTTTCATTGGTTAATAAAGAAACNAATTTGTGTGTTGTTATTTCGGGGTATAAGCTAGCCGTGTGGGAGCTGGGCCGGACGAAAAGCAGGCCTGCTCCCCCTATTACTACAGGGAGGCTGGAGAGACAGTTAAGGCATTAAGAGGGTTTACTGCTCTTCTAGGGGACCCAAGCACTCAGGTTAGAGGAATTCACAACCACTGATAACTCCTGTTCAAGAGATTAGTGCTCTCTCCTGGCCTCCACAGGCACCTGCACACACATAGCATGCACACACATAAACATAAGTGGGCTTGGGGGCATTTGGGGGGATTTTTTAAATTTTATTTATTTCTTAATTTCATTTTACATTCCAACCACAGTTTTCCCTCTCACGCCTCCTCCTTCCCCCCAGCTCACCCCCTCATCCACTGCTCTCAATGGGTAATGGCTGCTGCAAAGAGTTAACAAAGTCTAGCACATCAAGTTGAGGAAGGACCAAGCCCCTACCCCCTGAATTAAGGCTGAGCATGGCATCCCATCATAGGGAATGGATTCCAACAAGCCAGCTCCTGCACCAGGGATAGATCCTGCTCCTACTGCCAGGGTCCCTTCAGATAGTCCAAGCTTCACCACTGTCTTCCACATATGGAGGCCCTAGTTTCTCATGGAGACTCCACAGCTGTTGGTCTGGAGTTCATGAATTTCCACGAGCTTGGTTCAGCTGTCTCTGTAGATTTCTCTATTAGGGTAAGTGTTTTTAATTAAAGTCTTAAAAGAAGTATGGGTTCATTTTGCCATGTTTTCAGGAACTATAGTCTTATTGTTCGAATGTTTCTGCTGAAAAGCAGGCTGTCTTAAAGGAAGGGTCTCTCAGAAGGCTGATAATCCCGTGGTACCCCGGAGCAGAAAGAGACAAGAAAGGGGCATCTTTCCAAGGCATGCCCTCAAGACCTCCTCAGCATCCTCCTACATTCTGTTACCTCCCAACAATGCTGTTTTATCATAACTCCATCAGGAGATTAATTCACTGAGTAGGTGAGAGCATTCCATATCCAAATACTGCCAGGTAGGGAACAGGCCTCCGACATATGAGGCTTTTGTGGGACTATTTTAAATTCAGCTCATAACAGTCAGTGCTCAATATTTTGGATAGCCGCCTCACACTGAAAATCCATCGCAATGAATTGCTTTTTCCAGAGAAGTCTACACTGATTGTGGGAGATGAAAAAACTGAATATGCTCTGGAAAAATGTAATGATTTCCCTGCTTTGGGAATTGGTACATATAAATTCAAAAGGAATCAGGCAATAGCTATCATGGCAATGATAAAATGTTTACATTTCTTTATCTTTTGTATTTTCTTGGGAACCTGACCGATAAAAATTCTACTGTTTGCTAGCACCCTTTCTTGAGAAACTTCTATTGATTTACTAATGAAAACAGAATCAAACTATAAGAATGGTCATGACAAACATTCACTTTTCCTTGACATAAAGACTATGAGAAAAAATTATAACCCTATTTCTGATTCTGATCCCAGATGTGAAAAGCAATTTGAGCAGCAGATTTCCAACCCTGAAAGATGCGGCATATTATACTACTATACCAAATTGTTCACAGTCTTTTGATTGAGGGATCACACACCCCGAGTTGCTGTCATGTTACTTTCAATGTCTCTCTGGAAGGGGAAGAGATACTTGGGCAACATACATGACATGCCTTGGACAATAGAACAGAGCATATACTGATGTAGGAGGGTCATCTGTCTATGTGTTACTTTCATTGGTTAATANCAAGGCAGTTTCTTTATTAACCAATGAAAGTAACACATAGAGAGATGACCCTCCTACATCATTCATCCATGGATGAAAACCTGTAATATGTTGGTATAGGAGGTCCTTCTGTCTATATGTTGCTTTAATTGGTTAATGAATAAAGAAAGTGCCTTGGCCTAGTTGACAGGGCAGAACTAAGGTAGGTGGAGAAAACAGAACTGAATTCTGGGAGGAAGAAAAGCAGAGTCCGAAAAACACCATGGATCCTCCACCTGAGATGGACGCTGGTTAGAATCTTTCCCAGTAAGCCACTGCCATGTGTTATATACAGATGACTAGAAATAGGTTAAATCAAGATGTGAGTTAGCCAATAAGAGGCTAGAGATAATGGGCCAAGCAGTGATTTAATTAATACAATTTCTGTGTGGTTATTCTGTGTGGGCGGCCAGGAAGAACAAGCGGGCCCTCTTCTACGATGATGTGGCAGGGAAAGAAACTTCTTAAGAGACACTGAAACTGGTATATTATTGGTAACTAGAGCATAAAGTTGAGAAGCTGAAAAATGCAAAGCAGTGAGACTAAAGGCGAGTGGCACACACAGTGAGTATAGATGCTCAGAGCATAACAATGTGGAGTCCTGTGGCATCACTCAGCTTCAGCATCAACTTCTGGACTACCTACCCCTTCTTGGGAACTGTAATACAAGTCTATTGGATGAGACTTGGTTAGTAGAGTTTGTCTTAATTGAGCAGACAGCTCTCCCACTGAGATGACATTCACCCTTTCTATCCTCATTCTGTCCCAGTGGTAGAGAGATCTGCATCTCACCTCTGTGTTCCCAAGGCTGTTTCTCTATCAAGCACCACCTCTCCCTGTATTTGTAACTTCCAGATGCATTTAGGTATGATCAATGTCATGTGACTCTAATATCCATCCTGACTACTTCAGTACCCACCACCACCTCCAGCACACCACACGGCACTGAACGCCTAATGCGTTAGCCTGACCAGTTGTCTTCTTGCTGCATTCATGATTCTACAGAAGCTTCTTTTTCGTGACTGTCAGAGTTCAGAGAAGTTTTGTTCAAAGGAAAAAATGGATTATTCTGAAAGGAATAAGCTTTGCACTACAGTACTCACCAATTCAGTACGCAAATGCTATGCAAATAATAAACATTTATTTTAAATGCCTGAGCTGATGCAGGAAGACAGGAAGGATGTCATTCTGGCAGAGAGAGGCCGCACAGCATGTCAGATGTAGGGAATAGACTAGAATTAGTTTGTGAGCTGATGACAGACAACTTTGAACACGGCAAAGTATCTGTGCTCTTCCCTCTGTGGACAATGAGAACTGCCACAGGATTTTGACTGTGGAAAAACATGTTTCCAGCTGCATTTTAAGGACCCATAATGAAAACTGAAAGGCAAGGAGTGGAAATCCCTGGATACTGTGATTCTATCAGGTGTGATGTCAGTCACGGCAGTCACGCAAACGGTGGTAGGAAAAAACATTAGAAATACAGGCAGAGACACGCAAGATGAAACTAAGTAGAGCTAACTGTTTGGAGGGGAAAGGGTAGGTAAGAAGGCCCTGAGCATTCCTGGTCCAGCTGTTGGTGGCCAGAGGATGGAAGAAGGAATGTGTCGAGGACAGTGAGGTCAGCAATAGACTGGGGTTTGGCAAGATGCCGCTCAGAAAGACGTTGGCTCTAAACAGTGGTGGGGAAAGAAATGCTGCTCTGAGTCAGCTGCAGAAAATGACAATCAGGAGGGAGAAACAAGGATAAACTGTAGGAGCCATGACAGAACACAGGCAAACATAGTCTGGAAGCGGCTTGTATTTCAGAATGCCTGGCAGGGACATCCACAGAAACCCTGAGAAAGCACGCTCAGAAATAGAGAAGACTCGGGAAACTGAGGGCAAGAAAGTTTCAGAAAGGAAAAATGGACTGGTAGGCATTACAAAAAAGAAAACATCAGCATCAAGACAAAGAAATCTCTAACATAAGTAAATTTTAAAATTCAGGTAGGGCGCAGTTCATTACAGGGGCTTCAGCCGGCATTGCAAGCAAGGCTCAGGTTCATCCCGAGCACCACAAAGGTTAATGTGCACCATTTCCTGAATTAGATAAATTGATGATGGTGTAAGAGAAAATGTGAATTCCTGTGAGGGCCACACTAACAAAAGATCATATGGACAGAGAACACGACTTCCCGCTACAACCCTTAACATGACTAATCCACGTCTATGCAAATCATCGGTTCCATCTAGGGTCTTCTGGTTTCCCACGAATGAACTAAACTGAGGGATCACTAGCCATCATCTCCTGCTCTCAAAGACGGTTTTCATCCTGTGTGATGAAGCTGTTCATGAGTTTGCTCTCGGTGTTTTTGTGGGGATCAAACCCAGACAGGGCCTCTTCGGAGCTTGGCAAGTGCTTTACCATTGAGTTGCACTCACAGCCTTTAAATTGATTAAAACACGATGTTACTTTGTCTGACTGTCCAGTCTAAATCCATCATCCTTTACTCTATAGAGCCAGAGAAGAATTTTTTATCAATCATTAATTTTCTTATGAAAATTCCTAGACTCACAGCAATGTACAAGCCAAAGCTTGAGTTTAAAATCCATGATAAAATACATGTGCGCTTTTAAAAACTGAGAGATGCTAGCGAATGTCTTTTAAAAGCCTCATTCCTAAATCACAGAATTATTTTTGCGAAGAAGGGTGTGGTGTGACATTTACTTACCACATTTAGGTACCATTTCTGCCCTACAAATAGCAGGAATGTATCCAAAAGGCCCAATTACTGTAAGCAAGTATTTCCATGAAGAACATCTGGCTTTTTGGCAGATATGTGGATGATTAGGTTGATTGCTGTTCTGTTGCCCTGAGATGCTCTGCCTCTCTGACTTGGGCAAATGCCCTTGAGTCTACGCAACAGCTTTCCCTTTTACTCCAGAATACTTTTGACTTTCTCGTCTTGCAAACTCTCTGGTTCTGTTCCAGGCTTGGTGGCCATGCTCAGCAGAAGTTTCTTCCACTCTTTCTCACAAACTGTACTCCAACCTCTATTCTTTTCCCCATAGGTATTTTATGTATAAACAAGTACAATTTATAGTTCGTTAATTATTGTCTGTAAGGCTTCAGCGCAGTTCAGTTCTGCTATTGTCTTGGGACGCCCGAGAGTCTTTCTGTCTAGCGAGCTGGCTGTAGATGTCAAGGGGACACACGAGCCACATGTCAAATCCCCCTTGATGTTCACAGCAGCTGTAAATGCCAGACAGAATATAAAGTTATTCACAGGCAACCTCCAAAGCAGAGGAGAAAGCAGAATCATACAGCACTAAGTAGAATCTGAAGCCTCGGGACTCCAGAGAATACAGGAATCACTGTTATTACTTAACCAAGTAAAAAGAAGTAGTGTATTCCAAACAAGAATCAAAATATATATGTCTGCAAGAAAATCTCGTAATGCCTGCCTGCAAATGGGAATCTGCCTACAAACCAAGGCAACTCCACCTTCACCAGTTGCTGTGATGGGCAACTTTCCTGGATAAGTTAGTGCGCTAGAGATGCATAATGAGATTTCCTAGTTCTAGTTTTGACATAACCTAAATGGATATCACCACTGAGAAGATTAAAGCATATAGTATACATATGTATTATCATGGAATATGACTTAGCCGTGGAAAAGGAGGGAGCCAGGCATAGCCAAACATGCCTGTTTTCCTGGCTACTTAGAAAGATGAGAGAGAAGTCACTCTTGAGCCCAGGAGTTTGAGGCTAGCTTTGGCAGCATAGTAAGACCCTGATTCCAAAAATAAATAAATCTTTAATAATAAAGGGAGCCTGTTATGTGGAAAAGCACAGGAGGACCTCCAGGCATGGTACTGAGTGAAATCAGCCAATCAGAGAAAGACAAATACCGATTAACTTCAATGTGCAAGATGACTCAACTGGCCAGACTCAAAGAAGCAGGAAATAGCCTGATGGCTATTTGGGGGAGGGGGGGCAAGGAGCTGCTGTTACATTGGGTGCATGCAAGTTTTATTTTTACAGAAAGAACAGGCCCTAGATGTCTGCTGTGCAGCCCTACTTACAGTTCACAGTCCTGGGAGTCCGTGTGTTCATCTCATGGAGTGTGTGTACTCTGTCACGTAAGACACATGCACCCAGGACTGTGCTCATGGGATCTATTCAGTGTGGAGCGCATACAGATCTGACATCTATGCTCTTTCTACACAATAAGATAAACTCACCCAAAGAGTAACTTCATCCCACAGGACTCCAAAATCCCACAAGCATTAAAAGAAACATGCAATTTGGGAACAAAGTAGCAGAATTCAGCGAATAATCACTTACCCTGGTTTCCTTCCCCTCTCCTCTAAAGAAATCTTGTTGGCAAATCAAAAGCAAAGGAGAATGTTTACAATTTTCCATAATCTAAAGGTATAGAAGCTACAGAGGAATTGCTGCTTGTTCCTGTTCTGAATAAACTTTTAAATGGCATGAGTTCCTCGTGGTGGGTATACCGAACTCTGCCTCCGAACAAAGAAAGGGCTCGCGGACTCCCACAAAGAACTCCAGTTCTTCCACAATCCCTTCCCTCCCCTGAGACAGCATTGCCTTCACCATTTCCACCAGAGGAAGAAAGGGTGACTGGCTGCCATCTCTCAGCTGCTCTGGGAAGCTCTGTGGAACGAAGCGCCATGTGACAGCCACCTCATGCTCTGCTACCGGGAGTCAAACTGTGAGTCAGTATCAGCCCTTCCTTTCTCAAGTAGCTGCTGTCAGAGAGAGAATAAAACGTACATGCTTATCATTGTCTTTTTTATGTATAGAAGGGGCCCTCCTTCAAATGACTCTAGATACCAATGGTTCATTTGGATTGACTTTGACTTCTCTCCTTTCTAGTGTTTTCTTCTTTGCTTGTTTAACTTTGAAAAGTATGTTTCACTTTATTTACTGATTCATGAGACTTACAGGTTTTAATGACCGTGGATATACAGTTGTTATTTTTTTTCTTTTATGGAGAATAGATTTTTTTTCTTTTCATACAGTGTATCCTGATTATGGTTTCCCCACCACCACAACTCCTCCCAATGCCTCCTCTCCTCCCCTCCTGTTTGGATCCATACCTTTTTGTCTCTCGTTAGAAAACAATCAGGCATCTAAGGAATAACAACAAAGTAAGGTAAAGAAAAAAAAAGAAACAAATCAGAATATGTTTCAAAGCACAACAAAACAAGAAAAGAGTCAAAGGAAAAGCACAAGAAACACATATAGATGCAGAGATACGATACACGTTTGCACACATGAGAATCCCATAAAAATCCAAACCGGAAGCCGTGGGATGTATGCAAGGACCTGCAAACGAGAGAGAGAGAGAATAGAAAGATTCCCTGAGCACCAACTTAACATTATGAAACAAAGAACCTCCAAAGATGCCTTTGAGGTCATTCTGTAGCAATAAAACAACTCTAAATGACATTCTGCTATACTCACAGATTTGTGACTTGCTCTGCCATCATCAGAGAAGCTTCCTTCTGCAGCAGATGGGAACAAATACAGAGACCCACAGTCAGAAAATATACATAAAACTGAGAGACCTGGGAGCACTCCTTTCTGCTGTTTCCAGATGATATTGAGCCTGACACTTTTTAAGAAAACCTTTAAAAGTCAAGTTGAATAGACTGCTCCCATTCTGTGATAACTTTTTTACTTACTTTTTTTTCTACATACGTACATATGAGGGAAAATAGCTGAGAATGTTTATCAGTAGTTAATGATACAGCTATTCCTTAATGGTAGGTCTGAAGATTTCAGTATTTAATATTTATGGATATTCCCTCAGAAATTTTATTAATTGTAACAAACACATTATTCTAAAAGAGAAGGCTTTAATAGAGGCACTAACAATAACAAAAGAGCAAAAATACTTAGTTTTTAGTTATTAGTAATGTGTCTAATTATTTTATATTTGTAATTTAACAAAGACTTTGAGAAAATTGATGTGTAATTTGAATGTAATTGCCCCATAAGCTCATAGGAAGTTGCAGTATTATGAGGTGTGACTTTGTTGGAGTAGGTGTGGCTTTATTGGAGGAAGTGTGCCACTGTGGAGGTGGTCTTTGAGGTCTCATATATGCTCAAGTCATGCTCAGTGTTTTAGTTCACTTCCTGTTGCCTGAGTATCAAGATGTAGAATCCTCAGCTCCTTCTTCAGCACTATGTCTGCCTGCATGCCATCATGTTCCACCATGATGATAATAGACTAAACCTCTGAACTGTAAACCACCCCAAGTAAATGTTTTCTTAGTTGCCATGGTCATGGTGTCTCTTGACAACAATGGAAACCCTAACGAAGGCAATTCACAAAGAAATACCATTTAGAAAATAATGCATTTACTTCAAATAAATGAAAAAATAAAAATTCATATAAATGCTAGAAATAAAAAGTCTGGTTACAGAAGCTAGAAGAGAATGAGATACAGCATGAAACTCTGTAGGTAGAGTAAGTGGTAGAATTGATAATTAGATAGTAGGGTAGAGGAAATTTTCTAGAACTTATCATAGAAATGAAATGAGAACAAAATTAGAAGTTGTGATGTATGCACAGTGGGAAGCCATCTCTCAGAAGCAACTGTTTCGGGCATGGGGAAAAGCCCACCAGAAGCAGTGTTATTAACCAAGAGTGGAGATCTCAAGAAAGAGGGAAGACTGAAAAGCCCCACCCAGAAAATGCTGCAAAGAGCGGCCTGTCAGCTCACCTAACCAACACATCTGGGAACTGAATGTCACAGCTGAGTCCACCATTAAAGCTCTCGGAGTGCAGGCCAGACAGTGCACAAAGATACACAAAGACAGCAGACGTCTCAGCACCGGAAGAATCCAGAAACCTCTGTGCAGAGTACAGGGGGAGCAATAATGCAGGGCAATTTTTCATTGTAAGTGTTACTTGTAAATGGGAAGAAAGAATTCTTTTTCAGCTTATCAGTCAAGCTACCTAAAACCTCAATACTGAGAAAGGAAGAAAGAAGAGAAGGGAGAAAGAACGGCTACCGAAGGCACTATATTCATTATGTGAATGAGAGTTTAAGAGAGGGAAGACATTTCCCTGAAGTCAGAAATGAAACTGAACTACGAATTCAAAGACAGAAGCAAGTGCTGCTGCCATTGGCCCTCCTGGGAATCTTGAGGACAAGAGTGGAATCTGAGCACCACTGATCTATAATTTGACATTCAGAGGAAGGTACACAGCGTCTGCATGCTGGGAAGTCATAGCAGTAACCAAAGTCCATAAAGACTGAATCTCCATGAGGGAATGGAGTAAGGGAAAGTTATCCTGCCAATGACAGGCAGCAACATGCTCAGCTGTCACTCAGCTGCCATGTCTCTGGGCACAAGGGCAGCAGCCTCCCCTGAGCTCAGTCCCTGTAGTCAAACTGTAGAAGTAGTAGACTTTTTAAGTTCCTCAGAAAGTACCATGAGTTACTTATGTTAATGAATTTCATGGAAATAAATTTCTGACAGAACTGACTTATAGGAAAGTTAAACATTGATGATCTTGTCACAGAGCACAGCTCATGCCCCACATGACAGATCAGGCCAATTCTGATAATGAGGGTATTAATTTTAATTGACACAATAATTGTGCATGATTAAAGAATACAGTTTGATACTTTGCTATACAACATAGAATGATAGGATCATGTGATTAGCCTCTGGATTAGCTCTACATTTATCATTGTACTGTATGTTTTCGTTGCCTGAGATTTGTCCTGCCTGGTCCCGCAGCCATTCAGTCCAAAAGAAAACACAGAGGCCTACATTAATTATAAACTGGTGGCCTATTAGCTCAGGCTTCTTATTAACTCTTACATCTTAAATTGGCCCATAATTCTTTTCTGTTTTAGCCACGTGGCTTGGTACCTTTTATCAGCAAGGCAGTCTCATCTTGCTTCCTCTATTTCTAGGTGACAATTGCAGACTGAGCCTTTCCTCTTCCCAGAATTCTTCTATTCTGGTCACCCCACCTATACTTTTTGCCTGGCCACTGGCCAATCAGCAGTTTATTAAATCAATACAAGTGACAAATCTTTACAGGGTACAAGACCATTGCCCCACAGCATCTTTTCCTCCAGATGTTTTGAAATATATAATAGTTAACCATTGCTTCTTGTCAACTGCTGTGCTATGGAGCATTCGTATAAACTGCCACTCAACAGCTCTCTACCTGCTACCATCCCTACAGTGCCCATTTATTCTTATTTCTACTTCAATGGAATCAACTTTCTTTGTCTCTACATGTGAATGATATTTGTATTCCTGTGTCTGGATTCTTTCACTTAAATTGTCCTCAAGCTAATTTATGTTGTCACAAAAGGCAGAATCACAATTGTTTTTATGAATAACATTCCACCCTATATAATATACCATGTTTCCTTATGTATTCATCCAGTGGTGGATACATCATGAGTTCTATTTCTCAGATGTTGCAGTTGTTATGGTTTTCGTCTCTTTAAGGAACAAGCCACACCCATTCCCGGTGACCCCTTCCCTCCTCTTGCCATCTTGATTCTCACTGTCCCCTCTTGCCGTGTGCGCTGCCTCTCTCTCCCGCTTCCTTTCTCTTCTCCTTCTTTCCCCACTCTTTCTCTCCTCTAAGTAATAAATA
>LOEQ01002766.1:245720-279513 GCA_001685075.1 Bramus lutescens
ATCCAATTCTATTCCATACAATGTGTCTGCCCACGTGTCTCCCACCCATGCACCCACCCTCCGCTTGCAGCTGGGAATCTGCACCTTCCAGGGACTCAGTGTCACCAGGACCAGCCCAGGGCCGCATGGCTGGGCCCTGCACGGGGCTGGCGGCTCTCGGGACCTACTACCCCAGCTGCTCGGGACCTGCCAGCACTTTTAAAAAATCATAAAAGCAGTGGACTTTCTAATAAACATTGGAATGCATTCTGTATCTGTCACATACTGAGCTGATTTCCTTTGACTACGTATCCATTGAGAGAATTGAATTATAATTAGGTCTCCTTGTAGCTTTTAGAGGAACCTCCATACTCTTCTCCATAGAGGCCATATAATTTACATTTCACCAACAATGGATGGAAGGTTCCTACTTCTCCATTTTTTGTTACATTAGCTGCTCCATCTTGCTGTTATCTTCTTGTGGTTTCGCTGTGCCTGTCCTCAGTGTGCAGAGACATGAAGACTTTTTTATATACTTAATGACCATTTATGTATCTTCCTTTAAGAAATGCTTACTCAGATCAGGTTTTCCTTGACCAGATTATTTGTATTTGTTTTGTTTGACTTGCCTTGGTCTGGTTGTTGTTGACTCTTTTGATTTACTCCTGTATCCTGGACATCACTCTCTTTTTGGATGACTAGCCTGCAGGTTGCCTCTTCACTATGCTTCTTGTTGCCTTTGTCAGACCTTGTTTCTTTGCTGGTTGGCCTAATGCAACCCAGCAATCTAGTTTTGGTTTTGACAAGCTCTGTGTGGCCCAGGCCTTGTCATCCTTATGAACTTCAGTGCCTCCCAGGGGCTAGGATCACAGGCATGAGAGCACTTTACAGTATGTCCAGCTCTCTACTTGTCATTTTGTTCCCTGGAGTTTATGTCCATATTGATATGCTTATAGATACACCCTTTATGTTTCTTGAAATATACTTATTGAAACACCTGTTAGGTTTCTTCAAAGTATAAGGTCTATGTTTAAAACTCTGAACTGAATAAACATGGTTGTCTTGTATATGGAGAGAGGGAGAAATTGATTTCACATGATGCAAGAAAGCAACCTAAAGGTGGGAACCCAGGGAAGCACCCCATGAACAGCACATTAGTCTGGTCCAGACTCCTCCCTGTAGTTGTTTTATTTTTACCTCTGTACTCTTTGGGGGCCTGCCACCCAGATCCCAGATAAATACACAAAGGCTTATTCTTTTTGCTTGTTTCTTGACAGCTTTTCTTAACTTAAATTATCCCATCTACCTTTTGCCTTTGGGCTCTTATCTTTATTGAAAGAAAGAAAGAAAGAAAGAAAGAAAGAAAGAAAGAAAGAAAGATTCTTTCTTTCTCCATTGCTGATTGTGTAGCTGGGTGGTTGGCTCCTAATATCCTTCTCTCCTTCTCCTGCTCCTCAATATTTCCTTCCCAGATTTCTCCTTCTATCCATTCTCTTTGCCTGCCAGCCCCATCTATCCTTTCTACTATCTTGCTATTGACTCTTCAGCTCTTTATTAGACCAGTCAGATGTTTTAGACAGGCGAAGTAACACAGCTTCACAGAGTTAAGCAAATGCAACATAAAAGAATGCAACACATCTCTGCATCATTAACCAAATGTTCCACAGCATTAATAAATGTAACGCATCTTAAAATAATACTCCACAACACCTACCCCCAACTAACAGAGAGATGCCTGCAAAGCTCAGGAGAAGATATGAAATAGGGATTGAAGAAAAGAGCAAGTGTCTGAAGAAGAACTGCCTGGTGATGCTTGAGCTAGCTTTAAATTCGGTTCAATTTCACAAGTATGTAAAAGTACAAAAGTTCTAAAGATAATTTGGCTTTACAGTTTCCTCAGAGGGGAAAAATGTGATATTCCTAAAATGTGTTTGTTTTGTCCATGGGGGAGGGTGAGTTTTTGTATGTTTATTTTTGGCTGATTGCTTTGTTGTTTTGCAGACTAATCTGTAAATTGAAGGCAATAAAATTAAAGACGATCAATGGCAGTCTGCCTTAAGTGGAATTTAAATGAATCTAAACAGGAAATGACCTAATTGCTCTCTTATAAGAAATTGACCAAGAGAAGTTTGGGAACTTTATCAAAATTGAAGGAAGATATTAAAGATGAGAAAATTGGTAAGAAAATTTTAGAGACACATCCTAGATTGCCCAGCTTTTCTCAGCCCTCGGCTTGTGTCTATCCTCTCTTCATCCTCTACCAGAAAAATGGTTGGCTTCCTCCTCCTTGTCCGCCCTTCCCTTCTGCTCTCATCACCAGCCATCCCTAAGTAGAAAAAAAATCCGCATCAAAGGAAAAATAACTGTAATGGCCTCTTTTAGAGCAAAAGCAAGATAGAGGAAGTCTCCATAGTTAGTCTAATTCTCTGGGGGCTGGGGGGGAGAGAAAAAAACTAGGGGGCAGGAAATCTAAAGACTTTCCTTGTGGTGTTTCCTGTATCATATTAAGACTCTCTGGAATTTACTAAAACATTTCAAATCACCCTTTAGCATGAAAACCAGAATATGCTGATTTTATTCTTTCTAAATGTCTATTTGTAAGGGCATCTCTCCTCCCCTCCCTCCACCTCCTTCTTTCTCTCTGCTGATTGGTTCTTAACACAGAGAAAAGTTTTGACCCAAGGCTTCATAACAAGATTCCCTTGCTCGCCTTTACTCTTTACGTAAGAGATACACATTTTCTATGGTTCTAAGAATCTTCTATCAGGCCGAAGAGGTGGCTCGGTGGGTAACTGCGCTGCCCTGGTAGCCTGACAACCTGAGCCTCTGCACCCAGATGAAGGTAGAAGGAGAGAGTCTACTCCCCAGAGTGGTGCTCTGACACCTACGCACCCACTGTGGCCCAGGCACCCGCACGATGTCATGCACACACACAACAATAATGTATTTTCTAAAACAGTTTAAGTTTAAAGAATGTACTCTCATTTAATATAATTGTGATATATTTTTTGGCAATTATTTTCCTATCGTTATTAATGTGCCAGTTTTTTATACAAAATTTTGTGGGGTAAAGTTTGCTCTGGCCCTAAATAGCAAAATCTATAGGTACTTCCTTTTTATATTTTCCAGTTTGTTGTGCTGAAACTATCATTCTTGAAATATCTGCTTTAGATGTTTGTATGTGAATATAAAGGAATTTTAGAATGACTTCCGAGTTTGCAATTATGGCATTATTTCTTGCTGCCTGTACTGTCCCTCCCTAGCTAACTACTTGCCTGCCCCTTCCCTTCAGCTACAGCTTCTTCTGAGAAACCAGTTATTCTGGGTCCTTAGCCAGATCTAGCTAGAATACTGGGGACGCAGAGGTGGCTCAGTGGTAAGTGTACGGGCTTCTCTTTCAGAAGACCCATGTTCAATCGCAGCACCCACAACACAACTCACAAAGGGAATCTGGTACTCGGTTCTAGCCTCCATTGGAGTAGGCACACAGATGGTGCACAGATATACATGTCAGCAAAACACTCATACACAGAAAATAAAAAGTGACTTATATAAAGTTTGAGACCAAAGTGTGACCGAACAGGTACTGACCATACAAAGATTAAATCTCAACGAAGCCCAATATAATTGTAGATATTAAAATGCTGTTTGGAGCTTCCTAGTGGAATGATTTGGATACAGCGTTCTCAAATGTTTCATTCTAAAAACCCAGACATTAAAATAAGAAGGCGGAAGGTTTACAGGAGAGAAAATTGATATCTTACTGTTGGAGGTGATTCTTTTGCTAGCGACTTTGAAACATAAATACAAAAAGGGGTTTTTTGTTTTCTTTGTTTTGCTTTTTGTTTTTCGTTTTGTTTTGTTTTGTTTTGTTTTTGTTAAAAAGCTGCCATACAGATGCTTTTACGTGGTTTCTGGGCTTCACTCCATGGTAATGTATGACATGCATCTATTTTGTCAGTGTTGAAAACACTATTTTTGCTAATGGGAAAATAGAATGTCACCTCAACATTAACTTGTTGCTAATAGATAATCCTTCTAATATAAATGGTGTTAGATGATTTAATATGTAACTTGCTATATATGCACATTATAAAGTTATCAAGATAAGACCAACATCGTTTCCAAACACTAGGACTAGATTTTGAGTCCCTATGTTTGCCCACTCATCAGGCTCGTTGTGGCTGTAAGAGCTGCTCCTGTACTGCCTGCGATACAGAGCTGCAGGAATTAGTCTCCGAGACCTGCAGCGTCATGATGTGTCCTTAACATTTGTTCTTTTTAGTTTTCTGATTGTTTTCAAATAAAAGCACAAATGTCCCAGGATCCAAACTCACTAATCTGAGCATCAAGACTCCTGTGCAGGCTGAAGTGCAGGACATCCTCTCTCCCTCCACCTTCCAGAGAGAAGGAACTGTTTACTAGCATCTAAAGCAGTGGTCCTCAACCTATGGGTTGCAACCGCTTTGGGGTCACATATTGGATAATCTGCATATCAAATATTTACATTATAGTTCACAAGAGTAGCAAAATTACAGTTATGAAGTAGCAATGAATAGATTTTTTGATTAGGGATCACCACAACATGAGGAACTGTATTAAAGGGTCACAGCATTAGAGAGGTTGAGAGCGCTGCTCTAAGCTATTCAGATATGCAGATGTCTTTTGCACCCAAAGCTGCAATTAAAGACTAAAGACCTAATAGATGGTGATGTTTGACTCTACGAATTTCCCCCTGCCTTGTCTTGCTGAGCTCATGGTCCAGGATTATTTCTTAAATTAGCCAGCTCTTGCTAAAATATACTATTCTGTAACTCTCAAACTCTTGCTAGGACCAAAAGAAAAAATATATAAAGGACTTTTTAAAAGATCCAAACAATAATAACTTCTGCATAAAATATGTAACACATGGGAGTTCGGGGCCAGCCTGGTCTACAAACTGAGTTCCAGAACAATTGGGGCTACTCAGAGAAACCTTGTCTCAAAAAATCTAAGGAAAAAAAATAGCAAAAGCTTATTTGTTTATACATTCACTGTAACTTGAGGTTATTAATAATTTCCGAGGTCAAAATTAAATGTACTAATGTAAAAGAATAAGCCTAGATGTCTATTTACAATAATAAAGCTTTACATTAACATACACTGGCACTGAGAACAAAGATTTTATGTTTTATCTGTTTGCCAAATAGGACATTTAAAGCCTACCAGTTGGAGTTTCTCCCAGTGTCTCCAGCACAAAGACATAAATGTGTCTGACTGCTAGTTCGTATGTTTTCCCCACTGGGTTAAAATTTTCTCTTGCCAGGAAGCCATCCCCCTTAGTAGTAGGAAAAGCTCATTAAAATCAATTATTCCTTTTTGTGGCATCACTGCTGAATTTCATTATAATCATAAAATTGTTTTTAGTGGACAAATATTTAGATCCATTTGTAAAATCTGTATTGGACTTCATAATCCAAGGACATTCCCATTACTTCTAAATCTGAGATTGATCTCTTTTGGAAAACATCTGTTATCTTTTCATAAAATAATTACGGGATAGCCTGTAAAAATGGACAAATGACTACATGAGCCATCACCATTAAAGGGAGATGTTACATATTATTACAAGGGACTCTTTTAAACAATAGCCAAAAACTCAGAACTGGCTACAGGGTCTCCACAGTGAACTCCTGGGAGATGAGGAACTAAATAGCAAGAGCTAAAACCAGCTGAATTTGTCACGGGGAAAAAAGAGAACACATGGAAGATGCCTGTCAGCTTGGAGGAAAAAGGACTTTGCCAAGTACTGCTACCACAGCTGAGCTATGAAACAGAGAAAACTAACCCCTACATTCCTATTTCTCATCTCAAATCTTTGTCAATTTGTTCTAGAGACATGTTCAAACGGGCTTCAGAGAATCTGGGTGATACCATCTTCAACTACACCCATAATAGGTTTTCCGGCATTCATTGTCACCCCTGTGTCTGATGTAACATAGTTGTGACTCCCTAACTCTTTAAAATCCTATCTAAACAGACCACCAGCCTCCACATGCTAATAATCCCAATGCTAAGAATGCCATCCAACAATAGCTGAACCTTGTAGCGGAGTTTTCTCAGTTTGCTGTAACCTGCCAAGGTTCCCCAGCAATGAATTTGACAGATGCCTCAATTTATAACTGTCTTATTCCTGTAATTAACTAAATCTCACATAACCACTTCCACCGAGCATGTCATTGAGGGCAACTTTGTGTATGCTTCTGGGCTATTGACTCAAGAATAAACTGTCCCTTATACCTTTGAGGTAAGAACTGTAGTTTGGGGCCAACAACCTGAAGATCCAGTTTTCTTAGTATCACCTATTTGAAGACACTGTTGATGTTTGTCCTTGAGCCCAATCTTGGAGCTTAATGGTGAATTTCACTGAGAACTGTAAACATGTATTCATTTCTGGGTTCTTCAGCCCATACTGTTGATATATGTGCTGTTTTACACTAGTGTGACACTTTTATTCTGTCTTAGCTTTGCAGTATATTTTGATCCCAAGCAGTGCAATGTCTCCAGCTGTGGTTCTTTTGCTAGAGATTGTTAAACTTAGAACAATTGAGAATCTTCTATGGTTCTATGCAAACTTCAAAATTTTTTCTACTTATAAAAATAATATTGTGGATGTTTTAATAGAGATTTTCTTGGCTCTATTGATTATTTTGGATGGTATGGCCATTCAAACAATTATAATTCTCCTGATTTATTAATATATTTTTAACAACAGCCTCAATTTCTTTCATGATTGTGTTGTAGCTTTCCTTGTACAGACCATTCACCTCCTTGGTTATATTTATTTACAGGTATTTTAACTTTTTGTAGCTACTATAAATTGAAATTATTAGTCATAAATTGCCTTGTTGGGTTTTTTTTTCCAGACAGTTTCTTATTAACATTTACAAATGCTCTTGACTGCAGGGTTTGGGTGTAGCTAAATGGTAGAGCACTGCCTACTGGATTCCAAACCAACCCTGAAGGAGCAAGGGAGTGGGAAGGTTGGAGAAAGGGAGAGGGGATAAAAAGAAAAAGCAGGGAAAGAAGTGGAGGAAGAAAAGCTACTGATTTTGCATATTGATATTATAACCTACAGCTTTAGTTTAGAATTTTGCCCTAATCTTAATGGAGTCTTCTGAGATTCCTTGACTTCTTCCCAATTTAGATGATTTTCTTCTTCTTTCTTTCTTTTCTTTCCTGAAACAGGGTTTCTCTGTGTAGTTCTGGCTGTCATGGAACTAGCTTTGTAGCTCAGGCTGGCCTCAAACTCACAAAAATCAGCCTGCCTCTGCCTCCTGAGTTCTGGGATTAATGGTGTGCAGCCCTTCTGCCTGACTTAGATGCTGTTCATTTCTCCTGTTTTCTAGTTACTGGGATTTCTAAACTGTGCTGAATAAAATGGCAAAAGTGAGTGCCTCTGTCCTATTCCTGAGCACAGAGGAAAAGCTTTCATGTTTTCTCCATCACTAGTACATAGTTAACACAAGCTATATTTGGTTGTTTTTAACTCTTTTACTCTTTTGGGAAGCCGGCCACACATCTCCCCCAGTAAATCACACCAGAGGCTTATTCCTTTTTATGAATGCCTGAACTTAACTTGGTTGTTTCTAGCCAGTTTTCCTTAACTTAAAATTATCCCATTTAAATTTTGTCTCTGTGCTTTTACTTTTCTCTATTTCTGTATATATTTTCTTTCCTTCTTACTCTGTATCTGGTATGTGGCTGTGTGTCCAGCCCCAAACATCCTCCTCTCCTCCTTTTCTCATTTTATTGATCTCCTCTTCCCAGATTTTTCCTTCTGTTTATTCTCTCTGCCTGCCAACTTTGCATATCCTTTCTCCTGCCTTGCTATTGGCCAGTCAGTTCTTTATTAGACCAATCAAGTATTTTAGGCAGGCAAAGTAACACAGCTTCACAGAGTTAAATTAATACAACATAAAAAATGCAACACATCTTTGCATCATTAGACAAATGTTCCACAGCATAAACAAATGTAATACATCTTAAGCTAATATTCCACCCATTTCTCCATTTATGTCTAAATAAAAAGGAAAGGTTTAATTTTAACATAGTGAAACTATATACAACAAAATAGTGATCAAGTAAGAATTACATTTACAATATTCAGTCATTTGCATTTAACAAATTCAGAGAAAATACTCTACCATCCATCCCCTCTTAGTAACACCAATTTTTTATACCTAATTTACTTCCTATCATAACTAAGAAAAATTAAAACACTAATTATTTAATATTTAACTCTATCAAAGACCCCAGATTAAACAGCAAGAGCATTGCAAGAAAATTCCAAACTCTAGACATGACAGAGACATCAATCTGCAATGTTGGGACATTTATTTTCAGTTTACAGGCCTAGAATGTCTGACAGGCTCTTCTCTGAAGCAGGAATTTTGAAGGACTGTCATACCTTGTATTAGCAAAGTTTAGCAGTCACTTTCCTGTGTCCTGAGAATGTCTGACAGGCTCTCCTCTGAAAAAAATTTTGAAGGACTGTCCTACTTTGTTTTGGCAAAGTTTAGCAGTCACTTTCCTGTGAGTCCTGCTTGCATGTCCAGTTTATATAGTGTATTGCCAGCAGCCAAGGCAAAGCAGTTTCTTGCACAAATGGCTAGTGTTACCACATTGAAAGCAAACTCCACAAGCAGTTTCTTTGATGCCCATCATCTTCTCTAGAGTAAACTGGTGCTTCCTGGAACAAATATGTCTCATTGTCATGAAAAACCTTATGTTAACAAAGCATTTTAAATGCCATATTTTATAGATCTTTGAGGTATTTGAAGACCATTTATCTATCTAAATATATCTATTTAATCTTGAAAACATACCTAGTAGGACTACAAGTTTAATTATTATAGACTAACTACTAACCTCATTTCTTAATTATACATTGCATCTTTAAATGAGCAACATAAGCACAATACCCCAAACAAAAGTAGAAACATATATACAGTGTAACAAAAATAACTTTAGATTTGTATCACTGTACCAAAATCCATGCCAATGCAAAATATCTGAGGTTAATAGTTGTCTTTTTAATCATGTATTCCTATGGTAACAAAAGCAAAATCTCTTCTCCAAAGCATTTTTTTTTTGCTTCCATTTGGCAAACAATTTTTTGACTTCCATTTTAAAGTTAAGATAAAGTTAAACTGAAATTTAATGCCCCAACATTGCAGACTACTGTCTCTGTCATTTCTAGAGTTTGGAAGTTTCTTGCAATGCACTTCCTGTTCATTCTGGGGTCTTTGATGGAGTTAAAGACTAAATAATTAGAGTTTCAGGGTTTTTTTTACCATATCTAGGCTGGTTTATTTCTTCAGTCCTTTCAATCCCATGTCTCTTAGCAGCTGTCATTTGCTTATCCATAATAAAAAAATTCAAAATCAACACAAAATCATACAGGATCCAGAGTCCCCGTGTATTTCCCATCTTGAGAGATATTTTTCTTTTATATTACTTTTACTCTTTCTTTAAAGACTACATTTATTTTATTGGGAGGGTATAAGACAGGGTTTTTCTGTAGCTTTGGAGCCTGTACTAGAACTTGCTCTGTAGACCAAGCTGACCTTAAACTCACAGAGATCTGCCTGCCTCTGCCTCCTGAGTGCTGTGATTAAAGGTGTGCATCACCACCGCCTGTCTTTACTTTATTATTTTTAACTGTTTCTTTCTGAGAGTGTCTACACCCATTTTCTTTTCTTTCTTAAGCCAATGCACATTGTAAAGCAGGCTGGAACATGTTCAGAGGTTTTCTCCCATCTAGATCTGTCCTTACTGTGTATCTTTTAGCCTTTTCTGACCATGTGAGTAAACTTTAAACAGCTAAGCTAAAGCTGGGTCCTCCACTCGGCTCTATTGACTGACTCTGTCTGCTTCTAGGCTCCTGAGAGCCAAGCCTAAAACTAGTGGCCCAGTAGGAGGCACGTTTGGCCAGAAATTACATTCAACTCCCCCACCCCCCGCTCTGAAATATCAATGCTAGCACTTGGTAGGCATGTTTGCTTGGTTTCCTGTTTCTATTTAGTATGAAAAAAAGTTGTTTGTGTGCTCTGCTATAAGGCAGAACTTCTTAAAGGAGCCGTATCTTTTTGTTTGTTTTCTGGTTTTTGTTTGGTTGTTTTATTTTTTTACCATGTTTGCCACTTGCCATCCTCTTTTTCTGTCATAGTGGACTCTTGGGCCTCTGGAACCATAAGCCAAATAAACTCTTCCTTCTATAAGTTGCCTTGGTCATACTATTTTATCACAGCCACTAATACATTGACCAATAGAATTGACATGGACTCTCACTGTGAAAGGTTTTTCTATCTATGTGCCAAACTATGTATGGGGTGATGTGGATGTCTTCAAAGATGATATTGGATCACACACCAGCTGGCAAGGCAGTGGGAACTATTAGTTTTTTTTCTTTTAACATAATGTGGCTGCTGTTCATCTGTATGAGGCCCCTGATCTGTTTGTGGCTATGTATGTTCACAGCTATCTCTATCCCTATAATAGGTCATGCGCAGTATATATTTTGTATTGATAGATTTTAAGTGTATATTTTAAGCAATAATTCCATAATTTGCTTTCTCTTTGTAAACTTACTTATTGTTCTACTTTTTATATTGTCCATATGCAATGTGAGCATCTAATTTATGTTTCTCACCTCCTTTCAGTAATCATGCCCTATAGCATGCCAGAGTCCTTTCCTACCTCTGCAAATCAAGATCCCCACCCCTGTGTGATGGATGCGAGAGCTCAGGAAGTTTCCTCAAGCTCCTCCCCCGGGATTCCCTGTAGTACAGATGTGAGGTCTGACTTGCAGAACCCAGCAGCCTTGGCCAGGGCAGGAAGTATGAGGAGGCTGGACCAGGTGCTGCCACGTGTTCAGATTCACAAGAAGGAACTAAAAAGAACACTAATGTTTGTGTGTTTGCTTTCAAATTAAAGACAATATTTTAAACTTCTGGGAAAAAATATCTTATATGGAAGCTAGCCTTTAAGTAAAGTTGTCATCAATTCCTTACCACAAAATAGGCTTTCTATGTCTGAGAAAATCAAAAACCTTTAGTGAATCACACATTTTAGAAAGAAAACCATTTCTCTTTTACAGGGCTGCCTGATTCTGGCATGGAAATCAGGGAATGTGAGTTCATATCATACGCAACATGGCCCAAGTGCCCAGAGAGCTTGGTTCTGTACCCCAGGGCCAGTTCCAAGAATGCAGCAAAGGGGATGAATTTGTGCAGGTTATACTGTGTCACAAGGATGAGTGCCTAGTTGGGATATATTTGGCACAATTTAACAGAATTTTCTCAACTTTGTTTGTAGTATGAAAGATTAAAAGGTGAACTGGTCCAAAACTGCACATCTGGCAACTCTGAAAAAAGTCAGTTTCCTTTTCTAGGAGAATGGTGCGTGTATGCACCATTGTGAAAATACAGTTTCTGAGTTGGGTGAGTCACTGCACCCTGTCACTCACAGATGAGGAACAGACAATAGTGCAGTGACTGAGCAAGCTACAGAAGAAAGAATGAATGGTCATCGCTAAAATCATAGTTGTTACCATCTGTCACATAAACCTAGTGCATGGAATCAATCCCCCTAGAAAGGATTCAGTTCTGCAGCTCTGCCACTCAGCCCCATGCTGAATCAAACCTTGTTGACTCCTGAGAGAACCCTCCCATCCTGACTCTGAGGTGTCAGAGCTCCCATTCCTTCCATTCTCTCTAGCAGATTCTGCCCATGCTGAGCAAGAGATAGAAATGCACAGTGGTAGAAAAATCTAAAATCTAACACTTAGTAGCAAAGCAAGCAAACAAACGTCAGTGCTCACATTCCCTGTGTCCCTGTTGCCCCTAAGTCACTGTTCAGCCAGCACTAGGCTGTGTGCACAACTCTTCTGTCTACTTCAAAGTCGAGACAAACATTCCCCCTAACTCACAGTTCCTGGGGTCATGGCAGATGCAAAGGTGGCATTTGCACATATACAGACACATGTGTCCAATATGCATCACACACGCAGACACATATGTTCAATATGTGTCACATATACAGACACATATGCTCAATATGCATCACACATACAGACACATATGTTCAATATGCATCACACATATAGACACATTTTTAATTTGCATCACACATACAGACACATATTACAATATACATCTCATTCACTTACTCAAGTCATTCATTCTGCACTGTAGGGAAAGGATACACTTTCCATTTGGGGACATAGTGCTTGCTATGGGAAGCAGAGTCTTGTGGTAGGTTCATATTTTACCAGTGAACTCATCTCCAGTTTAGAAATTACTATCTTGAACTATGCTATACCTCTAAGATAATTTTACCCAAGTAGCTACCTAATCATATGGAACTTAAATTTTTATATTTTCATATCTGCATTTTGATGATATAATCTAATATTCCATATAAATGATAAGGGACTAGAGGCTAGATGTCAACTCTAAGCAGTATCATTGGATTTTTTGTCCACACAACATCATAAGACTTTACTCAGTGTTTTCTGATTCTGAAACAAAAGCCTCTTTATAGTTCCTGACAAGAATATACTGGAATCCCATGAGGCAATGCCTCACTACACACATGTCCTCCATGCTACATGACTTTGGCATGTTGAATAAATGAAGAACTTATTATCTGAGCTGTCCGGCTTTGTTCTGAACACTCTCCTATGAGTCTACCACCTAACCTGACAAACATCACCTAGACGCCCATCTCCAAGGACACTACTGCTCCTGTCAGCACAGAATGACTATGTGGTCTGAAAGAACTGGCCACTGGTGGCCAGTTCATTCCGACAGGTGACCTTATCCAACTTAGGTGACCTCATATTGCCCTGAGAGGGTGAGCCATCAAGGTAGAGGAATTGCATGGCCTGAGTTCTAGGTGGACAGCTGTGAACAGAGGAGGCACCCCATGTTGTAAAAGAGATCAAACAGAGAAAATATGACAGCAAGTTCCTAACAAAAGGAATATAGCGTCTATGTGCTCCTGAGAAATAAGACAGTGTCCTCACTGCAGAATAAGTTAGGGAAAACCCACTCACTCTGTTAAGTGGAGGTGATCACACAGCCTCAGTCACACTCAGTCCCACAAGGCTACCTAGAGAAGCAAGGACTCCCCACAGTATGAGATGTGACATGTAGCATCGAGGACACCAGTCACAAGGGAAATGTACCTAAGTCAGACTTGCAAACATCCTTTCAAATTCAGGATCTAGAGTTCTATATGGAACATAAAAGCAAACGTGGAGATGTGCATTAAAAGTTTCATGTTTTCCTGTTACTTCAACAGAAGCTGCAGACACAGGGTGAAGACTGGATCAGACTCTGGGTCAAGCCTTAGGGAGTTCAAAAATTCACAGCAAAAGTTGCGGACCAAAGCAAGAGGCCTAAAATGATACATGATGATATCATACCTTCAGAGAAAGACGTGAGATAAGCCTCTGATCCTAAATGCCAGTCCCACAGAGAAAAATGACACCTCAATTCTGCTACAACTTAGCCCTCTTCTGAACATTGCAAATACCACCACCATAAGAAAGAATGGGATTTGAATTTTTAAAAAAAGAAAGAGAGAAGGAGAAAAAGAAAGACTCATTTAACAAACTAACTCCAAAAGCTCAAGTCCCCGGACAGAAATAAAAATACCATGGAAAACATGACAACATGACTTCTTCAGAGATCTTTAGTCTTGTAGTAACAGCTCCTAATAATAATGATTTGGAAGAACTCCCAGACAAAGAATTTGAAAAACTAGTTATAACTATGTTCAAATTAATCAAAGAAGGCATGAATGCATTACAAGAAAACAAAAAATAAACAAAGAGCAGAATGAAATAAGGAAGTCAACGCAAGAAATAAAATAGAATCAATTAAAAGAATTGTTATAGAAAAAATTGAAATTATGCTGGAAATAAAAAATCAATAATTAAAAATATTTAATAATAAATTTTAAAAATAAAACTCACCAACAGCTTTTATCATGTGGAAAACAGAGTTTCATGGCTGGAAGACAAGACTGAAAAATGGATTATGTAGTAAAAACTCAGTAATAATTTTAAGACATACAGGAACAGAGCAAAGGCGCCCTCTGGGATACCATGAAGAGACCAAAACTTCAAACTATAAGCATAAAAGAAAGAGAAAAAAATGCTTCACCAAGGCATAGAAAACATTTCCAATAAAATCATAGAAGAGAATTTTCCAAATCTGAAGTAGGAGATGCCAAGTCAAGCACAAGAAACCTGCAGAACACCAACTAGAGAAGACAAGACAAGAAACTCCCTGTGAGACATGTCTTAGTTGCTGTTTTATTGCTGTGAGGCGACATCATGACCAAGGCAATTTATGGAAGACAGTTTTTAATCAGGGGGACTTGCTTTCAGAGAGTTGGTCCATTAACATCGTGGCATTGACCATGGCAGCAGGCAGGCATGGTACTGGAGAAGGAGCTTAGAGCTCACATTTGATCCCAGTTTGCAGGCTGAGTAAGAGCAAGACTGGGCTTAGCATGGGCTTTAGAAACCTCAAAGCCCACACCTCCTCCAACAAGGCCATACCTCTAATGCTTCCCAAACAGTTCCACTAACTAGGAAACAAGTATTCAAGCATATGAACCTATGGGGCCTTCCTCATTCAAACCCTTATGACCAATTATAATTAAGACATCAAACAAATATAAAAGAAAGGACATTGAAAATTGCAAGGAAGAAAGGCCAAATCACCTGTAAAGGCAAGCACATCAAAGTAAAACCTGAATATTTGGCAGAAAACTTGGAAGTCAGAAGGGTTAGGAAAGATGTGTTCGAAATTCTGAAAGATTTTCAAACTGCGAACTGTGTTCACAACTGTGAAAACAGACTACAATAACCAGTAAAACTAGATGTTAAAAGTGAAGAGGAAATAAACTTTCCATGTAAAAATGAACTAGAGAGATTATAACCACTAAGCCAGCTATACAAAAGATGCGGATAAAAACACTTCGTGCTGAAGAGAAAGGCAGGTGTGCCAAAAATGCTACAGGAATAAATAAATGATTACAAGAAAATTAGTTAAAAGAGTTCTAAGAAAACAAACAAAAAAGCCCACAAAATCAACAATGACCAGACTCAAAACACACCTACCAATAACTGAATATTAAAGGTCTCCATTCCCCAGTAAAAAGACACAGATTAGCAGACTGGGTCAGTGGTGCTGGAGAATTGTCTGTATTCTGTCAATCATGTTTTAAATAAACGCTGATTGGCCAGGCAGGACGTATAGGTGGGTCAACCAGACAGGAAGTAGAGGCAGGGCGATGAGAACAGGAGANTGTGGGGTACTGGGCGGGACAGAAACCCCAACAAGCAGGCCCCTTCATGTTACAGGTCAGAAACTGAGATCTATTGTTTTTGCCTCCACCAAAATAGGCACCTTATCACCAAAGACAAACACCATCTTAAGAAAAGGGGGTGAATAAAAAGATATATCAAGCTTTCTTTTGCCAGTCATGTTTGATTCTCTAGGGTATCCTGCCTCTGTGTCCTGACCCTCAATGAGGAGCTCTCAGATCTCATGGTATGGCTCTCAAGCTGGGCCAGTCATTGGATGGCCACTCCCACAGTTTCTCTGCCATCTTTATCCTAGTGTATCTTATAGGCGGGACAAATTGTAGGGATTGTGACTGGGTTGGTATCCCAATTCCTCCACTGAAAGTCTTTCCTGGTTTTAAGAGATCAGCAGTTTAATTTCTATATCCCTCATTGCTAGGAGTCTTGGCTAGGGTCACCCTCATAGATTTCCTGGGAGCTTCCATTGCACTTGGTTTCTATCACATCCAAAACTTGCTCCCAGATTCGAGTTGTCTCTCCCAGTACTCTCTCCCTCCATCCTCCCTCCCACCTGATCCCTCCTATTCCCATCCACACTCACACCCATGTACCCCTCCTTCCACCAACAATGTCTATTCTATTTCTTCACAGTGAGATTAATGTGTCCCTCCCTTGAACCCTTCTTCTTACTTAGCTTCTCTGGGTCTGATGTTGTTCTGTTATACTCATATAACAATGACTAGCTCAACTGTCGTCAGAGAGGCTTCACCCAGCAACTGGTGGAAACAGATGCAGAGACCCACAGCCTACATCAGGCAGAACTCAGGTAATCCTGCAGAAAACGGGGAGGAAGGATTGTAGGAACCAGAGGGGTCAAAGGCACCACAAGAAAATCCACAGAACCAGCTAACCTGGGCTCATAGGGGCTCGCAGAGACTGAACTGCCAACCATAGAACTTGTGTGGGACTGACGTAGGCCATTTGTATTGACCATACATTTGCATTGTTACAGTTGTGTAGCTGGGTCTTCTTGTGGGACTCCTAACTGAGGAAGCAGGGGCTGTCTCTGACTCTGTTAACTGCTTTGGGGACCCTTTCCTCCTACTGGGTTGCCTCATCCAGCCCTAATAGGAGAGGAAGTACCTAGTCTTACTGCAATTTGATACACCATGGCTGGATGATATCCATTAGAGGCTTTCCCATTTCTGAAGAGAAACAGAGGAGGGGGAGGAGTGAGTGGGAGGAGGGAATGTGGGAAGAGAAGAGGGAGAAGACACTTTGGTTGGGATGTAAAAACCAAAATAAATAAATTAACAAACAAACAAAAAGGATATACCAAACAAACTGAACTTAGAAATAAGCAAACATATCTATTCTAATATCTGACCAAATAGACTTCAAACCAAAAAGAGTGAGTATAGATAAAGAAATTTTCTTTATGCTCATAAATGGAACAATTCATTAAGAGGAGATTACAATTCTAAACATATGTGTACCAAATTCAGGCACAACCAGTTTCGCAAAATGAGTACTGCTGGCTATAAAACCACAGGATAACTACAACAAGGTGATCATGGGTCACTTCAATACCTCACTCTCAAAATGAGAAGTAGAGAAACACTGGAATTGAATGACATCACAAATCACATAGATCCAACAGACAACAACAGAATATATTCTTAACCTGGAATACATACTGGATTCTACATGGCCATAAGAGAATATGGATGGATATCAACAATAATAAAAAACTACAAAAAGTGCACAAACTCAGAAATTAAACAACCCAATATTAAGTGATGTATGTGTCACATATAGAAACCAAAAAAGATATTAAAATTTTTAGAACTGAATGAAAATACAGCATATCAAAAGCTATGAAACACAGTGTATATAGTCTTAGTTCAAAACAGGAAATGCCAACATCAAAAACAGTGGATGGAAATAAATAATTAAAATTATGACTGAAATTAATAAAACAGAAATGAAAAGATACAGACGACTAAATAAAGAGTGGGTTCTTCAAAAAGATAAACAAAATTGACAAACTCTTAGCCAAATAACCAAAAGGAGGAAGACCCAAATCAATAAAATTTGAGTTGAAAATGGAGATGTTACAATTGCGCCAAATTAATTCTTTGAATTCAACAAATCATGAAGACATAGCTAAGAGGGAAAATTTAAATGAAATGGATGGATTTTTAGATGTATATGATAAACTAAAATTAATGATGGAATAAATAACTTAAACAGATCTATAATAACCAATAATATTGGAGCAGCAATAAAGAGTATCCTAGCTGAAACAAAAACCCAGGATCATATGGATTCACTACAGAATTCTACTAAAGCTTGGGAGAAAAACTAATATCAACACTACTCAAATTACTCTATAAAACAGAAAATAGCAGCTTCTAAACACTTTTATGAAGCTTAACTGCTACCAAAACCAGATAAAGACCCAACAAATAGAAAAAAATCAAAGGCCAATCTTGTTGATAAACATAATTTTTTTCAAAAAAAATACAGACTATATTCTAGCTCACATAAAAAAAGATCATTTGCCATGATCAAGTTGACCTCATCCCAGAGACAAAGAATGTCTCAACATATGCAAGTCAGTAAGCTTAATTTACCACATAAGTAGAATCAAAGAGAAACCACACAATCATCTCATCAGATTCAGAAAAGTCTTAGAAACATACATGCAGGCAAAACATCCATATGCACAAAGTTAAAATGTAAATATATATGAAGATACCACATTCTTGAATCACAGAACCTGGAGAAATCAAGTTGATACTGACGTAGAAGCCTCACCTCTCTCTCTAGTGTTGCAAGGTGCTATGCCCCCTACTGATGTGGGATGCCCCTCTGTATGCTGTGAATACATTCTATTACCATTGGTTAATATAGAAGCTGATTTGGCAAATAGCCAGGCAGAATAGAGCCAGCAGGGAAATCTAAACATAGATACAGGAATAAAGAAGGCAGAGTCAAGAGAAACACCAGCAGCCCAGGAGGAGTAAGATGCCAGAGCATTACCAGTAAGCCACAAGCCACCTGGCGATACACAGATTAATATAAATGGGTTAATTTAAATATGTAGAGCTAACCAATAAAAAGCCCGAGCCATCGTCCAAACAGTTTGTAATTAATATTACACCTCAGAGTGGTTATTTGGGAACTGGTGGGTGGGAGATAAACCTCCAGTTATACCCTACTGGGGGTATAAAGTAATTAAGAGTCTCACCCACCTGTGAGTCCTGTGAGTTACAACAGTAAGTGGCTTGGCAGTCTATGCCCACAGGTGCAATAGTGGTGTGTATGTTATTGGAATAATTAACCACTTTCTGAGCCCACTCCACAAGATCAAAACTATTAAATGAGCCAAGAACCAGTGTCTGGCACCATTAGCTGAGCCAAGAACCAGTGATTAGGTAGGATATCACTCTTGAAGAGAACTTACTATTATTCTGCTAAATGGACATAGTATTAAACTGCCTCCTAAGTCCTTTTCTTTATATTCATACATTAGTGAATCTCTCAACCCTCATCAGGAAAACTTCTTTTTGTAGTAGATATCAATAACAAAGAGATTCTCAAATGGTCAACATTCAGAGAATGAGACTGCTAAGTGTACAGCCTGAAATGAGATTTTGAAAGATAGATAGATAGATAGATAGATAGATAGATAGATAGATAGATAGATGATAGATAGAGAGAGAGAGATAAAATATGTATCTTCTATATCTATATTCTCTATATATCTATATCTGTCTATATCTCTCCATAAAGCTCAGGGATCAACTTAGAAGAGAGACTGGGAAGGTTGTAAGAGGCAGAGGTAACGGAAATCTGCAGCAAAACACTGTGCTCTGGACAGGAGCATGCAGTTGCACATTCGGCAACTGTGGTTACACGCATAAAATCAAGCCAGCCAGTATCCCAGCTTGGATAGGTGTGGAGATCATGAACCCCAAACCCCAAAATGAAGAACGTTAGCAATGACAGCTGTCTGAGGATAGAAATGTTGTTTTCTTTAAGGATGTGGCTCTTAGAGGATACCCATGATGCAGTAGGTTGTCTACACTCATCACTTATTGGCATCACTAAGCGGACTCTTTGGGTTTAAAGAAAAACAATGAAATTGAGAAGGAATAGTAGGGATGGGCAGGGGATGAATTTGAGGGTAGGAAACAGAGGCTAGATTTAATAAAAACATAGTCATTTACGAAATTCTGAAATAATTTTAGAAAAAGTCATGAAGTTGGCAAAAGGATATTGGAAGGGTAAAGGTGAAGTTGGAGGGGGGATATTGTAGGTAGATATCCTTAATTTCATTATATAGCTGTATTAAATTCTCAAAAATAAAAAATTAATTTCTGAAAAAAATGTGCTCGGTATCTTTCTTAGTTAGGGTTACTATTGCTGTGATGAAACACTATGACCAAGCAAGCTGGGGAAGAAAGGGCTTATTTGGTTTATATTTACAGGTTGTAGACCATCATTAAAAGAAATCACGTCAAGAACTCAAACAGGGCAAGAACCCGGAGGCAGGAGCTAATGCAGAGGCCATGGAGGAGTGCTGCTTACTGGCTTGTTCATCATGGCTTGCTCAGCCTGCTTTCTTATAGAACTCAGGAGTACCAGCCCAGGGATGGTACCACCCACTTTGGCTGGGCCCTCTCCCATCAATCACTAATTTAAAAATGCCTCCCAGGCCTGCCTACAGCCTGATCATATGGGGGCAATTTCTTAATTGAAGTTCCCTCCTCTTAGATGAAGTTAGCTTGTGTAAAGTTGACCCCCCAAAAAAAAAATCTATCCAGCACAATATCCTTATCCGTCAGGAAAATGCAGCATAAAACTTCTCTAAGATTATCTCACTCCATTCAGAATGGTTGTCATCAGGAACACAAACGACAACAATTACTGACATGGGTGCCACAAAAGAAGGACTCTCATACACTGACTGTGGTGGGAGTGTAAACCAGTGAAGACACTTCAGAAATCACTCGGCAATTCCTCAAAAAAAAAACCTAGATATACAGTTTCCATATGACCCGACTGTGCCACTTCTGGGCTGATACCCAAAGGCCTTTAGATGTTTGCCTATTCAAGTTCAATGTTGCTCTATTCACAGTACCTAGGTATTAACTGACTGATGAATGAATAATACAAATGTGACATATAAAAACAATGGACTATTACTCAACTGGAAGGAAAAATTAAGTCATGAAGTTTGCAGGTGAATGAGCGAAAGTGAAAAATTTATCTGAGTGTGGTAACTTGGGCTTGGAAAGACGAAAGCTGAATGTTCTGTCTCATATGCAGATCCTAGCTTCAAATCATTTGCTGTGTGTGCTTAACTTGGAACACAAGTAGAATTGAGGAAATTAGAAAGGGTCCTGTTTGGATGGGGGTGAGAAACATTCAAAGCAGGAGGAGCAGACTACAGGGAAAAGAAAGATAGAGGACATTCTGTGGGCAGAATGGCTTGTGCAGGGAGGGGTATGGGAATACGTGAGAAACTAGGTGATGGAAGGTAAGGCTAACCCAAAGGAAGGGAGCACATGGCAGTCTACTATTGTACAGTTTACAATTTAAAGACAGTACTTGGGGGCTGGAGAAATGGTTCAGTGGTTAAGAGCCCTTGCTGCTCTTGCAGAGGACCTGGGTTCAGCTCTAAGTACCCATATGGCAATTTAGACCATCTGTAACACCAGTTCCAGGGGATCCAATGTCCTCTACTGGCCTCTAAGGCCAGAATGTACATTGTGCACATATGCTGGACAAACATGTGCACATAAAATAATAATAAATTAAATATTTTAGAAAATAATAGTAATTGGAAAGATAGAGAATGTGTGAAAAGAAAGACGTGGGGGAATGCGGTAATATTTTGTTTGTGCTATAACAAATAAAGCTTTCCTGAGGATCAGAGTATGGAGCGATCCACTAGTCAGCCATAGAGGCCAGGCAGTGGTGGCACATAACTTTAATCCCAGTCCTTGGGAGTCACATGCCTTTAATCCCAACATTAGGGGGGTGAAGACAGGAAGGGATATAGTTGAGTGGAGAGAGAAATATAAGGTGGGAAGAGACAGGAACCCAAGGCATTCAGTCTGAGGACTTGTAAAGACAGGACACCCCATTTGATCTGAGGATTCTGTAGAGGTAAGAGCCAGTGACTGGGTATTCTGCTTCCCTGATCTTTCAGCTTTCACCCCTTAATATCTGACTCTGGGTGTTGGGGGAGGCTGCTTGTTCATTCCCGGCTCTTCCGATCAGAAATAACCACACAGAAATATGTATGAATTACAACACTGTTTGGCTAATGACTCTAGCTTATTCATAGCAAGATCTTACATCTTAAATTAACCCATTTCTATTCAACTGTATATTGCCATGTTGCTGTGGCTTACGGGCAAGATTCCAGCACATCTGTCTCCAGCAGCATCTACGTAGCTTCTCACTGACTCCACCTACTCTCTCCTCCTCTATCCTCTTGGACTTTCCGCCTTGCCCTATTCTGCTAAGCCACTGGCCAGAACAGATTTGTTCATTAATCAATAAAAGCAACACATAGACAGAAGGACTTCCCACACCATCCGGGTTTTTATTATTAAGACCAACTAGAATTCACACTACAGGGGAACCCTTGGATTTAAGTGATTAAGCAGGCATGGGAATGAGGGATGTGCAAGAGAGAGGAGCAGATGGGTTAAAACCAAAACTGAGGATCTGTTGCGCCCACCCTTGTCCATCAAGGAATGATGCAACACCGGAGCTCTTCTTGTCAGCGGTTTATTCAGNTCTTTAAGGTGCGGCTCCACGCGGCTCTCTACAAGGATCTACTAAAAAGCTTTGTGGCAATGCACTGGTTAGTAAGCTAACTTCAAAATACAACCTAAAAAATAAGAGTTGACACAGAAATCCCCTGTATAGGTAAACAATGTGCATCCAAGAATACATAGCTTATTAAATGAAAATCTCAGACCAAGGCATGAAATGCTTCCCTAGGAATCCGCAAAGGCGCCCAAAAGAACTCCTACCTCATGAAGACCTAAATTGTTGTTTCTAAAGACAGCACTGACTGTGAGTGAAGTACATAGAGAAATCAACCCAAACTTAACAGGACACTTCTCCCTGCAGGCTGCTGAGGACATCAACGGTCTTTCCCAGCACTTGACCTTGCACTACAGTACCAACCTGCCTGACAAGCAAGGTCCACAGGTACATAACTGTTATGGGGTAACTAATCACTTTCTAATTGTATCTGAGGTCCGCTCCACATGAGGGAATTTTATGCCTGGCGCAATCATCCTGGTCAAAAGCCCATGGTGAATGGGGGTCATAGGCACTGGACCAGAACCCGCTGAATGGCAATGCTGTCAAATTGACTTCTAAAGACTCATGTTTGTACCATAGGTCTGGGCTGCTCTCAACCTTGGTCAGACATGCTTCCTTTTGCAATGGACTGCAATAAGTGGAACACCACATAAACGGTCAAAGGAATGAGAATAAAAGACCAAGCACCCGGTCATAAATGGGAATTTTTTTTTAACTACACACACTCCACACATTCTGTCAAGATTTGGGAACCATCACAGAAGAGGAGACTTGAAAGAATACAAGAACCAGAGAATGGGGGGAATGTTCAGAAATATGTCTTCCAGACGTGACACAGCTATTACACCATAAATGATTCACTGCTGCTGTGGTCACCTACACAGGTGCAAACCAACCTATGTGGACAGGTCGATAATCTGCAGGCCCCGCCCCTTACTGAATTGCTGATGAGAGCTGAACAATCCTTTCTTGAGGATGCAGCCATTGGTAGGTTTCCCACGGTCTGAGGGATGCCCCACACCCACACACATGTAGGCAGCACTAATTCGACCTAGTAAAGAAATAAAAATGAAACAACATGAAGTTAGGAGGGAGTATGTCATGGGGGGTTTCAAAGAAGAAAATGGGAGTGAGTGTGTGTGTATGTGTGTGTGTGTGTGTGCTCATATTTCAATTGCATATTTTATGAAATGCTCAAGAATAAAGAAAGAATAATTTTAAAAGTAAGTAAGGAGGGAACTATGTTGGAGAAGCAAGAGGACCAAGGGGGAGCAACAGGAGAAGGCAATGAGCACAGAGATAGGCAGATGTTGCGTATCTCACACAGGAAGTCTAGCTGTGATCTATCAGTCCTCTGTCTGTCTGCATATAAGCTGAAGCGGACCGTTTGGATGGAGGGAGGGAGAGAGGGAGGGAGGAATGGAGCAGAGAGAAAGTGAGCAAATGAGCAAATCAGAGTGATATCCACGCCGCAAAATGGCATAACGAAGCCCATCATTTTGCACTCTAAAAAAATCTATTGAAACAGAAAAAGGGCAGCTAGTAGGTAGGGCCATTGCTGTAAGAAGCACAAATTAAAGCAAAGCAAAGCAACGCATACAGGATTGCCCAGCAGAAGACATCTCTTCCAACGCGGCTGCTTTGGGCGCTTTAACTCCTTTGAGCCCTTTTGGATGCTGACCGGAGGCAAGCATGCCAGAATGACAGAGATAAAATGGAACTAGAAAGCAGAGAGCCCCTGCTTCTGAAACAGGAAAGGGCCTTAAAGAAGGTGAAGCATGCTCCCCACCCCTGTAGTAGGACCAGCAGCCTGCACCTCGGCTGTCGCGGGCTTCTGATGCAGGAGAGTACCACGGCTGGGCTGCCTGTTTCCATACCTTTGAAGCTGTGGGTGTAGAAGAGACAAAAACGCCATCGTGATTTCTGGCTATGAAATTAATAACCAAGCCAGTGAGACGAGAGAGCTCAAGTGAGCCTCCAAAGACCATTCCTCGTCAAAAGGAAGGTTAAGAACGAGGACGAAGTTAATCAGTGTGGACTGTTTCTTTCTGATTCAAAACACATTTCTCTGAAAATGTTCGCATATCTGAAAAACGTGCATCACCATTTTCCAGATTTTAAAATGCTGAGTTAAAGGTAGAGGGGTATAGGTGAGCTGTATTTTTTATTAAGTATAATTGAACACAACTGCTTGCTGTATCATTTATTACATATGAAATTCCAATTTTGGAAATCCTTATAATTTTAATTGCATATTTTAATGAAATCAACTAAAGGTATTAAAAAATTTTAAAATATAGGTAACGTTTTATTCAGACTTCCAAATGCAAGTAATTTAGCAGAAGGTTCCAACAGCTGCTTCCATAGCAGACTTAATAACCTCAGACCATAAGGCTGCTTCTTTGCCTCACTCAAGCAATTTGCAGATATGGAATGGTGCTGGCTGGAGGGTTCCTATACATCCAAAAGGTCACATAGATGCTACTCGATGAGAAGATTCCAGAAGTGATGTGAAACTACAATGTCACTGAAGTGATCAAGTTCTGCCCCCCCCCATTTCATGAAAAGGAAGATCATCTCGAGAAAAGTAAAGTGTGGGGAAAGGGAAGGCTCAGGAGCTGGGGTCCAAGACCCCGGGGCACTGTGTCCTCCCAGCCCACAGGAGCTTCTCTACCTGAACACCCACCAATGCTTTAGGACTCACATAAAATAACAAAAATCAGTCCGTATTTATTTCAATGAAATCTAAATCATAAAATATATCATAACTGGTTATCCGAACCCCATGAATGGAAAGAAAGTAAATCTAGGACTTTGCATATTCATGTTTATACAATTATATATTTTAGGCCTTTGTTTGAAGATTGCACTAAGATTTGTGGAACAAGGGCCATTCATTTGAAGTGTATAAGTCAATGGCTTTTAGTACGTTCACAATGATACAACCATCATCATCATCAATGTAACGATAGTCTCATACTCAAAAAAAAAAAGCACTCCTGTCTCCTTAACTACCCCCAACTACCACTCAGTGCCTCCCCCATTCCTAGGCAATCACTAATTTGTCTGTGTCACCAAGGAGACAGAACACTCATCTACACAGAATCTTTCACTATCTTCCTCTTTGTTCCTAATTAACACCATATTTAAATGACTACTAAAAATATCCATATTCAAAAGCATTTATCTAAATCACAATTACTTTTTCCTTCAGTAATCTAGACAGATTTCTAATTCAAGTTCAAACTTCATGTTTCATACTTTGAAAATGCGAGTTTCCCTTTTATCTCTGAGAACACGAAGAACGTTTGACTGCCTGTCCCAGACCTCTAGCTGTCTCTGAAAAGGAAGGCAACCGATCCTGGCATTGTGTGTTCTCTTGCGACCCCTGGTGGTTGATGAAGAAAATGGTTTTTAAAGGAATCCCTTGGAGTGCTTTAATCTTAAAACGGCACCTAACTATTAATTAATGTCAAATGTAACTAAAATTTTAATTATGTTGCTACGTTTAAGTGTCCTACTCTTTTTCTATAAATCATAGACTTTAAACCTGATCCCAAAGGTCCTATTAGGACCCTGCCCAAATGTTTTCTTAATACTTTCCATTTTCACAAGGAAATCTTAAAGTGTTTCATTTTATTCCTTACCAAAACATAAAATCTGAGGGCCCGTTCATGTCTTCATCACTGTCTTTAAAAATGAAATAAACAAGAGATCAAAATTTGCTAAAATTTTGAGCTCATAAAACCAATAAAACAAAAATGAATACAAAAATTAGACTTTATATTAGTAACTTCAAAGTCCTGTAAGGTCTAAACCAGGTGAAACTTACCTTTGATGGCTGATTACTGCATCTATTGCTCTTCAAGTGTTTCTTCACCTTTAACTGATTTAAAATTGAAACCTTAATATTTGCTGAGTTTATTTTTCTAATACTAAATTCCCATTGTAAGCTTGGAAATAGAGGAGACAATGAGATAAAGTAATTATGTAAATAGTTTTCTATATTACTTTAAATATAATAAATTATCACATGGTCGCCATAAATACTAAATCATGTCTGATGCAATAGTATTTCTGATCCACTAATAAAACTTTATAATCTTACAGTCTCAGATATTGACAAAATGTATGTTCAAACAAGCATCTCTCACAAGTGGCATTTAGACTCAGGAAAAATAGCAGGACTTGAAAGCAGATGGGACCCACTCACAGCAGGACAGGGACAAGAGAGGAAAGGAGGACAGGGGGATAAAATCACAGCTTGCAATAAACAGTCATAAAAATGCCATAAAGAAACCCGTCATTTTGTACAGGAAATACACACTAGTCGAATATTGAAAGAATATACATACACACATATGTTTACTGACAGTAACTTTTTAAAACTATTTTATCCCAAGAAGTGCTTTCAATTTTCCTCCAAGTTTGAGAATCCCTTAGACATGAATGTGTGATTTAGCAGACATTAATGCTCTGAATTTCTCTTCTGATTTAAAAAAGGAGAAATGACCCCAAAGGCAATCTGGAGTGAAGAATAAGTGTATTTTCGTTAGACCTTCAATTATTGCACATTGCTTGTATGTTTGGGGTAAGTTTACCTCAAGTGCTTTATTCTAGCTTATGGGGGTTTAAAAATATATCTCTCTACCACCTAAGACAGAGAACTTTTTTGATTCATCCATCCATATGAAATAAATACACTTTTTGAGTTAAAAATTGCAAATTAGATGAGTTAAGCTATCAGAAGACCTCTGTGTGGGGTAAACTATGGAAAATCAGCCATCCCTCAGATCGCACAAAATGTGTGTATGACACCTGTCTACCTGCATGAAGCACAGGAGGGAGGGGCTCCAGAATAAGCTCAGCCTACTGAACCTCCTCAAGTCTGGGCCATCACAGCTGACACAGGTAGGGAGGGGGAGGGGCTAGTCTTTAACTACACCGGAGAAAGGAGAAAAATCAGCTCAACTCCTGTGACAAAAGAAATCAGAAGCAGGAGAGCACAGGTTACCCGGATTCGTGTGCCCCTGTAGGCACCAGTGCAGGACTCAGCATGAAAAATCATACTGCAGCACTGTCTGCGAGACTGACCCCAGCTTTACTTCTTAATTCTTTCTAAATTTCAAATCAGTATAGGATATTCTCTTGCCTTGTTTTGTTTTTTAAACAAAACAAAACAAAAAAAAACACAATAATTTAATTGAGGCAAACTTGCTTTCTATGATGCCGGACCCTTTGCTTTTTTGCATTGCCGAAAGAGTTAAAAAGAAACCTGTTGTTTTATTAGTGTTTATTTACTACAGTTGTAAGAGAATAATTTGACTCATTTTATTTTCCACACACATGCACACACACACAAATCGGAAATTGAAAGAACGTGGCCTGAGATGCAGATTAGTGGTAGAGCGCTTGCCTGGCAGGGCAAACCTGGGATCCATCCCCAGCATGGCCAATAACAAATCAAGAAGTCAAAACCCCTTTTGAACTGGAGACTGATATATGATCCTGGCCTGGTGAATGTAGATAGACAGGGGCTAAAGACAACAAAAGACCTTGCCTTAAAGCTCTTCTACCTTTTCTCTAAAGATGGCCAATTACTGTTTACGGCTCCAGTACTCTTTGATAGCAATCAGCGGCTTGGGTCTCCCTCCTCGGATACTGCTGTTTACTCTGTCGACCAGGGCCCATTTCATACAGTGAAACACATGTTCCGCTGAAACCCGACCCTCTGTCCCAGATCCCACGCTGCAGAGATCAGCAGGACAAGACAAAAGACTGTTGATGACAAAAGGAGCCTCTAAGGACATTTCTTAAAGCCTTGGAGAAGCTATGCATTGGTAGCAGAGAGCCTCATGGTGAGGTACTTGAGAGGACAAACTTTCTGTTGGGACATATCACACCCCCTCTGTGACTGGCCATGCCCTCCAGTGGTAGCCCGGATATAATTGCATGGCTGCAGGGAATCTGGAGCCACGTCCTGGCACTGACAAGGTAACGAGGGGCTGTCAGTCTGCCAGTTGCAGCGGATCTTCTGGGTCCGCAGTGGGTTTATGGTTATTGCGTTTATTTACCGCTGGTCTGGATTGTCCAGGACAGGGACCCGTCCCCACAAGCGTCCAAAGACACTGAAAAAGCTGGCAGTAACGGGAGCGTGTCGCAGGGGTAACATGAGGTTAAATGGTTAAATCTTCTGTTTCACATCCTGGATACTTCTGCATTCTGCTGTAAGTGCGTGAAATGTGCAGACATGTTTTGTGGAAATCCTCTTTCTGCTCATGAGCGCTGAAGTCTTGTACTCACATGGACTGAAAGCCTTATTTACCACCGTAGCCTTACCTGCTAAGAAGTGCAGTTTTTTTCATTGTTTGTTTAGTTTCCTGGCAAGTTGCACAGGTCTTATCCTTTTCTATTCACTGTGGGGTTGAAATGTTGTCAACACCTGCAATAGTAGGTGCACTGGGGCCCCCAGAGACCTTCCCTTCCTGCTGTTTCTGAAGCACATCCGTAAGTCCCAAAGAAGAAAGAAAAGGTTTACAGGAGGATGCCCCTGCCCACAACCCCCAAACCCTCTACCCCTACCCTGACTTGCCACCAAGCTTAATCTTAAAAATGTCATCCTGTGTTAGATTTCATCATGGCTCCTAAAATTGGACTTTTGCTTTGGAGACTTACTGGCCTTGTGGGGTCATCACAACAAACACACACACACACACACACACACACACACACACACACACCCTACCTGCCCCACCCATCCAGTGTCTCACTGCAGCTTCTAAGTAGCTCTAACAAAAAGAAAAAGGTAAAAGGATGTGGCCACCAGCATAGTCAGCAACCTTCAGCACAGAGCATAGGAGGAAATCTGTTGCCAATTTATGGGGAAAGTTCAGGTTTGGGGACATGGAGGAATACTTCAGTGGGGTGGCATATTTGTATTATGTCTGAAGCCCCAATTTCTAGCCCCAGACCCCTCCCCCAGTGCCCCTTGGGAGCTTGTGAAGATTTTTCATACATTGTGACTTCCTGAATATACAATTAAGAATCATACTCAACTTTCATCCAGCTTCACTAAAAGTAACAAAGTAATTTATAAACAGTGCTTTAGAAGGAAATGAGTAGCATGTGATCAGATGCTGGGGTGCTGGAATATTCTAATTTCTGGTGGAAAAAAATATAAATTCTTTCTATTTAAAGGATAAGTATGTAAATGAAAACTGGGATGTGAATACGAAGCAAAATATTTAAATGTCAGCCACAAAAGCCTTTTTCAAATTGCATGCTAACTCTCAGATTCTATAATCAAGAAATCCCTCGTTTTCAAGTGGTAAAACTTACAAATGAAATACAAAAGGAACTGAAGTGAAGGGGGCAGGGAGAATGGGTTAGTTACCATTAATGCCACTTTAAAAGCCGAGTTGAAATTGAATGTCAAACAGCTAAGGTTTATTGTACACGTGTTCTTGCTCGTTAAAGCCTGTGTTGAGCACGAAAGTGGCCCATGGGGATGCTAGAGGAGAGAGGCGGAGGTCTGGAAATGAAGCTCACGGTCCCACTAGTCAGCGTCCCGTGACATGTCCACTGTGTCATGCAATACCTAGAGTGCATCTTGCTTTTCCTCTTGCCCTCTGTCCTCCTGGCTGCATCAGTTCCTTGCTGGCCTCCCTCAGTCTCTTGACTTCTTTTCCTCTGAAGCCGAGTTGGAAATGTTTGCAAGAGAGGAGAGTGAGATCAGCTGGTTCTGCTTGGTTAGCGACTGTCTGAAAGGAGATGTTGTCTCCTCGGAGTCAACCAGGGACTGTTCTGCGCAGGGAACTAGCTGGCGCTTTCGTCTTCCCGTTCTCCTCTGTCTTTATGGAAAGAAAAGCTTCGTCCTTTGATAACAAGGGACTTTTCGCACAGAACTTTGGGTACACATCAACATGTAAGGACCAAAATATCCCAGACACAAACAGTTTTGGGGTCACCATCATTTTGAATTCTTCCTGTGATTTCTTCCCTTCCACTTGGTTGAGAAACAAAGAAATCAGCTACAATGAGTGAAAATTTCTTGCGTCAATTCTTTCCTCGCTTTAGCTTATTAGTTTTCCTGTATTTTATTTGAACATTTAGCCACTTAAAAATTAAAAATGAGATTTACTTATATCATAGTAAACATAGCTAACATGCGTTTTGAAAGACTTTTTTTTTTCCTAACATGATTTAAACAATGACATAGCAAGAAAATAAAAGACTGTAGCAGGCGCATTACTCATTACCACGGTGCTCCTCTTCCTGTTCCAGATGAAGACAGTCCGTTGTCCCCCAGCCATGCTAATCCATGGTTGGTGGGAGTTTTAAGGATTAGTTTCACTTCCAAAGAAAGCCTGTTCCGTTGTTCAAAGCGCTGCAATAATTCTGGCCGCTCTGAGGCTTCGGTGGCTTTTCCCTCTGAGCCTCCCATCTGTCTACTTCAGCTTACGTGCTGGGGGAAAAAACAGAAACAAAACAGCCACAGCAAAACCGGAAGAGCTGACATTCCCCTGCCAGTCCCAGCGAAAGCAAGCTAGTACACACACTAAGAGCCCCAGAGAGGACAACACATGCCCAGGGTCTTTTGACACCAGCATAAGAAGTAATATCAAAGAAATAATGCAAATCCTAAAGAAAATGCATCCACTCTACAGGAAACTAGAGAGGTGGGGGAAATGGACAGTTGAGTGAGAAAAAAATGGGTAAAGCATTCTGGTCCTGGGCTGGTGCCCTGGCTGTGATCCCCATATCTGTGCACCCTCATCTCCCCAGCCTGTTTCCGAGGACTCTGTGCTTAGTAAGAATAGCAGCCACCACTATTGGTGGGCAGTCACACACCCTCTCTGCTGGATGCTTTCCTACACGAACTCTAATTTTCACAACAATCAAAAGTCATCATCACACAGGCACATCAACACATGCCTTTAGTCTCATCTTCTGGAAAGGCTGAAGCCAAGAGTTAGTGGCAGCCCAGGCCTGTAAGAGCCAGTTTCCAAAACGAAACCTGTCACTGTCCCCATTGTACAGATGAGATTGCTTTGCTTGTGACTATGCATGGACCATCTTGGCTTGATCCATCAATTCTAACTGTATCACTTCTTCAAATGATAAAATTGGGAGTGGCTCCAACTGTTCACTGGCGTAAGGATGCCTCTTCAAATCCACAGTGCAGAAACCAAACCAGCAGTGTACAGACCGCCCAACTGTACACACAGCTTGTCCTGTTGGGAACAAACCACTTCCCCTGTCAAAGCAGTCTGTCTATAGGCTGATGCCTTAAAGGCTCGTGAGGCTGCTTCTCCAGCAGTCCTGCCTGCTGTGTGATGACGGGAAGACACCCAGGCCTCTGCTCTGCCGTGGGCATCTGCACAACGTGGGCATCTAGAGGGCAGCATGGCTCCCCTGCCCTCAAGGGCTGTGGTTTGAAACCATGTTAAACAGCAAAGTTGAGGGCGTGCAAGCTTCTATCAGAAGGTATCACAAAAAGACTCTTCCTCGGACATGGGCTCATTCTAGAATTAGTAAGCAACATAAACTGTTTCTTTACCATGGGGTGTTCAGATCATTTCTACACAAATGACTGCCTTCCTCCCTGTGAGCGTTTTGTAGACAGTCCATGACATCCAGAAAGCTTTGATCCTGTTAACTATTTAACTCCACAACACTGCCTTGAAAGAGAAGATATCAATAACCCAAAACATCTCTCTATTGTCTTAGGCAACTTCTACTTTCAGAATCCAAAGCCCAGTCAAAAGTAGGCAAAATAAGGCTTTTTTTTTTTTGGTCTTTTGTTTTGGTCCTATTTTAAACCTAGCATACAAAACACTGAAATTTCTTGACTATTAAAAGTACTGACTCTGGTTCAAGTTGCTTGGAAAACAGAAAAACTAATAGGGAGGAGAAGGAAGGAAGGAAGGAAGGAAGGAAGGAAGGAAGGAAGGAAGGAAAGAGAGAAGATGGAATTTGGCTTCTCTTGTTCATGAATTTATCTTGTGTCCTGAAAATATATATTTCTTTTACTCTCCAGTCCTCGGTTTCTCCAAGTGTAACAATAACCACAAGGCTTGAATTTCTAAACACCATGACCAAGATGAGCCCAGCCCCGGCTGACATCCACATGGAAAGCCAGGGTACCCTGAATCACCCCAGGAAGGAGCAATCTGAATCCACCTGCTTGAATCAAATCTTAACTCCTCAGGACTTTGGATGGTCCAGATTTCACACCTCCAGTTTTGGATTTTTGTCTAGATCAAGGGAAGTACTGTAGAAGCTTCCAAGGCTTCCTCTGGAGCTGCACATGTCACAAGCCCTGCCCCCACCCTTCTCCTCCCTAGCATGACAAGTTAGCAGGGAAGGACATAGAAAAGACTCTGGCTCTATCAGTAATCCTCTATTTATTTCACATAAAAAATGATCTGAGGCAGATATCTTAACACATTAACATCAGTTAGTCTTGAAGAGTGAGTACTGGAGCTTTGGTTATATTACTTTCAGTACTTGCATTTTTTTTAATTTTCCAGTAGAAAAGACAGCAAGAGATGTTAAACACAAAGTATTAAAGCAAGGGATATAAGATCTCCTGAGAAACTTTAACAGACATAGAATATTTTAAATCGAGTATTTATTTTATTTCTTCTTCTCCTGGATTTGCTAATAGGTCACACATTTCTTTTTCAGGAAGAAAGAATTCAGAAATCAAACAGTAGTGCTTGCTACTAAGTAGATATGCTTTTTTCTTAATACCAAGCATAATAGGCACAAAACATCCATAATTCCTCAAATCCTATTATCAATCTCTTTGTTATCAAACTCACTACATTGAGATAAAAGTAAGGTGATAATAAGTTCCATATTTGTACCTGCACAGAGAGACATCCCTAAGACAGAGAAACCAGTGCTCTGAGATGACCCTCATTGCCACTTACATGCTGCAGACTGTACACTGGGGTTCCTGCAAAATATGCAAATATATTCAGATGTCACCTAGTTTTACCAGAAAAAAATTTAACCTGCTCCAAAACAGATTTAGGAAGGAAGCTGAGGCTGTAGGATCACAGATTCAAGGCCAGTATAGACTGCATATCAAAACCTGGTTTCCAGATGGCAAATTAGAAGGGGAAGAAAGAATGGATGGATGGAAGAAAGGAAGGAAGTCAGGATAGCAAGTGGGCAGGCAGAAAGGAAGGAGAGAGCTTTACAGTTCTGGATACACAGTAGTGTCTACCTTCCCCTAAAGGAAAATGTCCATGCAGGAAGTAAAGGAAAAACAGGGTGGGCTAACATTCCAAATAGCAGGTAACCAGAGAGTATCTGCTTGGGAGTTAGGTCGCAAGCTGCAGATGTAGCAAGGACAAGTGACATTACCGTATTCTAGTAACTGCTGGGAACAAAGTAGCAACATTAAAAAACAACAGTGCCCTTTAATGTGAACAATGAAAGGGAAATATAACAGTAAAATCTAGCCGTGAAAACTGTTACAAACAACAAAGTAAAACTAAGAATGAATTGTTAGATGTGAAAATACACACACAACTTCTTCAGTTGAGAATTCTCTGTTCAGATCAGAGCCCCATTTTTTTGATT
>LOEQ01002766.1:298900-312699 GCA_001685075.1 Bramus lutescens
TGGTGATATGCAAGATATTCATCAGTGTGGCTATGGGACAAGGCCAGTTCAGGCGCCCTCTCCTCTGCTGCTATGGGGGCCATTCTTATCCAAACCACCACAATGTGTTTGTGGAAATTGTCTGCCACATGTGTCTGAGTGCCTGTGGAGGCAAGCAGAGGGCTTCAGATGCCCTGGAGGTGTTACAAGCAGTTGTGAGCCAACCATCTGATATGAGTGTTGAGAACTGACCTGTGGCCTCTGGAGCTGTAAGTGCTCTCAGCCACTGAGCCATCTCTTCAGCCCCTAAAGTTTATATTCTTTAGTTAGATTGGTTACACGTTTTTCCTATGCTTGGAGTTAAGTTTTCTCTATGAAACATTTTATTTGATATTTATAGTACTTGAAATTATTTATCTTTTTTCTTTATCATGTTTGATTTTCCAACTATATGAGTTGTTATAAATGTAGGAAAGACTAATCCTTTTAAAATATTTTAAAAATTATTCTTCAAAAATTTCATTCATTTATGCAAAGAATTTATTGGAAGCATCCATCTGAAACTCCTTTCTTCCAGCTCCCTGTGGTAGATCTCTAACCTGTTTCCCTCTAAACATCTGGACTCTTTAAAATAGCATTTTTAAATTTATTTTATGTGTATGAGTGTTTTGCTGGCATATATGTATGTATACCATATATATANTGGTACCTTCAGAAATCAGGAGAAGGCATCAGATTCTTTGGAGCTGGAGTTGCAGACGGTTATGTACCACCATGTGGGTTCTAGGAACAAACCCAAGTACTCTTAACTGCTGAGCAACCACTTCAGTCCTTAATATCTTCTTTTTATCATAGTTATTAATAATTTCCTAAGTCTAATCATGTTGCCTGTATGCACACAGGCATGGGACTTTCTACTAAGGCATGGGCAGCCTACCAGAAGCCATATCCCCAAAGGAGGGAGACTTTGCCTCCCTCAGCAGTCATCAGCTGCCAGGAGTTCCTCAGTTAGCCATGACATCTTAGGGACTCTTCTCTCATGTATAAAATACGGCATCTGTCCAATGAGGGGCACTGTGAACTGAAGTCTAAGAAAAAGATGCAGCTACATAAAGAGTCTACAAGGCTGACTTATTAGAAGTTCCATGATTGTGTAATGCTATAATGTTTCTGATTCCATTATCATGGGCTATCTTTAGCCCTCTTAATAGCCATCATTGACCATTGTGTTAGGCCAAACATTTATTCTTATAAACCCTTTTGAAATGTACAATCCAAGTCATAGATTTGCCAACTTAAAGGCCAAGAACGTCGTAAGCTAGCACCTAAGAACTATAACAGATAACTCACCACTCTGCTATATAACCCACATATCTCACAGTCCCATCAGTATATTTTAAAAGTCCCTTGATTCATGATTCTCTCTGCTCTGTTACTATAAAGCCTCATAAAATTGTCACTGCATTGAAATATGGTATTTGGGAGAACCCGAGTCTGTGTTTCCAGGCCATGGCCAATCCTAATGGCTCCAGAATAAACTCTCCTTCCCTTGGAGGTGACATCTGTGTTTTTGCCTTGGCAAAGGGTTAAGCAAACTGAGAAGAAGAGGCTTTAAAGAAGCTTCCCCCAGAAGCTGAACAAAGTAAATCTTTGCATGCCAGGGGAGGGAGGTGTCAAATATTGCTAACTACAAAGTTCTGTAAGACTTGACTGTGACCACCGGCTCAGCAGCATTGGTCTTTAGTGACCTTAGTAACAGCGTTGAAGTGGAAAAGGGACCTTCATAGGAATACAAGGCACTGGACCCTTTAACTCATAGCCTGTCACCCACTGCAGAAAGGCCCTCCCCCGGCGATTGTGCAAGGCATCTTCCATCTGTTTCCCCTTACCCCTCCCACAATGCCCAGCAAGGACCAAATTCATCAGGGAGACACCAAGATTCCTGAAAGGTCACTGGTCACTGATCTTATTTTACATGTATAAAGAAACTCTTCGAAAATGCCATCTCCCTGACTTCTAACCTGGACTATGTCAGCAGCTCCACCTTGATCCTTTGTGTGTGTTGGGGGTGGAAAAAACAGATGAACCGCTCGCTGTCCTCTATGCTCCTTCTAACCCCTTCACCACTTCTTCAGGAGAGAAAAAAAAAACTAATTATGCCTAAGAGTTTGTTCTCTCTCTTTTTTTCATTTCTGTATTACTGGGACAGAAGTTCCCATGCATTGTGGATCAGTGTACAAAGCCTGGTTGATACGGATTGGAAAAGAGAAAATAAGAACGAGAAACTACAAACCATGCTTGAGGTGGTCTTCTGCAGACAGGGGAGAATGGGGCAGTCGCTAGAGGGGATGTGAGCTTGCTGTGGTCTGTGTTTGGCTCTGCTGTGACTCTCAGGGCTCTAAGTGAACTGACACTTTCATAATGATGAGCGTGACGGTTCTTCAACAGCACAACTCTAGTGTGCCCCTTCCGTGATACCGCAAGTCGCAGCCGAGACAAGGGCCTAGCAGCTGTTGACTATAGCAACAGGGCTACTGACAACAGTATCTACAAATGGGTTTAGATAGTCAGATGAGGTGTTTGGTACCTTTTTGTTCTAAGACTGACATCTGGAAGCTGGGATAATACTTCCGGTACCATAAAGAACAGTCCCATCAACCTCCAATCAGAGCCATCTCCCTGCCACTGTACTCCGAGCATTTTCCCAAGCCAACAGTCCCTTTTGTCTGTCTGTCTGTCTGCTCATTATGACCTTTCACACTAGCAGGGAGTCGTCTCTTCTGAGCTACCACTCCGTCGACATCACTGTTGGTATGCTGATGCGATTCTGGACTAAAATGGGTGCCATTTTGAAGGGATTGATCTCCCAGACCATTTGCATAAGTGTCTGTATCAGCACACGGTATTTTGAGAGACTCCACTTTTCCCTGTCCTCCACAATACTTGGTTTGAGCAATGTTTTTTAAACATTATTATTAAAAGAATGTTGTAAAGAGAAAAGAAATCATACACTAAAATTAAACAGACCCAAAGACTATTATATAACTCAATGAACATTTACAGAAACCATTCAGAATGGAACCTACAGAGCTTCACATTGGATTTCATGTTTTCACTGCAGGATATATTTTTATCCATTTATCCACCACCAAAACCAAATATTTCATGATGGTGTTAGAACTAAAAGAAGATTAGCTTTATATCCTCCTTTATAACTCATGTCTATTACCTGTGTTCAGTCCCAGCTCATCCCATAATACTTAGCCTTTCTTGTTCTCTTTTCTACATGTTATGCTCACACTTGTTTACACATACGCTTATATTACTGGATAGATTCCACATATGAAGGAGAATGTGAAATTATTTTCTTTCTGAGATTGCATGGCCTCAATTAATATTATAAATTCAGCGTCCATCCATTTTCCTATACATTTTGTGATTCTGTTTTTCTTTTTCTTTCTCTTTTTTTTTTAGTTTTTCAAGACAGGGTTTCTCTGTAGCTTTGGAGCCTGTCCTGGAACTAGCTCTTGTAGACCAGGCTGGTCTCAAACTCATAGAGATCTGCCTGCCTATGCCTCCCGCGTGCTGGGATTAAAGGCATGTGCCACCACTGCCCAGTGATTCTATTTTTCTTTAGAGCCAAACAGGGTTCTCATGTATAGGCATATGAGTACATATATGTACATATATATGTATGTGTGCATGCATACATATGTGCATATGCAGTATGTATATCTCAACTTAGTTGTCAATGAAAATTATATATACATGTGTATGTGTGTGTGAGAGAGTGTGTATCCTCCTGTCTCAGCCTCCCAGAGGTTAGATTCCAGACTTTGTTTTGTATTTTACTATGACGTTACACACCTTTTCCTGCATATGTTGGTTATTTTATACCTTCTTGAGAAACATTCTATTCAAATTCTTTGTTCATAATCAAATATCCTTGTCTTTTTTTCCTTAAATTTTGAGTTTCTTATATACTCTAAATACTGAACTCTAAACTTTAAGTCACTTTTTCATCTTTTTTTTCAGATAAGATCTCATTATATTTCCAAGTTGGCCTTGAACTCACAAACTCCATAACTCAGTCTCTCAAGTGCTGGGATTGTAGGTATGCATAAGCACCACTATGGCCAGTTTTTACTTGCTTGATAATGTTGTTTGATAAGTCTGTAGCTTTGGGGTCTGTCCTAGAACTAGCTCTTGTAGACCAGGCTGGCCTCGAACTCACAGAGATCTACCTGCCTCTGCCTTCTGAGTGCTGGGATTAGAGGAGTGTGCCACTACCCCAGCCTGTTTTCCTTACATTTTAAGAAGTCAAATTTGTCTATTCTTGGTTTAGTTTTATATGCTGTTAGCCTTGTGGGTATTGATGACACCAATGCTATATACACCTCTAATAGTTTCTAAGAGGCTAGGGCGAACTACATGACAATTATGGTCACACACACACACATGCACACACACACGCACGCGCACACACAAACATACACACACGCACTGAAACAGCTGAAATATTGAATCTGCATGTGGAAACAGCACACTTTCATGCAGGAAAGAAATGAAACTTATCACAGAGACATTTCCTAGTTTGATTATTGGTCTTTTCTTAAGTTATAAGAATCATGAACAGTTTCTTCCAATATCCAAGCAGAAACAGGAAGACCTTCAAAAGCGAAAATTACTTTTAGGTTCACCTATGCAGTGGGTGTCATTTGAATGAGCCTTCCAAAGTGTATTGTTTGAAACTTGGTCCTCGGTGTGGCCATGCTGGGAGATGGGACCTTTAAGTGACTTAGAAAAAACTAAGTCATGAGAACCTCCTTTCAGAAGAATTTAGTTATAGATTGGAAAATGAGATGGTTCTCTGGGGAGAAGATTGTTAAAAAGAGTAAGTTTGACCTCCTTTCCCCCTCCAGCTTCCTGAAGCAATCTGTGATTCACCAGGCATGCCCCAACACACATACGCCCTCCTGCCATAATGCTATCATCAAGAAGCCTTACCAGATGTCAAATCAATGGGATCATTGATCTTTGACTTTCAGCCTCCCCTGCTGTGAGCTAAATAAATCTTTTCTTTTCAAATTACCCAACTTTGGTGGCTATTTTCCTATAGCAATAGAAAATTGACAAGTTGGCTCAAGCTTTTCTAAGAAGCAATGTGTAGAAATACAAAAAACATGTATGAAACACTATAAGGTGTGTGTGTGTGTAGTCACTTTTCTACTGAATTTTCAAACCTATACTGAAATGAGGCATAGAAACTCACGCTGATAGATCCCGCACTCAGGGGCCTAAGGCCAGAGGAGTGATGGGTTTAGTACAGGAGAGTAGGTTTAACACTGAACTACTCCAATGTACACTGACATCAGAAGTTAGCACTCCAGTGCCTAACCATGTCTTCCTTTATCGTCCTTACCCAGTGTCTCCATCCGCACAGGACCTGCATATATACCAATGCCTTTACTTCCTGTGACTAACTGAAGCTAGGGCTTTGGAAGGTTTTCTATGTCCTACTTATAGCAGTAGGCAATGACAGTCACCCCAAGGGGCTTTTCTTAGATGAAAGAAAGGGAGTCTTGATGAATCCTTTCCCTCGTTCTTCCCGCTTGGCTTCATGAATAGAACAGAATCTCACTCCACTAAAGGCATCGTCTTGTCCCAAATTTCATCCACATTTCAGAATTTCCACCTGGGATTGAACACTGCTCTGTGATGTCTAAGTTCCATAGAGAAGAAGAGCTGGGAATAATGCTCAGAGACTGTGTCCCTGGAATTAGCACTTGAAGGCCAGCCCCATAAGTTTTACCTCCTGATTCCTGTTACTGAGAACAACAAATAAACCTATTTCTTGACCAGCTTAGTTTCTCACAAAAAGTCTGTCTAGTGATACTTTCTCCTACTTCCAAGAGATCCTTCAAGTTCAACACAAACCTCACTCTGCTCACACACAGTGCTGACCTTGAATCTATTGCATTGAATTTCTCCATGGCTTTGAGTCCAGTTACCACTGGAGATGCTTCTGTGGCTTGGCTTAGGCCACATATGGTCCCCACTGAACCTCTTTCCTGTCGCTTCTGTGTTTACCTCTTTATCTTGGGTCAGCATCAACCTGTCCGATTCTCTTTGTCTGCTGATCCTCTACAATCCCCACCAGTGACTTTGTCCAGAATCCTTAAGGAAGCAATGGTGGGGGTGGGGGTTGTCAGTTTTCTCATCTTATTGTATGCATGGTGTATATATATGTAATCTAAAGTTAGTCATTTCCTTCTGTTACAAACACTTTCTGAATTGGCAAGGATTTTACAAACTCAAAATACATGGGAATAAAGAAAACTCTTCATTCAGTAGCTCCCTGAGCTTTGTGGTAGACTCTCAGGACTTGGGACAGTTATTCCCTTTCTTGGAACTTCTATCTCACGTGGAGAGGCCTGTCCTGTGAGCGATCCCTCTTTCTGTTCATCGCGTACAGCTAATTAAAATTCTGACTGGGTTTAGGATCAAAGAACCCTGCTCCATCGCCTTCTCACATTCTTCCTCCTTCTTTCAGTGTCTTCCAAGATCTATTTTAAACTGGAAGTGTTGTGTACTTTCCAGCAGTCCTTTGACCTGTTCCCATTAAATCAAAAGGGGGAAGAAGGTCTCAGGCTTCACCTCACAGCCAATCAGGGTATGACAAAGGCTTGGATAAGTCTCCCTGCGTCCCTGCCACATCCTGGGAAGTGGCGTGCTTCCTTGCCAGGTGGTCGGCACAGTTGCTGGGTAATCCAAATCCACGTCAGCGGGTGATTTTAGAATTAAACGATTTGGCCAGCGAGATGACACAAAGAATAACATCATGAGGGGACTGCAAACCTCGGGAGGTTGCTTCAAGGTGTTCACAGTAAGCTGGAAAAGCATGGAAGGAAAGGCAACGCCGAGGATGTTTTCCACTTCTCGCCCCAACTCACTTGGCAGCTCCCATGACATTTTGACTTTCCAAATATTGGAAAGAAAAGCGGCCAAGGATTTATGCAAGAATGAGAAGCGCCTGGAGCACTTCAATTTCCGGGTGGTTAAAACAAAAGAGGACACCCACCAAGAAAAGTCACTCTAAGAGACTGCAGAAGAGCAGGGGCAAAGAGCTGGGCATTTAATTGGAGGAGGGAGGGGAAAAAAACAGAAATGATGATCTAATTATTTGTGCATAGCAGGGCTGCCATGAGGCAGGCTTATACAGATACGTGTATCTCCTGTCCATGGGATAATGTAAAGTCCCTGGTTTCTCAAAATTTTAACTACAACTTGAGAATGATATTAATCATGAAACACATTTACCACATAGGAAAAGTTATTTCTCGTATTTCTTCAGTGCTGGGGTTGAATCCAAGTCCTTAAACTACTAGGTGATTTTTTTTTTATTTCTTTGCCATTGAGCCACATCCCAGCCCCAGGTAAAATTTTTAATGTGCACACAGAGGCAGCTTTTCAGGATGTGGTCACATCTCTTAACAAAGCCATAGTAACTGACAATATCCTGACCTTCCAGTCATCCAGATTCCCAGTGAAGTGTGAGGCGGGATGAGGTGTGTTTCCTCATGAGTAAGGGGTCCACAAGGAGCCCTACCCATCGTCGTGAGAGGAGATCAGACTGCATAATCATATTGTTCGCTTGAGAATATCCAGATACAAAATTTCAGATCCTGTTTCTGCTGAATGCATACCACTTTTCCACCATGCTAAGTCAAATCCCCAAGGCTGGGGACTCTGTAGAACATGTCCACTCAATGATTTAAATAAGCCTTAGCATAGAAGTGAACTAATTATACAGGACCCCTGTGCCCAAGAAACCCTGGCTCTACTGGCTTCTTCACAGAGACACACAGCTTCAGGATGCCCTGCCTTCACCCCAGGCACAAAGGCTAACTCTATTGACAACTACAGCAAGCAGCCCAAGGTAGAATAAAACAGATCACATGGACTTCCTCCATGTGCTTAGGCCCCAGATTCTTCAGTGTGTCGTTACCTGCTGTGTCCTCATTGTCTCATATTGGTTCTCACATCTCGTGGTGTCTGCCTCAGTTTTGATCTCCAAGTAGTAAAATGCTTCTCCCAGTCTGATGCAGAAAGTCCTTCTGTATGTGTGTTGCTTTTATTGGTTGATGAATAAAGCCCTTTCAGCCAATGACTTTGCAGAATGAAGCCAGGCGGGAAATTTGAACAGAGATATAGAGAGAGAGTAGGCAAAGATGCCATGTAGCCACTGAAGGAGAAAGAATGACAGAACATTACCACTAAGTCACAGCCTTGTGGCAATACATAGATTAATAGAAATGAATTAATTTAAGATAGAAGAGCTAGCTAAGAACACATCTGAGCCATCAGCTAAACAGTGTTGTAATTAATATAGTTTCTGTGTGATTATTCGGGTTTGAGCAGCCAGGGAACAAAAGCACAGTCTCCATCTATGCCACTCTTAGCACTGATGAAAGACAGTAGAAACACCAAGAAGTGTGATCTAAGCCGGGTGTGGTGGCACATGACTATATTTCCACCACTCCAGCGGCTGAGGAGAGAGAATCACAAGTTCAAGGCCAAAGTGAGCTACATAATGAGATTCTGTCTCCAAATAAGCAAACAAAATGATGTGGGAACTAGTAACAGGCTTGGGGAAACTGGAGACCGGCCCTTGAAGAGACCTGTAGCAATGATCTCTTTCTCTTCTCATGCCTTGTTCCCAGGGCTCAGTGTTATTCCAGCTCGCACTTCTATCATTTTGTCACAGGCCTGAAGCCATGGGCTCAACATATTATGCAAGTCGAGGCAGCCTTTGCCCTTTATAAATCGATTATCTTGAGTTAGAGACATAGCTCAACAGTTAAGAGCACTGACTGCTCTTCCAGAGGACATGAGATCTAATCCTACCACCAACATGGTGACTCACAACCATTTGTAACTCCAGTTCCAGGGGATGTGATGCCCTTTTCTGACATTCAAGTATACGAAGTACTTACACAGCACACAGACATTCATGCAGGCAAAACGCTCATACACACAAAATAAATATACAAGTATTTTAACTGATTCTCTTGAACATTTGTTACAAAATAATGAAAACGTAACTTAGACACAGCCAAGGAATTGAACTATATTCTTAAATATCATTTATGTTTGTATTGTAAACACATTTGTATATAAAGAAGAAAGAGAGGAAGGAGCACAGGAAGCAGGAAGAAGGGAAGAAAGAGAGAACAAACTGTGGCCCCAATGTAGGTGCCTTTCCAGAGAAGTCCTTCAGGGAGGTCCTGTCAGATGCCCCACTGACTTTGAGCCTGGGTTCTAAGTGGCAGTGTTCTGTCCTCCGGTGAGGAGCTAAAATGATGCCTACACATCGTGGCTGTCAGCTTCTGTATTTGTGAACTGATACTTCCCAGTCACAGGGGTCAGATCCTTAAAACAGAAAAGCAGCATTGCTGTCTTGCCCCACCCTAAGCACACTAACCATCCCTTGGCAGGAGTTTAAGAGGATGCAAAAAGAATTCATTGCACCCTAGTATCTCAATACATAGTGTTGGAGTGCTAGTGCATTGAAAAATGTGTCTCTAAGCCCAGCAGAAATTGATTAAAGGTCAGGAGGGCATGGAAACATGTTTCTCTCATCTATTCTTGTGGGGAAAGCTAGAGGAAAGTGCAAGCACAAAATATATTACATTTCGAGCCAGCTAGGTCTTGCTCCTGAACTAGAAGGTGCTGGTTGCACAACTCAACCTCAACAGGAAGTACACCTTGAGAGGAAACAGCTCCCACTGTGCATCCCAAAAGGAAAGAAATGGTATGAAGGGACACAATGCAGCAGGAAGGCTTTTCTTCAACAAACTAACCTTGTTTTAGAAGCCAATTTCTCCGAACGTTTCTTTGATTGGGTTGTTTTTGGACTAGGTTTGGTACCATTCTGACGGATCTTCCATCATCACCCTTCCAGCCTTGATACTGTTCCGAAACATCCGCGGCCCCAAAGTCTCTGAGCCCAGCACCACTGCAGTTGGTGAAGTGTACTAAGCTGAGAAACGAGAGCATAAAAGAAGTTTGGCGATCTTGTCGATGTGTTTTGTTTGGTTTTGTCTTTGGTGTTTTATTTTGTTTTTGTTTTTGTTTTTTTATGTCTCAGATATTTGCTGACAACAGGTTTTCAGAAAGAGCAAAGTGTAATAATTGCACAAAATGTTTTTAAGTTCTCGACCAGGACAGCAAGCTGGGGTGGAAGGAGAGCAAAGCAGGGGACCAGGGACGTAGCCTGCGGTGACATCTTCAATTCCACATAAAAGGGCCCAGAGGGTGGCAGCTGACAGAGATGGAAAGCGTAGGTCCAGGGCTCAGGAAGATGTCACAGCCTAAGGCAAAGGCAGGAAAGAAGAAGATGCCCCCTAAAGATGCCCAGCTCACATTTAAGACTAACTTTAGCTGGACAACAATCCTAATTCTAATCCTACCTCTAACTGTAATCCCACTCCTTCTCCTAAACCTAATCCCAAACCCAAGCCCACCTCTAAAACCCTAACCATAACCCCAACTCCTTGCTATAGCACAACGTATCCCTAACCCGTCCGCCCTGCCCATGGTCAACTGTGTACCCAGCATGACAGCTGGATGTACAGCCTCTCAGTGGCCTGCATGACAGTGAAATGAATGCTGAAGGATTTTCATGTAATCCTTGATTTGGGGCATAAATCCATCAAAGGTTAGAAGGACTCATGATGGGCTATGAGAACAAAACTGAGATTTGCCACCAAGCTAAAGCTGACCTTTATTTTCAAATTCAGAATCACTTGACACAAGGCTGATGGGGAAATGTTCATGGATATTTGAAACCAAGGTGCTTTCGTTCAAGCAATGAAGGCCATCCGCCTGTGAAACCTTCATCGTTTAAAAAGAAAAATCTCATTTAACTTGCTGCAAATCCAACCCATTAAGTTCCCCTGTAAAGAGGGTTTATGGAGCTTGCTGGCTTCTGGGGATATTGCAAAGAATTCTTGTTGATGGAGAATATTATGCTCTTTTCCTTATTTCCTACCTCAGATTTATTATTTTCTCCTTTTAAAACATTTTTTTTTGCAGAAAGTATATGTGGATCAAGCCAAAACCTCAATGTTTATGAATTTTACTCTGGAACATATTGTAAGTAGACACCTGAAAATAAACGTTGAAGCACTTGTTCTCTTTTAATCCATACAAAGAATTTGAAGTGAACTTGCTGAGACATGCATCAATTTCAAGATGTACAAAAGAACTCTTCGAATGAACGAAGTCTCGCTTTGCAGCAGTAGTTTCTTTTACAGGGCCAAATGAAAAGTTCAGTATGTTGTTCAACGTTTGGGTCCCAGGGCTTCAGATGAAGTATACTAGAATTTAAAGCCAAGAGTCTATTTTTAATCTGAACCAAACTTGCAATGAGTGCACCACAGAGCATCCAAAGATTCTGGATATACAGGGCATGGGATATTTAGTGTACATTTTTCAGTAAAGATTGAACCTATTGCTTTCAATTTACTTATTTTGCCTAGAAAGGCATCTGTAGGGTAAAGAAAAACATAATAAGTATATTACTTGAAAATTTAGCTAGTAAACTATTTGAAATAAGTTTATTTCCAGTTTCCAGACTTTTCAGATGACATATATATTATTTTGGCTCAGATAGCATTTTACATGCTAATGAATTACATATGCAAGATCCATGCCCAATAGAAACTGAACGCATGAAAGGTCCAACCTTGATCCAGGGAAAGGTGAGTAAGCAACTCTCTGAACATTCATATTAAAGAACAACAAACAAATAAACAATAACACCTCAAACAAAAATTACAGGCGGACTGAATTTCTAGTAAGCTCACAGTTATTGAAGTCTGGGGCTGTTCAACACTGGTCTGTGTTACTCAGTCATGGCAGGAAACAAGCCAATTATTTGTTCGTCTGTTCCATCCATACTTACTGAGTGTCTATCCTGCAAATGAGTGCCTGCCTTCCATTCTGCTGAGGGCTTACCCTGCTGCTGCGGCTTACCCTGCTACCAGGGCCTACCCTAAGCTGAGTAACAGCTCTGACACTGACCGCTTAACTGCTCCCAGGTGCTTGTCCTGATGCCCAGTGCCTACGCTGCTGCTGGGTACCTGTCCCACTACTGGGTGCTTGCCCTGCTGCCAGGCACCTTGCCTGTTTCCTAAGCCTTGAAAAGGTCTGTTTGTGGTGGGCACAGACTTCTGAGTGACTTAGCCCTTGATGGAATGGAGCTAAGTTTGTTGCAGTAACTTCCCACCCCTTCACTGAATACTGGAGAAAAATGTGCCCACCAGACAGAGGAACATGGGTTCCTCTGCAGAGCTCAGCCCCTGGTCTTTTTGAGATACCTGAAAAAAAGATACCCTGCTGTTAGATGGCCTAGGACTTTCTTTAGACTCTCTGTAGAAGGCAGATAGAGGATATCGTTTATTGCCTCTAGCCAAGAAGCAAGTCCCCAGGACAGTCATCCCCACCCACTTCCCTTAAACTGTAAACTCAAATTAAACAATAAGCATCACAATGTTACCCAGATTAAATTTTTATTGGAGTTTAATTTGTATTGTATAAATCTGGACTTTTTACCTAATTAGACTATAAATGGACTCTGTCAGTTTATGAATTGTCAAATATCAGTTTATTCCATTTAATACAATTTCTTCTGTAAACCTACAAAGGCACTCAAGTTAATTTTTTTTCCTAAATGATGTATCTTTCCATAGCCAGGTATTGAAACTACCACTCAAATATGAATATACACACTGTGAGTTGTACTAATTCAAGGTCACATCTAATGTACATTTCTTCATTATTTTCATGGGAATTTGTTGAGTGGTTTTCCCTCGGCTTATGCTACATTTACCCCAGACCCTGAACCCTGTTTCTTACACTGCAATCATATGCTCACTTGCTATGTCCCTCCCTGTTCCCACAGGAACTTTTGTCTCCATTATGCTAGTATATAAATACCAAAGTAGGTCTTAAAGAAGCCTAGTATGAAGATTAAGCAGAATCATGAAAATTTTCATCATAACAGAAGAATCGTGAAATTCCCTCATGTGACATATAGGCCTACGTCTTTCCAGCTTCAAGTTTGAATATTATAGCCAGATTAACTATTCCTCATCTGATCATAGAATACAGGTGTAGCAATGTCAACAAAGATCCTAAAGAATGCTCCGCTGTTCCATCATATAAAGTAGACACTAGGGGCTCAGGTTATTTCTGCATAGGTGTCTGCTCTTCCCAAAGTAATGCATCATTCTTCACAGGACACTTTCCTCTAGCCTGAATCCGCATCAGTCAAGAGGGAAGGAGTGGGGAATGGAGGGATGAAGGAAGGTAGCTTGTAAAAATCCACAGGGCTGGAGAGTTGATGTGCCCAGGAGCAGCCCATACCAAGTAATGGATTCCAGGGGGATGATGACACCCATATCTCTCACCCTTGGGCAAACATACACACTAGCAATATTCCTCTCCAGAACTTCCAAAGTCTACCCTGGAGGCCAGTGTTAGTCATCCTCTTTTTCTCCCCCATCCCCCTTGCTCCCTAGAATCAGCCTGTCTTCGAACCCCTGACTAGATGGCTGCTTCTCATGGAAATTGAACTCAGGGTTCCTTAGAGAAGCAAAATAATAGATCAGAAGGATGAAGGGAAGGAGTAGGGTAGGAGTAACTGTAAGGAGCTCACTCTCGGAATGATGGAAGCTGCAAATGCCTCCCTGCTACAGGCAGGTTGAAAGCCCAGGCTAGCTAGATTCTGTTCTAGACAGAGTCAGAAGGCTTAC
>LOEQ01002766.1:312716-327820 GCA_001685075.1 Bramus lutescens
CTGGTTTATTAAAGACTCAAACTGAGCCGTTTCTGGGCTCAACAGTGAAGCACACAGAGAGCAGACAGCCCCTTCTTTAGTTTTTCACCCTGCTCAGGCCCTTTAGGAAGGGGATAATCCCACCACCCACCTTGGGGAGGAAAATCTGCTGGGCCCTTTCCACCAATTTAAATGCTAATCTCATCCACAGACATCCTCAGAAGGACATCTGAGAAAGACTTGACCCAATAGCTGAGCCCCTGTGCTCTGGGGAAGCAGACTCTGAAACCAGTCATCACCAAGTTCAAACATCAGTGTCCATCTTCTGCACAACCCTGGGATTCTGGACCACATGAATGCCTCCATCTCATGAGGGATATCCCTCGTACCTGGTGTATAGTAGCTACTAAAGAGAAGTTGGGGAATTATCAGAACTCTGTCTGATTTTTGCCTTCCATTCTACAGTCAGTGCAGTAACTTATTTCCAGTAATTTATTTCTCATATTGCTGAGAACTCGGTAAGGTGCAGTCCAGGCAGGCACAAGCTTTGTCAAGGGCTACGGCCATGTAGTGCAGAAGAGGTTTCCTTGTCTGACAAAGACAAAGCTATTGTTCATTCCGTCGCCACCAGGCCATTAAAGCCGCAGAAGAGTTGGGTTAAACACTCAGTCAATTTTGTACTAAACTTTGTTTACTTTTCTGTAAAATGAACTTGCTAATTTGGTGTCATAAAATTCACAGGGAACATGAAGAGCCCTAACTTGCTATTCTCCCGAACTTTAACGGTTTCCACTGCACCATGCATGGCTCGGTTTCAACTCCAAGCGAACACACGTTTTTAAGCAGCCATGATAGTCCTCATTCCCGGCTCTTCCCTCCCTGCCTGTCTGCCTTGCTTCTACATCCCCCATCCATAGAGAGCAGCTTAGAAAAGAGATAAATGTTTCCATCGGGCAGTGATGCAGAAGCTGCATGCTGTTTGGATTTGCACTGTATCATTTTTGTTATCTCCTCAGGTCATTTATAAAATTTATAAAATTTTGCAGTTGTGTGTGGGCGTGTAGGTAGAAAATTTCCAAGCATCTTGAATTCTATAAAATCCAGGGGAAACGTTGCCAAATCTATTCCCTTCTTGCACTTAAAACTCATATACCTTTAAAAGGATATTCAATACTTTTGTTTTTGCCTCAGTTACTCATGGCCCATTAAAGTGTTGTCTTTTAAAAGCTATTTGCCATTCAAGGAGTCTCGGGAGTCCATTTACAATCCTTCTTAAATCTCTTTTTTTCTCTGAAACAGGAAGTTTCTTTTTGCCAAGGGTAAACACACTCTGAGCTGAGACGTCAGACAGGCTCTGTGGAAAGCCAGGGTGCTGTGGTGACCCCACCAGGACAAGCCTTGCCTGAAACAATGGGAGCCTAAGAGCATCCTCCTAAATGCCCAGCCAGAAACTGGGGCTTCCTTCTGAGTCTGAGTCTACAGTTGACTAGAGAAGACATACATTCTCAAAATCTCATGTACACAGAACAGATGTCACAGCTATCTGTGTGCCTTAAGATTACGCATTTAGGAAGGAAGTCACACAGCACACAGCCATCGCTTAATGCCTGGCTTTCTTACTCTTCATGTTTAGCCAACATACAGAGGTGACACCTCCCAGACACATGACTGAATGACTGTGTTACCCACCACAGGTTCTAAAAGCTGGAAATCCAAACTCAGGGTTTCAGCTGGGTCTTGTTCCCTGCTGGAAAAATACTGCCCTGCACCATCTTCCTGCGGCTGTCTGCCAGCGGTGTTTTCTGCTTCCTGGGGAGCAAATTCCCTAGTTCCAACTTGGTCTTTACTGTCATGTGGCTATCTTCTCCCTGTGCCTCTGTGCTTTCATGGGGGACCCCAGCCATGTTGAGTTTAGTGCCTGCTCTAATCTGACATTACTAATAATTACAACAGTAGGTATCCTATTTCCAAAGAATCTCATCTTACAAGATTCCAATAGCCATGAATCTGGGGAGGAAGCTGTCTCAATCCTAGCCTGTATTAAGTCAGGTAAAAAAATAAATGGACAAGGAACCAAGCGAGTCCATAATAGTACAGATTTAATGGTGGGAAGGGGGTCACTGGGTAGAGAAACCAGAGACCAGCGAGCTTGTTATTACTTACAAGCAAGGATGATCCAAAAAAAATAGAGAGGGGGGAGGGGAAGAGGGGGAGGGNGGGAGGGGGAGGAGATGGAAAGAGATTAAAGTTTCCTGTTAGGGCTCATGTTGCTTATGTTGCGCAACCAATGTCAGATGGTCCATAAGCACCTCTGCTGGCCACCCTTGTTGGGGTCCATAGGGCTGGCAAGGCTCTAGAAACCACATGATGTGACTTCTGGACTCTTTACTGTTCAACTGAGATGGAGGGGTATTACCACTCATCCTACTGTGCCCACTGTGCACATGATTCAGCTCATGTGCAAAAGACGTTCCTCCAACCCAGCTTCAGCAGATCTAGCACACTTACCTGTAAGTCTACCGGACAAGCTTTAGCCTTCATTTCTTTGCCTTACACTGGCCCTCCTCAAGGCTTAGGTTCGGCTCTATGTCTTTAAAATGTACATTTTCCAAGCCTCCAGGCATACACTTGTAATCCCAGCTCAGAGACGGTAGAAGCAGGAAGATGCAGAAGGCAAGGTCAACATCGGATGAGTAAGGAGTTGAGGGTCAGCCTGAGTTCATGAGACTCTGCCAATAAATAAATAAATATTAAAAAGCAGGGTGAGACATGGATTGTCTACCAAGGCTGCAAGGAGTAGTGTACTCCACCTAATGTAATTATTCTTGTGTCCTTTGGGTTTTGTTACAATGTTCCTGAGTGTCTGCATAGACTGTGTCACTTTGTCTGCAGATCTATCTGCGAGCCTATGTTTGTGATCTGATTCGTCTCTTCTGTATATGTTTTACATATGAGGCTACTATAGAAATTTTTATTTCTCAGTCTTTTTGGTTATTTTTGGTGCTTCTAAGAATCCAGTTTCTTGGGTCCCTACCGGATAAATAATAAAATTCCAGAGACAGAAATTGGGTTTCAACCCAAAAACCAGAAAAGCAAAATAGCCAAGTCATTAGCTAGAGAAGTCTTACCTCTACCAAGGCTGGCTGACCATAAACTATGCACACTAAGTCTCTCTTTCCTCCCATTTTATATTCCCTCCAGTGCTGGAATTAAAGGCATGACTCCCTAGTGCTTGGATTAAAGCACCTGGATTTGTTTCTGCATTGATCTTGTGTAGTGCAGGGTAGCCTTGAACTCACAGAAATCCGTCTACCTCTGTCTCCCAAATCCTGGGATTAAAGGTATATGTCACCATTGCCTGACCTCTAGTGCCTTTAACTTTGTCTCTGGTCTTCAGGCAAGATTTATTTATTAAAATACAAATAATAAACCACTATAGGCCCCTAAAATACAGATAATAAGAGTTAATTCTCAAACTGCCTTGGACCTGGGGGGAGGAAATGCAAAAAAAAACAACTATTTTAAGATTTAAACAGCAATGATGCTTGCTTACAACAACCAAGGGTTTCAGAATTTAACCAAATAGACAGGTGATCTTAATTTATGCCATTCTGGTACAGATTTTGATTCATTCTCCTTTAAAAATGGTTAATGTGCTTTACTTTGCTTTAATGACTGAGTTTTAACATAAATCTTGTATCGTCTTAGTTTAGTAGTATATGTGTTCCTGTAAGCCACCTTTAGATATGTGTTAAATTACATGTTTACATGATAAAATTACCCCCAAAAGATTCAAACTGGCTTGTAAATATGCATATAAACTCAGTTCAAAAGCATTTTAATTCACATGACTTAAACAAACATAATAAATTAATCATGTAAAGTTTATTGTTTAAAAAATAATTAAAACATCTCTAAGACTTAACAATTTCCCGATGTTATTACTGTTAGATATTTAAGATACTGTCCATGTTTTCTGTATTGGAAATACAGAAATACTAAAATATATAGCTTCTTGGGTTTTCATTAAAATACCAAGTTACTGGTTTATTTATGGTGATGGTTATAAAAATTGAATTAAAAACAAAGATGTTATGTTTTATCAAGATGGTTTCTTGTTTTCTGCTAAGTTTATCTGGCTTTTAATCAAAGAAACTGAGTCACAAGAGAATCAAGCTTTATTTAAAGATGTTTTGCCAAGCTTTATGTAAATATTTTGTAAGAAACATCTGTTAAAGCACTATCCATTCTTCCAGACTGGGATAACTGGCCTCTGAATCCTCAGCATCTTCGCTTTGGAGGCCAAAGTCAATGGAGCTAAAGAAGTTAAGAGGACAACCAATATTTTGGCCTCTTCCCAAGGTTGGCCAGGTTTTAGGAAACAATGGAACCTCTACCAGGGTTCTACAACTCAAGTAATGTCACCTGTCCCTCTTAACCAAAGAGGCAGCAGAAACCCCAGAGCTTAAACTTTAACCAACGTACAATTTGAAAAGAGGAGTGTGCCCTTTCACATGGGAAAATGTCCTCTGTGTTTGCACAGAGAATCCAAATTGTCAGCAAAACCCTGACCATCCAGTAGACGACATACGTGGAAAGAGGAAATTAAAGGAACCATCAGGTCTTCTCAAGTCCCTGAAAGTAGTCCCTAAAATCCCCAAGCTGACCAGCTGCTTGATCTTACACACCCAGTGGGAAAGTTGAATTAAAAAGTAAAATAACTAGTAATATTAAAGATGAGTTTCTACTGACTCCAGACAGGACTGTCATCCTGACCATGTTCAGCAAAGGGACCTCCTGGTATTGCTATAGGCATTCAAAGATAATCAACTTTCAAAAAGGACTACCCCAAGTAATACCCCAATGGCTGTCAAAGTCTGGAATTACTAGCTGGGTTCACCTGCCCCTGATAAAACTATTTTCCAAAAGGCATCCAGATAAAAATGCAAGAGACTTTAAGTCTTATTCTAGACTAGAGACTTATACTTTCTCTAGAAAGTGGGCCTCAAAGGCCAGTCCCAGTCAGTGAATCCACAAATCCAGCATCCACAGCCCCTGCTCCTTCTCTTGGAATTTTCCTAGTGGGAAATGATTTGATAATACTTATATCCTCCCCTTCCCCATGCTCCACCAGGCAACTCATTTTCTGACAACCATTAAAATCCTTTTAAGATTTTTTTTTTGTCTAGCTCTAAGTAAATACAAGGCTAACTGTTTGATACATCCTTTTCACTACTGCAGGAAATCTCCATCGCTGGGTCTGTTGTATGCATGCTCAGGAAAGAACGACACTCTCTACGGTGCTTCAGAATGTGTCCTTAACTTCCTATGCATCTGACTGTGCTGGACCATCAGAGCATCACCAGAGAAACTGGTACACACTAACTAGTCACAATTAAATTGGCTTTCTATCTCAATTCTCTTCAGTCTCATACATCCTTCTGGAAAACCTGAATCAGCCAAACTTCAAGAGACAGATTGGCATGGCATAGCTACATAACCAAAATTAACTGCCACTGGGTACCACAGGGTTATGCCTCGTCAACCTGGGCACCGTGCAGAATCAAACAACTGAGCGGAGAGGACAACCTTCATTTGTATTGGAGAACTGCATGCTGGACTATCTTAACCAACGAGAATATTAGATCCTAAGTAAAAGCTGTCACTGCTCGTCCTCCAGCACAGGCAACCCTGTCACTGCTCTGTCTGCTGTGGTCTTGCAGGGTTCTCAATAAATGCATTTTTCTGCTTAGTGAATTCCTTTCCTGCCTACAAATCACCCACTATACCAAGCCCATCCAACCTCAGCAGGGTAACAGCCTAAGGATAGAACTGTGTGACTCAGCGGTGACTATCTTCAGACTGTTGGGGCGCTTAACAGAAGTCTTGTCAGCATTACTGTCTGGACACCTGCTTCCTTCTTGTGGCATTCCAGAAGTCTGGCAGACTTCCTTCACCTTACTCCCCAAACCACCCCTGCCTTTGCCTAGAGAGCTGAGTGGCTTTATGAGCTACATGTCTCATCGCCTCAACAGATAGGAGTCTTTCTCAGACCCTTTCTCGGAGCATCCTTGGGCATCTTTGGCAATATAAACAAGGAAAGAATTTTCCAACTCATTCAATGCTGGTTCCTTCCATATTACTATGCTCAGGATGGAGCCCAGGGCTCATGTGTGCTGAGCTGGCACTCCACCACTGAGACACATCCCAGCTTCAGGAATGTCCTTTCCCTCACTTCTTTCCCTAGAATATATTAGGAGAAACACTAAGCTCTAGAAAAAAAGGTTCCATCCTGACTAAGTCCAGCTGAGTACTAAACTGCTTACCTATTGCCTCAGAGAGATTCTAAGTAAAATGACTTTATTTAGCAAGCATTTTCCAAATACATGCAATCCCAGAACCAAGAGCCTTACAGCTTGAACATTTGTGGTAAAAGACTCGCTTTGGTTTGTGCACACTGAGAAGGGCAGGGTACAGATTTAGTTTAATCTTTTTTTTATGTTTCACTATCTTAATGGCCAATTCCTCACAACCAACTTGGTTAGTCATGCAGATTGTACTGACTTACATTAATGACAGAAACTAGAGACAAAGATAATCCAAAACAGCAGACCATGAGCCACTAACAAAGAACTGGCTTTGGAGGAAGCTGAACTCACATTCTCATATAACAAAATTTGTCAGAATGGAGCACAATATAACATACACACATCTGAAATCAGTTCCTAAATTGCTGCAGTAAAATAAAAACTTGGGAGTCAGAAATTCAGATAAAGACCTGCTAAATCCAAGGAACAGTGGAGAGTCGATTGGCTGGCCCTCTCTCCATGCTTTTCCAGATCTACCAGTCCTGGAAATTCCCCCTGGAATTCCTGTTCTCTCTTCCTGTCTCTCTCTAGCAGACTTACTCAGTCCTCTGTGACTGATCCTGGTCAGCCAATCACTGTCTCTGTCCTTTGATTCAAGGTAGCTTTATTGGCACAGTGGAATGGCCATGCAAACAATTCTCCTGAAATATTTCTCCCCTTCTGTCTAAAGTAAAAGTAAAGGTTTTAACTCTAATATAATAAAACTATATACAATAAGAAAAATTATCCAGTAAGAAATATATTTGCAATGTTCAGCCTCTTAGTATTTGGCAAATTAAAAAAATAGTATTATCTATCCTATCTTGGTGAGTTCAAAGTTTTATACCTAATTTACTTTCTATCATAACTAAGGAAAACTATAACTTAAACTATCTAATCTTCAGGACCATCAGAGACCTGAGAAGAATATACTATTAACTGAGTAAATGGGAAGTATAGAGCAAGCAAATTCCGAAACTAAGAAATAACAGAGACATCTGGTTGCCTGGACAGTCACCCCAAGGTTCTTCTGCAATGTTGGGGCATTCCTCTTCAGCCTACAGGCCTAGAATATCTGACAGACTTTTCCATGAAGCAGGAATTTTGAAGGACTGTCCTATCCTGTCTTGGCAAAGTCTGACAGTAGCCTTCTTTTGTGTTCTGTTTGTCCAATTTGAACAGCATACTGTCAGCAGTTGAAGCAAGGGCAGTTTCTTTTCCCAGTGCCTAACTTTTCCACAAATGAAAGCAAACTCCACATGAAGGTTCTTAGATGACAACCATCTTAAGTAGATTGGTGCTGCCAAGAGCAGACATGTCTCACTGTCATATAAAGCCTTATGTTATTAACGTATTTAAGTGTCATCTTCTGTAGGTCTCTGAAGTGTTTGAAGACCATCTATTTTAAAAATATCTATTTCAAAACATACAAGTTTGTTATAGATGACTAACTACTAACCTGTATTTCTTTATTATCTTAGTTTTCAAGAACTACAACTTTAAAATGCATTATTAAATGAGCTTCATAAGTACATTATCTTAAGCAAGAGTAGAAATATAAAATACAGTATAACAAAAATAATCTTAGATTTGTATCAATATACCAAAATTCATACCAATGTAAATTATTTGAGGCTAGTAGTTGCTTTTTTAATTTGAAAGTAGAATCAATAATCTTACCCTTTTATACTATCATTTTTTATCTCCCTTTTTTTCTTTTCAGAATGAGGTCCCTGAATCTAATTTCCTTTGCTTAGTTTCCTCTCTGACCATAACCAAGAACAACTTGTAAACAATCCCCTTAAATGATAGCAAACATCCGTCAAACAACCAAAAACCTCCCACCCCACTTCTTGACTATGTGGGCATTGTGTTCTCAAAATTACTTTCTGCTGTCTGGGAGCAATGGCATTTCTGGGGACCATGAAATAATTGAGATAAAGATCAAGTTCTGGGAGAGCTAGCTGTTGCACAGTCTCAGTGTGATGGGAGAGTGCAAGACTTACCTGAAGTCCTTATTGGAGTAGTCTATGAGCTCAACCATCTTACCTAACTACTTTGAAGTCGTCCTGAGCAGTTTGCAGTCCAAAGCCTGTCTTTGGGTGGTGTTTCTCAGCTTAGTGGCATTACCATAATTCAGTGGATTCACCATCCAACATCCTTTTGGAGACTTCAAAGGTCACTGTTAGGAATGGTCATGGTTCACTGCAGAAAACTGAAACATTTTAAATGGCATATGCAGCAGATCTTTGAGAGGCTAAAGAAACACAATCTATTAAATACATCTGGAATATACAAACTTAGTTCCTAATTACCTGCTTCAGACTCTAGCCCAAAATCATGTTTAGGAAGCTAGATGAAGCTTATTTCTAGAATTAGTTGAGTATTCTGTATGACCATTAATATCAGAACAAAAGGTATATATATACTCTGCATGTTATATTATTATATTATATATTAATCTTATAAATTTTGAGATAATATTTATACACTAATAAAAGTTTTAAAGAGTCAAAATAAAACCCAAAAATTATGAGATTAGTGGCAACAGAATATTGTTGTGAGAGTTCCTTCTGCTCCTTCAGCCAATAGCCACTAAGATACCAGCCCATTGGGGTGTGGTCTCTCTCTCTTTATAAAAGCAGCAACTGCCCTCCACTCGCTCTCTGGCTTTTGGCTCTGCTTCCGGTGACTAGGCTCCTTTCCTGACTGTTGGTGTTTTGTAAGTTTTACCCTTAAAATAAATACCCCTTTGAATCCCAACTGGTGTGGGATTGTTTGTGACTTACGCCTTCAGAATATTCCCCAATTTTGTTTTATCTTCTGTTCCATGCCAAGTGACTATTCTGACATGAGACAGATTTTGGATTTTCCTTTAACAAATATGCTTCAGTTTAGAGAAGGAGACAGTCACACTCCAATTCCAAAGTCAGTTTTAATTTTTAACTGAATTGGGACTTAAAAAAGACCATTTACCTTATTTATCTGTAGAGAACATTAGAGACAATCATTTGAGAAATTTTATGAGATTTTATTCTATGGGTAGTATGCTATACCATTAGGCTAATTCACTTTTTTTCTTGGGACATTTTCTCTGATTTGTCCTTTTTCTTCAGATGTCTCATTTGTTCAGTCTTCCAGTTCCTTAGCTGGATGCTTTTATTCTCCTGTAAAGACAAAATCAAAACCTTGCCCCAACCTTAACTTTCAGGGGTTCCCCTTCGTATCAGATTAAATGGCCATACTCTTAGATGAATTAATGCCTCTCCTATTCAAGTGGTCTCCCCCGTTCAAATCAAATCTTTATCAGTCTTTGTTGGCATCCATAGTTCTTCTCCTGTAGAAACAAAAGCAAAATCTCTTTCCCAGCATAACACATATCTTGGTTCCCATTCCCAGCATGTAAAGTATACATACTGTCTTAATTTGGTGGATTTTCCTACTATCCAATGTATCTGCAGCTTCCATTTATTTTTATTAGAACTTTAAAAGATTAAAGTTAAAAAAGCATTGTGTAATCTATTACTATGGCTCTTTATTACTCCTTTCTCTTTATTAAGTATATTTTAAAAAGTGTAATTGTAGAGGAATGTGTTACAATTGTAGTGTTGCGGAGATATCCTGACTTATCTGGAAGCCAGACTATACTTAGAGCCACAATAGGACAGCTCTGAAGGCTTGAGCCATAATAGGAAAACTCAGCCCTTTAGGAAAGGTGTCCTGACTATCAGGAAGCTAGGCTACCTGAAGCTGGGGTATGGTGGGGAATGATCTCCACACAGGATATAATGAACCTGTTCTTCTCCTGGAGAGCAATAACAGCTGAGCTTGCGCTGTTCTCTTAAGAGCAAAAATAGAAAAATCTTTTTTAAACTCTTGCTATTAATATGATATTCATTATAAAAAGCCTGGGCTTCTATCACATTTTCTATCAACAGCTGATCAATTTCATCATCACCTTGTACTAGAGTACTTGTTATATGGAAATTGATGTGTGTTATATATAAGGGATGATATCTATTTTTGATTATTTCTTGCAATTGAATAAATAATAAGTTAATTCTGAATCACCTGAAACAAGTTTAGTGGTTTCATTATGTAAAACAACTCTTTCTGCATATTGAGAGTCAGCAACTATATTAAGAGGTTCTGGAAAATCTATAGCATATAATACTGATTTTTTAAAGCAATAATAATGAATTTGAACCACTTTGTTTAAATTTTCTGACTTACAACCTATTTTTTTCTGATTTATTTGGATCAACAAAGAATGTAGGGGTTCCAGAATTGGTATTCATTGCATAATGTGAGGAAGAATCCAATTAGATCTTTTTATAAACTGAAGTCTCTTGCCTTTGGGATATTTGTTGCAAGCTCTTTGTCAGTGTTCATCTTCTGCCCATAATGAGGCAATGCTAGCATTAGCAAGAGGTACTATTATTTCTGCTGGGTCTATTCTTGCTAATTGATGAAGTCTCTATTCCTTTCAGAATCAATCAGAAACCTTTTTTATAGAGGTCTTTAATTTTTTACTCTGTTTACATGACAAAAAAAATCCATTCTAAAATCTTTTCTCTGCATAAGAATTCATGTAGGAGAATATGTAGAAGGTAGTGTGGCCAGGATATAATCAAATTCTGGATCCAAGTAATCCACATGTGCATCCTATGGTTTCTTTTCTACAAAAGCAAAATTTTCTTTCAGCCTCAGATGATAATTTTCTTAGACTATTTAAGTCCTTATCACCTTGTAAGGTTTGAAAACAATTACTTAGCTCTTGAGTTGTTAATGCAATTGTGGACTGTGACTGTAGCCAGTTCGTACCTCCCAGTAGTATTTGAAAATAATTAAGAGTTAATAATTTATCTCTCCTAATTTGTACTTTCTGTGATTCAACTTTTTATAAATCTATCTTATATCCTAGGTGACTAATAGAATCTCTTCTTTGTATTTATTCAGGAGCAATTCATAATCCCAAATTATGAATTTCAAACATTTAAGTTTTTCAAACATTTTTTTCTAAGTTATCTGTGTCTGAATCAGCTAGTAAGATATCATCCATATAATGGTAAATTGTAGATTGAGAAAAACGTTTACTATTATTTTCTATTGTACAAAATATTGATATAAGTCTGTTTAACATCCCATGTGGGAGAGCTTTCCACTGATACAATTTAACAGACTGGGAATTGTTCTAAGTAGACACTATGAAGCCAAATTTTTCACTATTCACTCTTTGTAAAAGTGTAATAAAAAGGCAATCTTTTAAATCAATCACTATAATAAACCATTCTTTAGGTAATAGAGAAAGCAAAGGAATTCTAGGCTGCAAAACGCCTGTTGACTGAATTACCTTATTTTTGACTATTGGATCTATTACCAGTCTCTATTTTCCAGATTTCATTTAATGACAAATATAGGAAACTTCTAAGGAATGATCGATTCTTTAATAAGTTGAGCATTTAGCTGCTCCTAAACTAGCTGTTCTAATGCTTGTGAATTTTCTGATGTCAAAAGGCCATTGTTCCTCCAAGACAGGTTTATCAGTTAACCATTTTAAAGGAAGGACTGTTGGTACCTTTGAAAGATCACCATCTGTTGTGCTCTGCTTATGCACAGTCTGTGACTATTCTTGATACCTTTTAATATTTTTCTCAGAGGATTCTTCATTTTTCAGTTTGATTCTGAAATTAGAGGGATGTTAATTTGTGTTTTTCATGCTGCAACAAATCATGTCCCCATAAATTCATTGCTATGTTAACCACATATGGTTTTAATTTTCCTATTTTCCTGTCCTTCTGTCCCTATACACCCGACTCATCTTGCACTTTGTTTTTACCAGAGAAAAAGTTCCAGTTCCAAGAAGTTTTTTTTTTTTTCATTTTCCTCCTGAAGAGACCATTCTGGATGCCAAGATTTTGGTAAAATTATTGTACATCTTCACCTATGTCTATTAAACCCTCAATTTCAGTGCCATTTATATGCATGTTTAGATTTGGTCTCTGATCATTTATAGCAGTTTGCCAAAATACTTGTCTTCTGGTCTCTCCTGAACTTTTTGTTCTATCTATAAAAGTTGTTTTGTCTTTGGTCATATGCAGAGCAGTGTGGTTTTTTTAACAATAGGTATTACATCTTTTAATTGCTCTGTGGAGGAGGTTTCCCAGTGCTGACAGGGAATTATTGAGCCAGATTTGACATTGGGACCTATAAGAGTGCCCCTAAGGCATTTCCCAAAGTGTTGCCTTGCCTGTTTCTTGTTGATTTGCATTCATTAGTTCAATGCCAGTCTTTGCCATACCTTTTATAAACTCCGTAAGGCTGGGACCTTTCTGTTTGGATTGTCTTTAGGAAAAAAAAAACATTGTTTCTAGGAACATCTTGCCTACAATCCCTTTTCAAATGACCTTGTTTACTACTATTAAAACATCTAATATTTTGATTTTTTTAATTTTTAAAGATTACTTCTATCAAAGCAGCATCATAAGCATGAGCTCTATATCGGTCATTTCTAATACATTCATCTATTGGTGCTGAGCTTGCCTTTAAAGGCCTACTCACCCTTCTATGTTCTAAATTAGCATTTTCAAAAACCAAAGATTCAATTAATATTTGCCTAACCTTTGAATCTGTTATATTCTATTTACCATTGATGTCAATCTTTGTAAAAAAAAAAAATCAGTGAAGGATTCTTTTGGGCCCTAATAATTTTAAAGTTAATTTTCTTTCTTGATTCTTTGACCCTGTCTCAAGCATTCAAAGCTGCTATATAACATGGCACCATGATGTGACCATCAAGTCTAAACTGTCTTTGTAAATCAGTATATTTACCCTCACCGAGGAACTGGTTTTTGGAAATTTCAATACTTCTGGTTCTGCTTTGTTGTTTTATGATCTTAGCTTCTTCTCTTCACCATGTTTTCCATTGTAACTGAGGACCAGCTTCCAATATTGCTATAACTAAATCTTTTCAGTCTTGTGGAATAATGCTCTTATGAATTGTCCATTAATTTGATATCTCCTTCACAAAGGGTGAATACATTCCATATGTATCCTTAAATCTTTTCAAATTTAACAATTTTACAGGATCCCAGTTAATTTCTGCATAGCCTTAGGAGTACGTATCTTCTGGTGGACATTTATATATGGGAATTGGATAAATTAAGGTTGGTTTTCCAATAATCTTGGGCCACTCCTCTTCAGTTTTATAATGTAGTGGTGTGGTAGGTTTTAATCTAAATTTCTCTGTCTGTCTCTGAGTATTTTTCTTATTTTTACTAGTAGGTCTTTCTAAGCCTTGTATCTTACTAGTAGTAGGTCATTTTAAAGCTTGTATCCTATATCAATAGTAAATCTTTCCAAGGCCTGTTCTATATTTTCAAATAAATTATTAAACTGCTAATAATAATGATGTTCAACATTATGTCAGTCCCAGCTAAGTTGTTTATCCTCTTCTATTTTCTCCATTTGCAAGCCATCCATAGCAGCACTAGACAGAGTTCTAACTCTCAGCATTGTGATATTTCTGATTCTTAACATAGGAAAAATCCCCCCTTTTTAAAACTTAATTTCCCATTTAAAAGTTCCCAAATGTCATACCAGATCTGATGATGCTGACAATGTAGGTGGAGCTGGGAGGGGTAATCAGTTGCAGTGATGATGTTCAACTGTGCCAGCAGAGGAAAGGTGAGCTGGATTGCCCAAGCCATGCAGCTGTGGCAGCTTTGCCACTTGGGGTGTGATCGAAGGCTCCAAGTTGAATATATATGTGTCTCTAGGGATGGAGATGTGGAAATCTTTGGTAGTGAGCATGTTATTTTTAAAGTTGCTGTGTCCCTGTGTCTTTCAGCTTTTGCTCCCACCATGCTCTTCACCACACACCGATTTATATTATTATTTGCTCACTTGTGTAGTCCTACATCATTACAAATTCCTCAGGACAAGTGCTATTATTTTTTTCCTTTTTTCTACAAGGCAGATAGATGAATAATGGTACTAATTTTATACCAAGCCACATCTCATGCAAGGGCTTAAGCACAATATCATCAAGTTTATGAAGCAAGAGAGGATTAAGAACTACTCTCTCTAATCACATTTATATCTCCGGAGAACAGGCCCTGTCATGTTTGTCACATTAGCATGTTCCTAAGTATCCTCTATTATTTCTCAGTCAATTTAGTCTCAATTGGGACTCCATAGTCAAAACAAACATGACTGATTCTGTAGGCCATTATTAAGAAGGACAAGTAATAAATAACTTAAAATTTCAAGGTATCAAATCATGATCCTTATATTATTTCTTCATAAAAGAAACCAATGACTTTTACAAGCCAATAATTTCAGAATGATTTACTATATCAGGTTAACCTCAGGGTTAGATTTTTATACTTTTTTTACAAGTCTTTTTTAAATTTATAGGCATATAGATTGAATTGTAGATCAATAGTATAGTACAATACCTTTATAGCCTATCTGAGGCCATGTGTTCAGTCCACAGAATCTCAAAGAAAAAGAAAATTATGAGTATGTGACAAAATTCAGAAATAAGCTAGATATGGTGGCACATACCTGTAACCATAGATTCTCAGGAGGCTGAAGCCAGAGGATCACCTGAGCCCACAAACTCAAGATCAGTCTGGAATATATGTTCAAACCCTCATCTTGGAATCAAGAAAGGAAGGAGAGAGGGAGGGATGGAAGGAAAAGGGAGGGAAAGAAAGAAGAAAGGAGGGAAGGAGGGAAGGAAGGAAGGAAGGAAGGAAGGAAGGAAGGAAGGAA
>LOEQ01002766.1:327833-349374 GCA_001685075.1 Bramus lutescens
AGGAAGGAAGGAAGGAAGGAAGGAAGGAAGGAAGGAAGGAAGGAAGATAGATCTTTGCACTAAGACTCTCACTGGGGAAGGAAAGATTCTTGAAGAGACCATTCACATTTGTGTGGGCCATTTGTGGGTAGCAACAAGAGGTAGGGTGTTATGTCATGATCTTGTGTTTAATGATAGCAGGGACTTCTTACTGCTCTTCCATCTGAAGACAACAGGAAGTGTGGTGGTTAATCTTATCAACTAAGTGTCATGCTTCTAGGTAGGACTGTGAGGAAATTATGGAGAGTGTGTGGCACTTCCTATGACAGAAAAAAAACCAACATATCTGATAAAGATAAGTGCTACTTACTAGCCTACCTTTACTACTTGGCAGTGAGTCCCTCCACCACTTCTGCCGCTGCCACCACCACCATCCTTCATTAACATTAGACTCTAAATTCTTTGGGTTCCCTTGTGAAATGAAGATTAACAGCTCTCTAGGAACCTTCTAGGCCTTTAGGCATCTTACTTTATGGTGTCTGGAGCTGGTCTCCCATTCAGGTAAACCAAATATTGCTAAAGATCCATCCCTGGTACTAAGTATTGGATCTATGGAGGGAGAACAGAGGAGGTCTGAGAGAACTAGGGCAAACTGTTCTTCAGGCAAGGGATTTATTAACAGCAGCAGCAGTACAATGAGGTTCTGGAGTTTAAATACCCTCACCTGAGGCAAAGCCAGATGTTTTCTTTATTAAGGTTCCTTATACAGAGGTAGGAAGAACCATCCTTCCTAATTTCTAATTTTTAAGGCTTAATTTTTTTTAGGAGGTAATGTATGACCTAAATACTGTAAAGGTAGGTGCCAGAGCACTTTCTCTGGAGCAATAATTAACCCTGTATAGGTAAGGCTCTGTTTTAGTAGTTCATATGTCTCAAGTAAAACTCCTTCTTTATGGCCAAGCAGGATATCATCCATATAATGGATAATACAAACCTGTGGAAATTGATCTCTAACATTTTGTATAGCCTTAGCTAAACATTTCTGGCACAAGGTATCACTGTTTGCCATACCCTGAGGTAAGACACTCCAGTGATATCTTTTCATTATCTCTCTGAAATTAACTGGGGAAATACCAAATGCAAATCTTTGACAATCTTGTGGTGCCAAAGGGATGACATAAAAACAATCTTTTAAGTCTAAAATAATTATATGGGTGTCTTTTGGTATAGCTTTAGGAGAAGTTAGCCCAATTTCTAATGCTCCTGTTGACTGCATGATCCCATTAACCTCTCTTAAGTCTTGAATTAATCTTTTCTTTCTTGATTTCTTTTTAATTACAAAAACAGGAGAATTCCAGGAGGAATTGGGGATGTAATGTGACCATTATCCAGCTGTACCTGCACTAACTGCTGGGCAGCTTGCAATTTTTCTCTGTTAGAGGCCACTGATTTATCCATAAAGGCTCTACACTTTTCCAGACAATTGGGTCTGCCTGGAGTACAGGTTTTTCAGTGACCTCTCCTAAAAATGCCCTAATCCTGCTTTGGGAGACCCTCCAGTGGGTATGATAGAATAATTTTTCCCTTACTTTGTTTGCCTAGACCTTGATTGGGTAACAATCCTTGCTGAAACATTTGATTAACAATAACTGTGTTGGGGGAATATAAATACACCCCCATAGAGAAAACCCTGTCTCGTAAAACCACACACACACACACACATATATGTATTTATGTATGTATGTATGCATGCATGTATGTATGTATGTATGTATATATGCCCCCATTTGGGTCATAATGTCTCAGCCCCATAAATGTGCAGATAAATGAGGAACAATGGACACCCAAAAATTTCCTTCATGACCTTCTCCATCCTTCCAGTAAAGCTCATTCCTAATTTGTCCAGGACTCCAAGTCTGACTAATCCCTTGTAGTTGTGTAATAGTCTTCATTTTTAGCCATTTACAAGGCCATTGACTGGCAGTTATAAGACAAATATCTGCACCCATGTCCAGAAGACCAGAAAAACTTTTTCCACTTATAAACAAGATGAGTTCTGGTCACTGAGGACCTATGGCTTGTAGCCAATAGGCATCAAATGAACAAAATCCAGCCTTTCATCTCTTATCTCTCATAACTTGACTTTTGGTTTACACCGCAGGAAGTAAAATTAATTGTGCAAGCCTCTGATCTGTCTTTACCGCAGAAACTCCATTAGGAGAGTGAGTCATAACCTTAACTTTGATTTCTCCTCCAGAATCAGCATCAGTGACTCCAGGGGCAACAAGAATCCCTTAATACCTTGCATAGTGGTATTACTTCTCCCCAAAAATAGCCCATGTGTGTGTGTGTGTGTGTGTGTGTGTGTGTGTGTGTACATATGAACTCCAGTGGGAAGAGCTTGCATCCGCACTTCAGGAGTCAGAACTGTATATATGAAAGAGCTGAGATCAAGCCCTACACTGCCTGGGGTTGCTCTGCAAAGGTCCTGAATTGATTTCCTTGTGGGAGAACAGGTTTCTGGATTGCCCCCAAAATTTGTCTCAGCGTCTGAGGCTGGCCTCTTTGCCGGTTTCCGAAAAGAGGGTTCCCTTGGTCATCTCTCTTTGACCTGCACTTGCTAGTCCAATGTTTCCCTCCTGCATCTCTTGCACAGTCCTGGTTCTGTCCCTGCCCTTGGGCTTACTCGCCTATCATGACATTACCTGATCTGATGCCCCATAAGACTGTGCCCAAAGCAGCTTTCAGGAGGCCCTGTAGCCCTCATTCTCCCTGGACCTTGATTTCTTTGTTGAGAGAGAACATTGTTAACTGTCTTTCCCTGTAAAGCAGCGGCTATGGTCAGTCCCTGAGTATACAAGTGGCCAATATCAGAACAAATCTGAATATAATCGACAATGTTACTTTTCTTTATAAAAGGCCTTAAAAAGCAGCTTTGCATACAACATTTACATTCTCAAAGGCTAGCTGTTTAACTATCAAAAGTCCTGTGTCAATATCTCCAATCAACCTGTTTGATGCCTACGTCAGTCTAGAGACAAAGTCTTGATAAAATCATCTGGTCCCTGTCTTACACTAGACAATTCCTCACTCTGCTCTTCAGAAGATGAAAGTCTATTCCAGGCCTTTTTGGAAGCTGCATTAATTTCGGCATATTCTGCCACGGACCGGCTCAGAGGAGCCACTCAGACCGTGGGAGAAGCAGAAATCTTGTCCTTGGGAACATAACCCTCAGACAAGTGGTTTCATCTTACGAATAGAAAGTTTCTGTCTCATTATCGCTATCGTGGCCCTTCCTCTTTCTAACGCTTTCTTTATCTCATCTAGTGACCAAATATGCCTGATCAGTTCTCTGCACCTGCTGAAATATACTCTTTAGTACCTTCTTATGCAGCAGACACCATGGGGCTTGGGATCTAGCAAGCCTCTCCATAAAATTCAAAGTATAATATAACACTCTTTGTCCATCAACATTAATCCATCTATTCCCTGGCTCATCATACACCCCGTGTATGACAAAGGTTCTGCTGTAGTCTTATACATTCACATACTGTGCTTCGCTATCCCAGAGCTGTTCCTGAAGAGATAATCCTTGTCTTATAGATATAAAGANGCACCTGCTGAAATATACTCTTTAGTACCTTCTTATGCAGCAGACACCATGGGGCTTGGGATCTAGCAAGCCTCTCCATAAAATTCAAAGTATAATATAACACTCTTTGTCCATCAACATTAATCCATCTATTCCCTGGCTCATCATACACCCCGTGTATGACAAAGGTTCTGCTGTAGTCTTATACATTCACATACTGTGCTTCGCTATCCCAGAGCTGTTCCTGAAGAGATAATCCTTGTCTTATAGATATAAAGACTATCGTTATTATAAAAGAGCTTGTGAAAAGCCCATATCTCGCATAGCCAGCTAATTGAGAAAACCATCTATGCCTCAGAGGTGGCTAATACTGGGCCATCTGCCATTGACCTCCAGGAAGCCTAGTTCCATGGGACACGTAGCTCCCGTCTGGCATAATGACGTATGTCGTGTCACACAGATGACACTGGAGTTGGTGTAGCAATATTCTGCCATATCAAAGTTTAACTGCTATTCTGTCCATGTATAAGGTCCCTTACCTACAAGCATTTTATAAGAAATAGGAACTTGTTGGTCCCTGTTTCTCTCAGCTGTGGCCTGACATTGTTCTGAAAACTCGATTTTCCACAATAGATAGTGCCCTCTTGATGGGCAAACTTTGGCCAACTGCTTCCAAACCCCTGGAGGCAGAGCTTCTAGAGACATATTTTCCAGCAGCATCTATGTAAATGGAGCTAGGGGGCCATATTGAGCATAGGCTGCTTTTATTTCTTTGAGAAACTTGAATGGTATGGGAGTATATACCCTGAATATATTTTCTTGAGTGTCTCTCTGCTCCATTACAGGAAACAATTGAAATCCTTGTATACCTTCCCCTCTGTGAGCGGCCTCTCTAATGCTAGTTTGCAATGGAGATTCATGATTAACGTTAAGCGTCTGCCTTGCTCTTGGAGCTCTTCAAAATGTAGGTGGATCTAAACCAGCTATTATGGTAGACAGAGAATTGCTCTTCTGGTAAGAGGGCATCTGCCGAGTTTCTAATCTCTAGTTAGTGATGTTACTCTTTCAAGCCTTTTAGCTTCTGCTGAGTTTTACCATGTTCCTGTCTCTCGGCATTGCTGGTTACTGGGGGAGGTGAAAACTCCTCATCCTAGTCCTCTGAGTCATCAGGCTCTGACTGGTTTTAATCACCCAGATCTGTAGATGCATCTAGCAGCTCCTCTAGTGGTGCAGAGGGTTCTACTTCCCTTCTATCCAGTTCAGGGGGGAGGACCTCCTGCCATTCAGGATTTAAATCCAAACTCTTCTGTATTAGCACCCAGAAATGAAGTATATCTGTAAAGATAATTTCTGGCCCATATTTGTAATAATGTTGTTGGGCTTTTATCCCAATTATCTTTCCATGTTTCACATCCAAGGTCCTGTGTTTGGAAAACTGAGGGCATAGCTGCTCTATAAATTCCAAAAAATTCTGTATTTGCTGTTGGTGTACTCAGGCTTCCATGTCCTATAAAATGTCTCCAAGTAATTGTACAAGCATTTGATTACTTTTTTCCTTTCCCTTAACTACAGTTACTATTTGCAAGTTTTACTCCCGATTTTTGCCTTCTCTTTCCTTTTTTTTTAAATCTATTATTTAGTTCTGAGTGCTTATTACTCACCTCTATACCTGGAGTGCAATTTTCTTGTGGGGTCCCTCACATTCTCCCTTATATTCCTGGTCACACTTTTGTGCATTTTAGGGTTAACCATTCACCCCATGTTGGGTGCCACTTGTCAGAGATTAGCCTCAAAAAAAAATCACTTGCCAGGGTGGGGGTGTGGGGATTAGAAATATAAGAGTATAAAAATGCATAAGTAATAAAACAGAAAACATAGAATAGTACCAGGAGGGAGTTCCTATGAATGCTGAAATTGCCCACATTTAATTTCCAATTGCTTAAAATAGCCCAACCCCAAGAGATAGGAGTAAGATAAAGAACAGCATTAACATGATACAAAGAAATGAGAAGATCAGTTGAAGGTCTTGGGCTACATCCATAGTTAAACATTCTGTTGCTAGAACAAAACAAGACACACTCACACCCTAGGCCAAAACATTGTGTAGGCAAACCACTCCCTGGATGGAATCTATTATTATCTCCTTATGGAAACTGTTGGATCTTTAGACTTTTGTTTAAGGTAAGAACACATTTACTTCTCTATTCCTGAGATGCAAGGTCTGAATATTAGTCACACCAGTTGACAATAACCTTAAGAGAGTAGAACTCTCTGATCTAAGTCTAGGTGGACCTTTGTTTGAAGTAGAATAGCCTTGAAGGAATAGAGGTAAATTCCATCTATCTGACCTTTGGTCAATGTGGAAATAGGCCACATTTTTGGGCCTCTGTTGGCAGAGGTTTCTGTCCCACTCGGTCCCACAGCTGTTCAGTCCCAAAGAAACACACAGAGGCTTGCACTAATTATAAACTGTTTGGCCTATTAGCACAGGCTTCTTATTAATTCTTACAACCTACATTAACCCATTATTTTTGTCTGTGTTAGCCACATGGCTTGGTACCTTTTATAAGCAAGGCATTCTCATCTTGCTTTCTCTGTGTCTGGGTGACAACTGAAGACTAAGTCTTTTCTCTTCCAAGAATTCTCCTATTCTTATTGCCCTGCCTCTACTTCCTGCCTGGTTGCCCTGTCTATACTTCCTGCCTGGCTATTGGCCAATCAGTGTTTTATTAAAACAATACAAGTGACAGGGTACAAGATCATTGTCCCATAGCAGTGTGTGCACATGCATGTGTGCATGTATGTATATTGACATTAAGAATGGTAATATAAAAGGAGTGACCCCTGAGGGAGCAGGCCTTAACAAGAGACCCTGCAGAACTGGGCCCAAGAAAGAGACCTCCACAAGAGCAGGGCCAAGCCAGGGACATCTGCAGGAAAAGGCCTGAGCCAGCAACCTCAACCAGAGCAAGCCTGTAGCAGTGACTTCCACAAGAGCAGGTACAAGGGAACTACTGCCATGGGAGCAGGCCTGAGCCAAAGACCTCTGGAGGACCAGATGTGAGTCAAGGACCTTTGTGGGAGCAGGCCCAAGCCAGGGACATTTGTAGAAACAGGCCTGAGGCAACAACCTCCACAGGAGCAGGCCCAAGACAATGACCTCCACAGGAGTAGGTACAAGGGAACCACCACTGAGGGATCAGGCCTGAGCCAGAGACCTCTGCAGACTTGGAACAAATCAGCAACATTGAGGGAGCAGGCCCAAGCCAGCAACCTCCACCAGAGCAGTACTGAGTCAGCACCTCCACTGGAGCAGGCCCAAGACAGCAACCTCAGTGAGAGCAGCCCCAAGCAAGTGGCCTCCATGGGAGCAGGCCCAAATGATCCCTGGGATTGCAGAGCAACCCCCAGGAGCACTGCACAACCTCTGGGAATACAACGTGACCTCCAGGGTGGCTGAAACTATGGCCCTGACTACACCATGAGGAGCAACCATCTGAGCCTTGGATCCACTGGCACCTGGAATATTGATCACCAGAGACATAACCCCAACTATACATAGCCCCAATTAGAGGAAAAGATTGACAGACAGTGTAAGAACACACTCAACACCACAAAGAGCAACACAACACCAACAATAACTAGTGGCTCTACAACAGCAAGACTTGAACACCCAAATATAAATGAAGCAGAAGAAAATGACCTAAAAAGTAACTTTAGGAGAATGTTTGAGACCCTTACAGAGGAAATGAAAAATTCCTTCAAAGAAATGAAGAAAAATTGAAATCTGTTGCCTTTTTATCTCAGCAAAATGTGTGGGGATCCAGTGGTTGGGAGGATGATTTCAATGAGAAGTTCCTTTTAAGGCAAAAGGTAAGCTGTATTTGCTCCACCCCTCCCATTACCTAGAAAGAAGTAGAGTACTTAATGGGCCTATTTGAATTTTGAGGCACACATTTCTCAAGAGGGTATGTTATTCTGTTCCTATACCAAGTGACTCAAAATGCTGCAGCTTTTTAGTGAGTCTCAGAATGGAATAAAACTGTTCAAAAGCTCTAGGCAGTGGTAAGGGCTGCTCTGCCACTTGGACTATATGATCTAGCAGACCCAGTGGTACTTGAAGTTACAGTTGTAGATAGGTATGCTGTTTGGAACCTTTGGCAGGCCCCTAGAGGTGATTCACAATGAAGGTCTTGGGATTTTAAAGCAAGTCCCTATTGTCATCTGCAAGCAAATATTCTCCCTTCAAGAGATAGCTCTTGTTCTGCTATTGTACCTTAGTAGAAACTGAATGCTTGTAATGGGTGAGCAAGTTATTGTAGGACCTGAGTTATTATGAGACCTGTCCTGAGCTGGGCATTACCTAACATTGACCCTTAGAATTGGACACATACAATATCAATACATCAACAAATGAAAGTGATACATACATGATCAGGCTTGATCGGTTCCTAAGGCACAATCAAACCAAGTTACACAGAAAAGTTGTCCAGATGTAAATGTTCCCTACTCCCATTACAGTGATTTTTATCTCCAAGCATGTACCTATGGCCTTCTGGGATATAAATAAGAGAAAACTAAGGCTCCATTTATAAATATTGCTACATATTATGTTGATGGCACCCAGAAGTGTACAAGTGACACATTGAAACTTCTTTCTGGGGCAATTCTGAAGGACAGTGGCAATGGGAGATCTTCAGAGTGGACAGAACTTGGGACAGAAGTCTTGAGCAATGCACATTGTTATGCATTTTTCTTACAAGGAAAAATGGGCGGATGTGTGACACATAGACTCTCACCCAAGGTTTATCCAGGTCATGGACTTGGAAGGGCACAACTGGAAAATTAGTAAGTACAATGTTTTGAGAATGGACAATGAACGTGAAGATACTTATGTCTTGTGTGAACAGTCACCAAAAAGAGCAGAGAAGAGAAAGACTTCAAGAGACAAGTAGATGAGATGACCCATTGTGTGGATAGCAGTTAACATGTCAATCATTGCTCAATACAGCCATCAACCAAGTTTTCACTATGCCAATGATAAAGATTATAGATGGGCTCAACATGGTTTTTTCACTCACTAAGGATAACCTGGATACAATCACCGCTAAGTACCAAATCTGCCAGCAACAGAGAAAAACTGTGCCTCCAATATAGCATCCTGGTGACCAGCCATCAATCTGGCGACAAGCTGACTATTTAGGACCACTTCTATCACAGAAAGGGCAGCACTTCGTCCTTATTTCAGTGGGTGCTTATTCTTGGAGTGGATTTGCTTTCCTTACATGTAGTGCTTCTGCCAGAACTACCATTCATGGCCTTATAAAATGCTTTCTCCACTATCCTAGTATTACCCACAGCATTGCTTCTGACCTAGGAATTCACAACCAAAGAAGTGTGATAGTGGGCTTCTCCTGGAGGAAGTGACTGGTCTTACCGTGTTATCTGTCACCCTGAAGCACCTGACTTGATAGAATTGTGTAATGCCATTTAAAGATGAGCTTGAAGTGCCAATAAGGTAGTAAACCCTGGAAGCCTGAGGCAGAGCTGTCCAGTAGGTATATATTCTCGCAATAAGCATTTAACATGCATTATTTTTTCCTCTTATTCAGGATTCGCAGGCCTATGAATCAATGGTGGAAATAGAAATGGTATCACTCACCATCATGACTAGCAACCCACTAGCAAAATCTTTGTCTCCTCTTCCTACAACGTTATGCCCTACCTAGTTATTGAACTACACAGCCCCACCATGTAAGCCAATCTAGTAAATTTCCTTTTGTGATATATATTCATTCTCTTGGTTCTGTTCCTCTAGAGAATCATGACTAAGGCAAGGGAGGATAACTTGCTAGAACACCAGGTCTGGCAGGAGCTGTGGGAAGGACTATGGCCATCCTCATTGCCCATCAGTGATCATGATGCTTCCCAGTAACTCCAGATCAGCAGGGAAAATTGATGACATGGAGAAACCGTAACTCAATGATGTAAAAACAACGACAAAAAAATCAGTGGAAATAAAGTGGATTGAGAGACTCAGAAAATGGATTAACCTCTAGCCAGACTGATCAAGAGAGGATACATGAGGAGCACTAGGAATTAGACAGAATCTCTGTGCATCCTACCAATGTAAAAGAAGGGCAATATGAGACTATTATGAGCCAAGTGGTGGGGACACACATCTATAATCCCAGCACTTGGGCAGCAAAGGCAGGTGGATGTCTGAGTTCAAGGCCAGCCTGGTCTACAAGGAGAATTCTAGTACAGCCAGGGCTACACAGAGAAATCCTGACTCGAAAAACAAAACAAAACAAAAAAGAGAGAATATCACGAACAATCTACATATGTTTGAGCATATATTCTAACAGCATTCTCAGCTTTTCCTTTCCTCTGTAAAGGCTGTCTACTGAAGCAGACACCACAGTCAGCTAACCACACAGTCCTTTCTTTTCAACTCTGAAAAGAAGCTTTTATTTATGTTGTAGCATGTGCATTACAGGAAACAAAACACAAGACACCAAGAGCAGTCACGGGCAGCTGGATGCTGCAAGGGTACATACAATTAGATAATTGAGGTTATACACTATGTACCATGCTTGCCCCCACACTGTGAATACTCACCATTTAAAAACCCCACACTACATGAGTATTTTGATAACCAAGAATGCACCACACCATCTCAATCTGTCAGACAAAGCTGTAATTCTATCTTCCTTGACAACAAAAATTTCATAGAAGACAAAATGGTCTCAGGCTTCTAGGTAGAAATACTGGTAAAATTTATGTCCTCATCTGAAATAGTCCTTCTACATCTTTAGAAGTGCACAAAACATGTTAAAAGTAGATGTAGTAAATAACACATGGTGTAGATTCTCCTGTTTAAACTCGTGGTGAAAATGGAATGATAAAACCACTTCTGAGCAATACAGACTTGTGCTGGGTTGGGAGGGAGGAAGAAAGAAAATGCATGAAGGCCTAATACTAAGGTAAGTTTGGACCACACAGTCCTTAGCCAGTTTTCAAAGAGGTCCTGTGACAGGTAATTCATAATAATGATTCCATGGTGTTAGGTGAGTGGTCAAGGAAATGTGTTTTCCTGAAACACAGATAAAAACTTACTCTGAGGAGGGTACCTTGTCAGTCTTTCATCTTAAGGAGACTGCCTCTATCTTCCAGGCCTACAGAAAGGATGGAACAGATAGAAGGCAGTGAGGATGCTGCCCCTAACAGATACAGCATGACCCTCTTGTTTCCCAGGAAGCCAGGTCTAGAAGTTTTCCAGTAGTTTAAACCATGAGTCTAAGGCACATGAGGCTAGACAGCCCAGCAGACTAATGCTAACACAAAAAATCGTGTATCTTGAATACATGCTCCCATGTAATTGCCTACAGCCTAACTCATCCTTCTATTTTATTTTTACAGTACTGCACCTTTAGAATACACCCCATGTCTTAGTTATGGTTACTGTTGCTGTGATAAAACACCACGACCAAACAAATTTGGGGAGGAAATGGTTCCTTCAGCTTACACTTCCACAGCACTGTTCATCACTGAAGGAAGTCATGACAGGAACTCAAACAGGGCAGGATCATGGAGACAGGAACTGATGTAGAGGCCATGGAGAGGTTCTGCTTACTAGCTTGCTTCCTATGACTTGCCAAGCCTTCTTTCTTATAGAACACAAGACCACCAGCCCAGGGATGGCACCACCCACAATGGGCTGAGCCATCCCTCATCAATCAAATAATTAAGAAAATGTCTTATAGCTGTATCTTATGGAGGCGCTTTCTCAATTGAGATTTCTTCCTTTCAGATAACTCTAGTGTGTGCCAAGTTGAAATAAGACTTGCCAGCACATTCCATAATACTCTCCAGCTTCTGACAGATTATACTGGTGAGACTCTAATATCCTTGTAGAGGATTATCTTGTTCAAAATGAACCTTGTATTCTTCCATCTGGGCTCTGTTGTTTCTCATAATGTGCCTGGAAGTAATTAGGGTTGGCTCAGGTTAAAAGCTGAGGAGAATCAGCACCCTTCTCTGGGCAAATTTCCTGGGTATATGCACTGAAGAGCCTTTTAATGTGAGATGAAAGATTCTTTGGGTATACTCCTCAGAGGGCATTTACATACCAGTGGGGAAGAAGTTACCTGGGAGCAGGAATTCCAGGGTATCTGGAGGGCTGAGCATCTCAGCTTCTTCTATGTCTCCCCAGATAACCTCACTTTGTATTGCAGTCTGTTTCTCTGCCCTCTGTCCTTCACCTCAAAACAAAGCTGTGTTTTCATGGGACTAGAACTCTACCATCCGCAAGGCAGTCCCATGCCTGGGTGGGCCTCAGCCACATCTGAAAAGTAGCAACTTCAGAAGGAAAGCATCTCTTCTGGAGTTTCTGCCTTTGTAACTTCATGTTTGAGTATGTAGTCTAACTCTCAGTTTTGCCTTTCCTCTGTGTGTGTTGTCTACTGATGCAGACACAGCCAATTACTGCACAGCTCTTCCTACTCTATCTGGTTTTCAGAGGCCCCATCCCTAACCTTCTGTCTCCAGGGCTGACTCATAGCATGTGCAGCATCTCACAAATCCCATCTCCTCCTAGCAAATCCTCCTGTAGAATCCTCTTAATGCCTGAGTAGCTCACAGCAGAATGTCACAGCAACAGTTTCTTTGCTGAACTGTTTTTCACACCCATTTCTGTATCAATATAAAACCACACCCAAGTGAAGTAATTGAAAGAATCAATCAATAATTAATTTTAAAGATCATAGATAAAGATAGATGATTTATGATAGATAGGTAGATAGATAAGTAGAGATAATGACAGATAAATGGTAAATAGAAAAGTGACAGATAGATTATGATAGCCAGCTAGATGATAGATAATAAATAATAAATAGATGACAAATGACAAAGTAGAATGACAGTTGACAGGTAACTGATAGGTGATAGCTATATATGGATAGATGATAGAAAACAGATAAATGATTACTAGACAACAAACAAGATAGATGACATAAAAAGGAAGGGATATGAATCTTTCTAAATGACAGATAACAGACACAAATGATTGATAGGCTGTTGATTGACAATAGGTAAGCAATGAAAAGAGAGCCAATAGGCAGCTGATAGGTGAATAATGGGTAGATAAATAGACGCATGGATGTTAAATAGGATGATGATAGATAGACGACTGCCAAAGGGTAGATAATAGTCCCTTTCTAATTGTTAGGTTGTAAACCTGGGACCAATTTCTGAGGCATCTATTAAACATATCAAAGCAGACCTGGCCACCAGGTTCTCCCAGCATCCTTCAATTCCTACCTGTTACAGTGTACCCCTGCCTGGCATACTTCACTGTTGCAGGAGCTCCTTCTGCTCCTTCAGCCAAGAGCCACTAAGATACCAGCCCATTGGGGCGTGGTCTCTCTCTCTTTAAAAAAGCAGCAACTGCCCTCCGCTCCGCTTCCAGCGACTAGGCTCCTTTCCTGATTACGTAGAGGGCTGTGGTCTGGGACGGTAATCTGTATGTTTTCCCCTTTAAATAAATAACTATTCTATTAATTATAATTCCAAACCGGTGTGGGATTGTTTAAGACTTACACCTTCACTTCACCCCTACCCTGAACTCTCCAGCCTAGGAGATTGGGCTGCTCTTCCCTATATAATCAAACCATTTTGGTTACTTGCTCTTTTTGTAGCTTTGGACCTCTTGACTGCTTCATCTGGTTCCCTGTTCTCTCCTCTCCCTTCCCTTCCCCTCTCCCCGCATGGCCTGGCTCCGGGTCTTCTCTGGACTCTCCCAGATGTCCCTGCCCCTGGCTATGTCTCCCTTTTATCTATAATAAAGTTTCTCCTCCACCATACCTAGGAGCAGTCATATTCCTTCCATGTTTCCATTCCTTTTTTTCATTCACTAATGAGATAAACAGTAGAAAATGCTTTACCATCTTAAAACACAGACTTTTAGAGAGTTTAGTAAAGTAGAAAAAGAGGCAGGAAATTTGTAAATAGAAAATGGTTGAACTGCAACATGCCAGGAAAAATCCTGGCCTCACCCTTTCTCAATAAGAAATCCATGCCATATGCCATTAAGACCGACTGCAGAACAATTGTGAAATGAGCAAAGCTGATATTTGAAGGCCTTCCTGTGGTGTCCTTCATGAATTATTAGCAAATCTTTCTTGACTCTAGACAATTCTTCACTTTCTCCTCCTCCCCCTAAGCTGCCCTTCCCTACTTCATCAAAATCTGAGGTTCAAAAATCATGCAAGTATTTCAGCAATTAATTAACCCTGAAGATAGATTTGACTAATTAGTGTTAGCTTGCTACAGCTTTAAAAATTGTTAGAATTTCATAGATAATGATGTAAAATCACAGATTAAGTCCAACGTAAAAGTACTACATGACTTCTCTGGCCACTATCATAAGTTAGAAGGTCATCTCAGCAATAATTATCATAATAACATTAACAAGAACAACAGTAATAAGCAGGTGAAGTGTGGATTGAATGACAGTATAGCCAATGACAGGTATTTAGCAGGCACATACAAACACTCCATCAAAGCACCGCAGAATGCACATTCTTCTTAGCATCTTATGGAACTTTCTCTAAGATGATTCTATACAGGATGCAAAGCAAGTCTTAAAAAAAGAAGAAAACTGAAATAATTCCCAATGACCTACCTAACGACAAGGGAATAGACAATAAACCAAAAGTATGAGAAAGTATAGAGCTCAGGAATCTGGCTACATTTTCAGTACCAGGCATGATTTCCCTCCTGATGAGTGGACCTTAAGTCTAATTAGACAGCTGTTGGCTGCCCGTGACATGTGACTGCCACTATCACACCTTTATGCATATCCTGCCATGCCGGTCATTGTCACGGTTCACAGGTGTTGCAGCTGGGTAGGGCTGTTTAATTACTTTCCTCCCTTGGCAGCGTTCATAGAATTTTCTGGAACCATGGAAGGTAGACCGCAGGAAAGAGACTTTCAGGTCAGATCTAGCTCAAATCATCTGAGTTTTGTTCCCTAAATGTGTGATATAATCAATAATAGGGGCCGACCCACAGTCCCGGAGATGCAGCTAAGGGCTACATTGTTGTCTATATCGTTTTGGGAGTCACTTGGACTACATTGGCCAACCATTTGAAAGGTTTCTTGGCCTGATAGTGGAGTTTTGTTAGTTTAACGCTCTTGTGAGGAATATTGTCAACCCAAGTAGCTTAACTTTCTTTAAGATATACATGAACACGTCTATGAATTGTGAATCATTTCAGGTAAACATAAAATAATCTCTTATCAAGCAACTTTGGTGTTACCTGTCCTGTTGTCTTGACCTCTCCCTCTGTTCTTCACTTGGAGCCCTGCGGTGCACCATGCCCGTCTGCACTCTACGGGCGCCACCAAACAGTTCGTGAACCTGGCAAGGGGCTGGAGATTGAAACACACAAAGACACACAGACACACAGAGAGAGACAGGTCATCCTTGATGCCAGAATGCCCCAAGAATGCTCCCTTAATTGTGGCCAGGGGCAGCTTATATATGGATCCTTAACTGATAGCCATGCCCCAGCCAAACGCACCAGAAACCACTCCCCTGCCATCAGGAACTCCTGAGGGTCTCGTGCTCAGAGCAGCTGTAGGCACTCAGATCATGGGGAAACAAGTTGTTTACAAGAAATTCAGGATCTGGGGGTTCACAGCTCCCAACAGAGCCCCATCACCATTTTTCAACTTTTACTTCACATCACCTGTATCCTCTGCTTTCCCTACCAAACCCGGACTCTGTCCATCTATGGGCCCTCTATTCTTTCCTGGTCTCTGTGATTACTCCGTGTTGTAGATTTATATCTGAGGATTTGAAGCTAGGAATGTTGAATGAAAGATTATATTGGGTTTGTCTTTCTGAGGCTGGGTTACCTCTCTCAATATAATCTTTCCTAGGTCTGTCCATTTATCTACAATTTTCATGGTTTTATTTTTTACAGCTGAATAATATTCCATTATCCACTTCCAATTGAAGTTGTAGGTAGAGAAATAAGACAAGAGAGGCAAAAAAAGGGATACAAATAAGAAAGGAAGACATCAAAACTCACTAACTTGAAAATGGTATGATTCTATATATAACTCTAAAGACTCTATTAGAGAATCTTGAGAAATACCTTAGCAGTTAAGAGCACAAATTGCTCTTGTAGAGAACCTGAATTTGGTTCCCAGAATCCATGTCACACAGCTCTTAGTCACTGTAACTCAGGTTCTGGGAAATCCGACACCCCTGGCCTCCTTGGACACCTGCACTCATATGTATATGTTGGGGTGTATGTATACATAGATACACACACACACACACACACACATATATATATATACCCCAACACACATATATACATACACAACACACACATTAATTAAAATTATTTGTTTTCAAACTTATCCAACAGAAAACTCTTACAGCCTACAGACTGAATGTAATCTTCATTAAAAGTCTAGTGCTACTCATCATATAAATAGAAAAATAGTCTTAAAATTTATTTCAAAACACAAAAGACCTCAAATAGCCAGAATAATCCTGAACAATAGAGAAAGGAGGGGGTGGGGGAGGAGGAGGAAGAGAAAGCAAGTTGAAAGAATCATCTGATTTCAAATTGTTACACTCATCATAAAAGCATGGTATCAGTACAAAAAGAGACATGTAGTTCTATAACTCAGAGTCAAAGATCCACTCCGTAAACCCAGACAGATACAGCCTCTTCAGTGGCTTACACTGGGGAAAGTGGGTGTCTACGTGCTGAAGATGAAAGTAGATCTGTGTCTCTCATCTTGTACAGAAGTCATCTGCAAATGGAACACAGGCCTTAATTGTATGTCCCGAAACTCTGAAGCTGTTAGAGAGAAAACATCAAATTATAGACAGAAACAAAGACTTTCTGAATAGGACTCCAGCTGTTCATGAAATAAGGCCAACAATCAGCAAATGGGTCCTGATGAAATAATAAGGCGATCTGAAGGCCTCTGGGCCCTCTTCCGGCCATTCATATGCCTGGTCTGTGAGTCTTCGGGATCTGGAATCCATGTACAGTTAGACCCAAAGGGAGGCTGCGCCAAAAGGTTGAAGCTCATGAGATTTCTGATGAAAGTGAGGCGTGAAACTGTAACCACTGAATTGAAGAATTGAACACAAGCCCATGGAACAATCACAGATGTATATGTCAGCATGAATTTACATTGTAAAGCTGTGAAAAATAACCCTGAAGACCAGAGAACCTGTACAGTTGGAAACATTGACTATTAGAGAAAACAGCATTCAATATTTTATTCTGCCAGTCAACTTACCTCTGGATACACTACTTGTCAATATTCAACATAAGAAGAGGGAAGTTGAGGCTGGAGAGATGGCTCAGAGGTTAAGAGCATTGCCTGCTCTTCCAAAGGTCCTGAGTTCAAATTTCCAGCAACCACATGGTGGCTCACAACCATCTGTAATGAGGTCTGGTGCCCTATTCTGTCCAACTGTATACTAAAATAAATAAATAAATAAATAAACAGGCAAACAAATGAATAAATAAATGAATGAATGAATAAAAATAACAAATAAATAAATAAATAAGAAAGAAAGAAAAAAGAAGAGGAAAGTTGTCGCAGAAAGAGGTGGTAGACGTGTCAATGTAGAAGAAGCTGACACGGCCGCAGGAGAAGAAGAGCGTCCTAGGCAATAATGTCTCTCAAGATTACTGTTTCAAAGTGATAAGTAATTTGGAAATGTTTTTATAAAGGTTTTATTTGGTTGTCAGTTTTTAGTAAGCATAAGTGGTGGAGACAACATCTTCCTAAAATGGTGCTGGGAAAACTGGATGCATACATGCACATAAATGAAACTAAGTCCTTCTCTCTCGCCCTATCCCAGACTCAACTCCACATGGGTGGAGGACCTCAGCATTAGATTGCTACCCCGAAACTGCCAGAGGGAAAAGCGAGGGATAGTCTTACAGGTGTAAGCAAGGAATTTCTAAATAAGACTCTGATAGCACAGGAGTTAAGACCAACAACCAACAAATGGATCTTAAGAAACTCGATTTTTTTACACAGCAAAGGACAACACAAGCTGAGTGAATAAAGAGCCCCGGAATGGTGGAAAATCTTTTCCAGCCAGTTACCCATGCTAGTTTGTTTTCTGTTTCTGTGATTAAAAAACATGGCCAAAAGCAACTTGGGGAAGAAAGGGTTTATTTGGATTCTACACCCAATCATAGGTGATCATTGGGGGAAGTCAGTGCAGGAAGTGGAGCTCAAGCAAAGGCAAGAACCATGGAAGAAAGCTGTTTACCATAAAGAACTCAAAAAAGTAAACATTAAGAAAATAAACAATACAATTTTTAAAAAGATAGGCTGTGGAAATGAACAGAAAATTCTCCAAAGAAGAAACACAAATGGACAGCATACACTTTTTAAAGGGCCTATTAGGGCGTCAGAAAATGCAGATTTAAATTACTTGAATATTTCATCTCATCATAGTCAGATGGCCATCATCAGGAACACAAATGACAAATGCTGGAAAGGATGCTGCAAAGGGGAATTTTTATACACTGTAGGCAAGAGTGTAAACTAGTGCAACCACTTTGGAAATCAGTCTTTCCTAAAACCAAGAAATAGAACAGCCATACATTACATACAGTTACATAGTCAAAGATTATATCCTACTACAAAAATGCTTGCACACCCTTGTTCATTGCTGCTGTATTCCCAATAACTAAGAAACAGAATCAATCATCCTAGATGCTTATCAATAGATAACTAGGTAAGAAAAACAAACTACATATACACAATGGAATGTTACTTAGGTGTAAGGAAAAATTAAATCACTAAATTTGAAGGTAAATCAAGAGATCAAGAAAAATTCAACTGAGTGAAGTAACTCAGGCCCAGGAAGATGAATGCCTCATGTCCTTTCTCTATGTAGATCCTAGAATCAAAATTTTAGTTTGGGGTGATTTCTTAGAGAACAAGTGAAAGACAGGAAACCAGAAGAGTTTTTGGGGTTATGCATTAAGGGGGGAGGAAGTAAATGATACTTAGAACAAAAGCAAAAAGGCAGGATATAGGAGCAAAATGTCTTAATCAGAGAGGAGCATGCAAGTATGGGAGAGAAGGGGCATGGGATGGGCTAACCCAAAGGAAAACTAGATTTTTTTATATAAAGTTCTACAGAAATCTACTTTCACCAATTAAAAATATATAATTGAGCATGGTGGTGGTGGCACATGCTGCTGGTGGATTTCTGTGAGTTCAAGTTTAGCCTGGTGTACAAAGCAAGTCCCAAGATAGCCAGGACTACACAGAGAAACCCTGTCTTGAAACACCTCCCCTCAAAAAAGTATAACTGGAGAGGTCTTAGAATACATGTGAGATGGAAGATGAGGGAGAAATACTGAGGGTTAAAGGACAAAATGGGGATATAGGAAAATGGCCCCCAAAGAGAGTAGAACTAAAGGTAGGTGTGGCCTTGCTGGAGCAGGTGTGACCTTGTTGAAGAAAGTGTGTCACTGTGGGATTGGGCTTTGAAGTCTCCTTTTCTCAAGCTACACCCAGTGAGACAAATTTCTTCCTGTTTCCTGTGCCAGACATAGAACTCTCGGTTACCTCTCCATCACCATGTCTGTCTACACTCTGCCATGTCCCACCATGATGATAATGGACTGAAACTCTGAACTATAAGCCACCCAAGTAAATGTCTTTCTTTATAAGAGTTGCCATGGTCATGATGTCTCTTCACAGCAATAGAAATTCAAATAGGAAATACGATGCTAAGGCACCCATGCCTATTTCTAACTACTGTGTTTCTGTTAAACATTTACAACTCCATCTCCAAAGACCATCACAACGAAAAAATCTGACAAGCTGAACAGTTGATTGATTCCTTGTATTCTCTCTTTTCCACTCTTAATTTTTGACACAAACTCTGATTGTGATTATTTTGAAGTCTATCTCAGCTCTATCTTAAATCACTCAAGAGCTCTGAAAATGCCGAACCAATAAAATCAGAATCCTTGTAGGACCTGAAGGCTAGTTTACTTAGGAGAGTACTTGTCTGTAACTGGAAGTCTTTCCTCCTTCAACTTTTTGACAAGCCAGTCTTCTGATGAAATGATGGTGGCAATGGTAAGAAAACTAACTAAGGTTTATGTTGTGTTTATCATGTAGTGGGAGACATCAGCTTCTTCAAATAGAATCACATTCTCAGCATCTTCATGTAAAAGCACTTTCTCTTGTTTATTGGTAAGGTAGCATCTACTCAGTAAGCAATGTTTAATTTCAAAGACAACATTGAAGTCATTGTATTTGTCCATATGGGAAAAGAAGCTGCAGTCTGTAAAAGGATACTGCTCCTTCATTCTCGGCCATCCAACCCAAATAATCACACAGAAATTATATTAATTACAACACCGTTTGGCCAACAGAACAGCTCAGAGGTATTTCTAGCTAGATATTTTATCTTAAATTAATCTATTTCTATTATTTTGTATTTTTCTTGATTTGTTACCTCTTGCTTCCTGGGCAACTACACGGCGTCTGCTTCCTTCGGCAGCTACATGGTGTCTCCTTGACTCTGCCTACTCTTTCTATATATCTTTTCTAGCTTGGCTATAATCTGCTAAGCCATGGGCCCAAAAATATTCTTTTATTTGATTTTGTTTTTTGAGACAGGGTTTCTCTGTGGCTTTGGAGCCTGTCCCAGAATTAGCTCTTGTAGACCAGGCTGGTCTCGAACTCACAGAGATCCGCTTGCCTCTGCCTCCCTAGTGCTGGGATTAAAGGCGTGCGCCACCATTGCCTCGCTCCAAAAATAGTCTTTATTAACCAATGGTAATTTACACATTTACAGCTTACAGAGGGAAATCCCACATAATCTCCCCTTTTTTGGAAGACCAATCATTTGGAAAGCTGCCAGTATGGTTTTACTGCCAGTGGCCAGAAATCTAAATTAGGAAGAACTTCATCACACAAAGGGAATATGTATTTTATTTTTGTTCAGTTTTAATTAACAAATACTAATTGTGCTTGTTCGTTGGGTGCAACAGGTATTTCCATTGATTATAGGTAAGCAACACAGAAAATCAATCAAGCTAATGAACTTGTCCAACACCTCAACAATTTTTCTTCTTTTTTCCCAGTTCTGAGGAGTGAATATTTTACCACTAAGTTATACATCAAGATCCCCCAATTTATCATTTTTGTTTGCAGCTAGACTATTAAACTCTGTTCTTTCAGTTGTTTTGAAATACAATGTAATATCATGAAGTATGTCCTCATGCAGTTCAGTGAATGCAATCCTCCAGCCTTACTGTGTGGCCTTACACCTTTGGTCCATCTCCCCTTTCCCAACCCACCCATATTGTGATACATCAAAAGACATCTTCCCTTCCACCAGTCTGGCCTTATCTTTAGATTACCTACTATTTTGTCCTTATGGCACTGTGATAAAATGCCAGAGATAAGTTAATTTAAAGAGAAAGGAGTAGTGATGGATGTAAGATATTTATATACACCTATAAAATAATAGAAGAGAGAGTGAGAGAGAAGGTTTGTTGCTTTAGTGGTTTCAGTCCATAAATGATGTTCCACTTTGGGGGGCCTGTTTTGGAGAGCAGAATGAACAAAGATGCTGACCTTGTGGTGCCAGGAGGCAAATGGAGTAAGGAGAAGACCAGTATTCCAGCATTCCTTTCATGGACATCCCAATAACTTAACTTCTTCCCGCTAAGGCCAACCCCCTAAATGGTCCCCTATCTCCCAGTAGCATCACAGGCTGGAGAGCAAGTCTTGGATTCACAAGATTTGGGCCAACACTCCTGATCCAAACTAAAACCCTCCCCATGTCTTACTTAAAATGTGTTTGAAATTGCTGGTGGAAATGCAAGCTGGTACAGCCCCTTTGGATATCAGTATGGCGATTTCTCAGAAAATTAGGA
>LOEQ01002766.1:349718-363480 GCA_001685075.1 Bramus lutescens
AGGGAGGGGAGCAGAGAAAAATGTAGAGCTCAATAAAAATCAATAAAAAAAGGAAAAAATGTGTTTGCAAGCATAGCCCTTCTGGGCACCTTAGCCAACATTCTATGCCATCTATAATCCACACTCAGACCTCTTATCTTCAGAAAAACCCATTAGCAGCTGCCAAGTATGAAAATAAGATTGTTCTTTAGGAACTTATGAATAAAAAGTTACACAGTTCTCAGAAGGACTGCAAAGACCCTCCCCACATTTTCAGTGTTAGGGGTAGACCCAGGACCTAGGGCATGCTGAGCGAGTGACATTCCTAGCTCACACTGAGACCCATTTAAATAGTTTTAATACACTCAAGGATTTTCTTTCCCAAAGCTACTCCAACTCCCCTCTTCACTCTAAGACGTATAAAAATTCCTTCCATCAAATCCATGTATCAAGCACGACCTGGTCAACAGAACAAAGTCCACTAGCAGTGTAGCAAGAATCTGTTACTGTCCTTGCCATCTCTCCCTATCGTGCACTCTTCCAGTAAAATCTCCCGGTGAGAACAATCATAATTCTGCTTCAAAGAAAGCAATTTTTGGCGTTCTTGTGTGTACAATGGTACTTGTATCAAAAAGTTTTCTAGAAACCACATACATTCACTGTATCTATAAATCTACAATTTTCCCAGAACGTATGAATGTAGAGGAAAGTGCACTGTAAAGGGCTGATCCACATGGAAGCGCAAATGACAAGGGGAGCTCACCCAGCCTTCCAATAAGACAAAGAAAGCATCAGCCTTCCAGGAAAGCTTCCCCAAAGTCCTTCGTCTTATTTTCTTCTCCATAAACCTAGACTTTACCTTATCCTTGGAGATTCACATATTCGAGGATGTGAATTCACATCCTTCATCGAGGATGCGTGCTGCGAACGTGTGCATAGCCTATGTTTCTCAGAAGAATTATACCTAATCAGTACAAGGCATTACTCTAGTGGAGATCTGAATTTTGACCCCTGATATATGTCAATGTCTAATGTCATATATTTCAAAGTGAACTGAGGTTCGACATTGTCAGGGTAAATCAGGCATGTGAATTAACTCAGCCATAAAAAAAAGCAACACTTTTTAGAAAGAAAGTGAAAAGGCAGGGGGCTTTGGCAAGTTGATTAAAATAGGCAACCACCTAAGTATTTCAGTCTGTTGGTGCCTCTGACTACTGACGAGCCTGGGAAGGGCTGGGACACTCCTGCAGGATTTTAGGCTTTTAAGACCTATGCATAAGGTTGCTCATTGTTCTCTCAAACTCCCCAAGTGCAGAGAAGAAGAAATTGAAGTTACACCTAAGTCAAAGCAGATAACCTATCCCACCTTTCCTTCCCACCTCCAGTGTGTACCTATCTGCATCCAACAGCAGTTGAAGGCTTGGCCGTTAAGGCATCTTCCTGTAACATGACCGGTTCTACTCCCCAAGAGGATGATGACATCTCAAAACACAGACGACAGTTGGCGAATGGAATGGCATTAATTTTATGCCCAGAAATCTGAATTTGAAAGCACATTTGAAATACATTTGTCTGGTACAGAGGCAAGATTGGCATTAAGGTAAACAACTAGCAAATTGTTCATAGCGATGAATTTGCGCAGTGGCTTTTTGTTCCAAAGCTTAGAAATTAGAGACTGCTCACCAGATGTTGGAATTTTTTTTTTGAAAAACTAATTTAACTACTAAATTGCTAAAAGGTACACTCTAGTAAGTTCTCTGTAAGTTGAAAAATGTCTGTCTCTGGTCAAACATTTATTGAATAGTGTAATTATATTGCTTTTGCTGTTAAATGATATTGACATTCTCAAATGAGAAAGACTTTTATTCAGACAAGATGAAATGTGAACATCTGGCAGAAACCTTACGTGTACCGTGGAAACAAACAGTGAGCGTGGCCAGCGGGGTTTCGTTCTCTTTTTCTCTTTCCCAAGTTCCCTGGATGTGACTCAACATCAGAAAACACTCAAACATGAGGACTTCGTCACTTGTCATTGAAATGTTCAAAGTAAATCCTTGGCAAAGCTGCTGGCTGCCGAATTTGAAGTTAACTTAACCATGAAACAACCACTTCTCAAACACTCAGCCAGCTGCTTGATCCATTTCAAATTATTATGATAGCACAAGAGAAAAAAAATAAAATAATAATAATACTATTTACTCATTTCACAAACAGATTTTTGAATAGTAAGTTTTGGAGAAGTGTAAGATAACACAAATAAATCAATTGTTTTCTGGACAACAATGCCAATTTTTTTGTGTGTGTTTTTTTATTTTTTCCTCCTCATAGAACATTTCCATTTTAAGAGTCACTTAATTTTATCTGCTTTTTGGTTGAAAGGTAAGCAAAGCAGCTGCAGTTATCCTTTAGAAGCAATCAGCAGGCTGGGTGGGGGGGGCTCCCTGCACTCCCAGTACAATTCTTTCTTCTCCTTCCCAGTTTGGGATAACTTAAACTTGGCACTCAGCACACTGAGAACCCTTCATTAATTTAGAGGCAATATTTTGATATAATTACAAAAAACCAATAGCATATATTCCTGAGTGTTTCGCAAAGAATCTTCAAGGCTGACTTTTTTGTTCCTTTAGGTTTTCCTGACAAAAAGCTAAACACCCGAGTCAATCAAATATAATCAAATCCAAATGCCTACCATGCATCATGGTACACAGCAAGGCAGCAGCTGACAAATCAATGCCCCTAATTGGCATCCATGTCAGAAGGCTTCTTCAGTCACCTGAAGTATCCACATGCTATCAGGAATGCCCAGAGTAGCTCACTTCTCAGCCTCCAGTTTGCTCTAGTTAACTGTGTAGCCACAGTATAACAGAATGAAGCGCAAAGACCTTATTCCTTCTGCTCATCTGTGCCACTAGAGGATGTCCCTAGGTAGAAGGAAGACCATCGAATTTTCTCTACCACTGTTAAAGTAGCTTGAACACGACAGGCTTGAAAAGGTAAAGAGAATGATAAATGTGAAAGTTGAAATATATACATATATACGAAAATATAATGTATAGCAGACTCCTTACCTTAGCCACAGTTTTACTTTTTGCCGATTTTCTGTTACCTGGTTTGCAATCTTAAGATACTAAGTGGAAAACTCCAGAAATAAACACTCTCCAACGTTTCAGTTGCACATAGTTCTGAGTAATCTGATGAAGTCTCCCACGGCCCTGTTTCATTCTACCAGGATATAAACTATTCCCGTGTCAGTGAATTCATGTTGTGTGCACTCCCCACCCATTACTCTCTTAGCTGCCATCTCACTTACACACTCAGCTATCAGCTGTCACAACTACAATGTTTGGACTGAAGTAATCCTCAAGCAATTGCCCCGAAGCATGAGTGGAGATGCTAGTAATTCTACTGCAATAGTTTTTTAAGATTTTATCTTATTATTAGCTATTAATGTTAAACTCCTGGAATTCCTAGTCTATAAATTAAACTTCATCATGTGTCTGTATATATATGGAATATATAGAGAATATATATATGGAATATATATATATATATACATGCACACACACACATGAAATATGTTTCAAGGGCTGGAGAGATAGCTCAGTGGTTAAGAACATTGACTGCTCTTCCAGAGGACCTGAGTTCCAGAGGACCTAAGTTCAATTCCCAGCAACCACATGGTGGCTCACAACCATCTGTAATGAGATCTGGCACCCTCTTCTGGCCTGGAGGCATACATGGAGGCAGAATATTGTATACATAATAAATAAATAAAATTTTTTAAAAAAGAAAGAAATATGTTTCAAGAAACTAGTGCGTATCTGAAAGTCTGGACTGTTTTTCAGGTGTGTTTAAACTGTGAATCACAGACTTTGTGCATCCCAGCATAACTGCAACCATGGCCCAGCACATTCTAGGTGACAAATACCATGCCCAGCACCTCCGTTCAGTAACTAATTCATACTGAAAACAATGTACTGTAATCTGCTCCTTGGATTCATTTGCTGACTGTACAAATCTGTCTCATTTCTCTTCGTGTTTCAGTCATTTTCATCTGCTGCACAATATTTTGTTGTAGTAAAAGTTTTTAAGAATCTATTCATCCATTTTTCTAGAATGGATATTTAGGCTGTTCTTTATTGTGGGTCTCAATAATCTTGTTTGTAATAATATACAATTCAAATAGTCTCCCATGGGTTATACATCATTATATATATATATATACATTTATATGTATATATTATTGGAGAGAGTGTGTGGCATGGGATAAATATCTAATGTTTATTATAAAGATGTATGAATCTCTAATATAAATATCTACAATAGGCGTGCTATTATTGCTGTGTCTTGGTCATATCTGGTTGGTCACCTGTTACCACAGTGTGTCTGAAGGTCAAGTTCCTGTACTTCCTCACTAACCAGGTCCTTCTACAATAGCAATGAATGCTTGCTAAGTAAACAAGTGAATAAAAAGTTAAAGAAGGAATTAAAATGTTTCCTAGTTTGATGTATACATTTTAAGTAATTTCTGCCAAAAATTTCAAGGGCTAAGATAATCCTTAAATTCATGTGGAACGATAAAGGGCTAAGAATAAATAAGATTGCCCTGAGGAAGAAACAGGAAAAGAATTATCCACTTATAAGTGCGCAATACTTATGAGTGTTTGTCTTTCTGAGTCTGGGCTACCTCACTCAGGATGATTTTTTTCTAGTTCCATACATTTGCCTGCAAATTTCAAGATATAGTTGTTTTTTATGGCTGAGTAGTACTCACTCCATTGTGTAAATTTGCCACATTTTCTTTATTCATTCTTCGGTTGAGGAGCCTCTAGATTGTTTCCAGGTTCTGGCTATTACGAATGATGCTGTTACAAACATAGTAGAGCAGATGTCCTTGTGGTATGATTGAGAATCATTTGGGTATATGCCCAAGAGTGGTATTACTGGGTCTTCAGGTAGATTGATTCCCAATTTTCTAAGAAACCTCCATACTGATTTTCAACATGGATGTACAAGTTTGTACTTCCACCAGCAATGGAGGAGTGTTCCCCTTATCCCACATCCTCTCCAGCATAAGCTGTCATTATTGTTTTTTATCTTAGCCATTCTGATAGGTGTAAGATAGTATCTCAGAATTGTTTTGATTTGCATTTCCTTGATTACTAAGGATGTTGAGCAATTCTTTGAATGTTTTTCAGCCAGTTGAGATTCTTCAGCTGCGAATTCTCTGTTTAAATCTGTACCCCATTTCTCAATGGGATTATTTAGTAATTTGATGTCTAGTTTCTGGAATTCTGAAATGTATATTTTGGAGATCAGTGGATATTAAACATAAAGCAATGGATAACCAGTCTACAATCTACAACCCCAGAGAAGCTAGATAAAAATGAGGACCCTAAAATGGACATGCATGGAGGACCCCAGGAAAGAGAAATAGTTAAGATCTCCTGTTCAAACTGGGTAGTGGATAGAAGGGAGGGGATGGGAACATGAAGGATTGAGATGGCCAAGATGGGGAAGAGATAGAGAGGGAGAACAATGAAGAAGATGGCCTTTATGGGGTTAAGGAGAAACCTGGTATCAGGGAAATTGCCAGGAGCCCACAAGGATGAACCCAGCTAAGACTCTGAGCAATAATGGAGAGGTTACCTGAACTGGTATAATCAGTGACTACCCTAATTGTCATCACAGAACTTGGGCTGAGCTCCTGGAGTTCAGTTGAAGACAGGGAGGATGGGTCATATGGGCAAAAAGGGGTCATAATAATAATGGGGAAAACCATAGAGACAGCTGGCCCAAGCTAGTGGGAACTCACGGACTCTGGACTGGCAGCTGGGGAACCTGCATGTGACCGAACTAGGTCCTCTGAATGTGGGTGACACTTATGTAGCTTGATCTGTTGGTGGTGTGGGGGCGGTGAGACCTGGCAGTGGAACCAGTACTTATCCCAGGTGCATGGATTAACTGGCTTTTTGAAGTCTGGTAGGATACCTTGTTCAGCCTTGATCCAGGGGGAAGGGTCCTGGTCTTGCTTCAGCTTGGTATGTCAGATTTTGTTGACTCCCTAGAAGGAAGACTTGCCCCCTTTGAGGAGTGGATGGGAGAGTGGGATAAGGTGGGGGGACAGAAGGGGATGGAGGGGGAACTGGGGTTGCTATGTAAAATGAAAAAAAGTTAAATAAAAAAGTAAAAGAACTAAAGGAAATTGACACACCATATATCTAAAATCAATATAGAGCCACCAAAATTAAGAAAGCGTAATTTTGACATGAAGATATAAAAACTGACAAAAATAACAAAAACTAGAACCTAGAAAAAACCTGTGCATTTGTTTTAAAGGAGACGTTGAAGATTTGTCAGTGGGAAAATTAGAAGCTAATCAAGAAATGGCTATGGGACAATTAGCCATCAATAAGAAAAAACTGGAAACAGATCTTTCTATCTTGTGCTACATGCATTGTTATTTTATTTCTCTCTCTCTTTCTCTCTCTCTCTCTCTCTCTCTCTCTCTCTCTCTCTGTGTGTGTGTGTGTGTGTGTGTGTGTGTGTGTGTGTGTGTTCACACAGTCTTGTGCCAGGGCAAACCTGTGGTACTGAGATACAACGTGTAGGACTCGGTTCTCTCCCTCCACCACTTGGGTCTGAGGCACCAAAGTCATATTGTCAGGCTGTGCAAAAAGTGCCCACTGCCTTACCAGACCATCAAATGAAATATTTTAAAAGAGGCAATGTGTCTAGAAACTAGAAAATTACTTATGACAAATGACTCATAAGCAGAATATGAAATATATTTGTTTTAAATAAAAAACAAATTTAAAAAAGAAACAAACAACCCCATGGAAATATTAGTAAAAGCTTATGGCCAGTGTTTCACAGAAGAAACACATCCATGATGATGTTCTCAGCCTCAGAAATGGTATAAGTGTTTAAGACAAGAAGACAGAAAGACGGCAAGAATGAAGGAATCCGAAGGTACAAAGAAGTAGTGCCTACAGAAATCACAGAAATGTCTGACCTGCACTGTTCCTCAGAGCGAAACCCTGAGCTGGAGATGACTCAACTGCTAAAGCACTCACTTTACACGAGGACCTGAGTTCAACTGCCCAAATGCCTCAGGCATGGTAGTGTGCCCTTGGAATCCCAGAACAAGGGACAGGAGACAGAATGATCTCTGAGTTCATTGGCCAGCCAGTCTAACCGACTTGGTAGGCTTCAGGACAATGACAAATCCTGTCTAAAAGGAAGTGGGTTGTGTTCTTGAGAATGACACCACACTCAAAATTGTGCACGTGCACATGTGCTTGCACACATACACATTTTAAAAAGAATAAAAACCAAGAAAGAGCCAAAATATTAAATCATAGGAAAACAGATGAATTAGTATTTTTCTATTTATACAATGGGCTCTTATAAAACAATTTAAGACAAATGTATTATACATGGTAGGAGAAATTCCTATAAAGACAATAGTGATTACAGGAAGAAAATCCAAGGGAAGATCTTTGCTAAATTAAATCGTAAAGAATTGAGCTTGCCAAATAGATTCTAACAGAATGTGGCACCTAGGTAGACAGCCACTCAAGCATGGTGATTCTCCAGCTGGAGATGAACAGTTCCATGGTGAAACATTCCCCAGTTCCGGTTAGGCCCAGGCTTCCTCCATTCTCAGCATTGTGAAGCAGGAGGAAAGCAGAGGGAGAACGAGAGCCAAGCTGTTTTATAAGCTACAGCTCTATTTGAAAATAATAAAGTTGTTGAATTGGTCTGTTCGTGTATTTGTTTACAGAGGTAGGGTTAAACAATACAGTCAGGCCAGCCTTGAACTCCTGGCCACAAAGAATCCTCCTGCCTCTGCCTGCTGAATAGCTAAGATTCCCAACAGCTCCACAGCTCTGAGCTAGATTTATTAGCATGGTAACAGTATGTGAAAAATTGGCATAAATAGAGATTTTTTACCACTAGAAACATTCCTATACTCTATTCGTTATATCATTCTGCTTTGGTGTTATCAATAAATTGGCACCAGAAAAGCAAATGTTACTTTAAAGTAATTTTCTCTTAGTACACTTAGGCACTATTCTGCTCGCCACACCCTAACATCATTAGAAACCTCTTGGTTTTCCTCATTGCAGAACAAGAGCATAGGGCTGACTAGGATGCTCTGCAGCTTGTTGACCTAGCTCTTTTCTGAACTGATCCAAGTCATGGAGTCTAAGAAAGTGTACACTGAATAAGAAGTCAAAGCAATTATAAGATTTTCTTTCAGAACTGATTATTATTCTTAAAGCGTGTGATTTGAAAATCTAATATAAAGTACGGTAAAGTAGACATTCCGAGAAACCATTTCTGGTACATTACAAAGGAAAATGAAGAAAGGGAGGGAAGGTGAGTATAATATAATGTACGACTGAGTTGGCAGAAAGAGAAGAATTCCTCCGAAGCCAGAAGAACAAAGTGCTTACCCGTAAAGGAACCAGGCTCCGAAGCTGAGTTTGCCAGGGCTCTATGCCTGGTCCTGGAGGCCTGGATCCTGGATTGTAATGGAGAGATGGCTATAGACCAGAGTCTAAAAAACACAAGCTTGAGAACAGGGCTTACTTCCTACCAGGAGGAAGGAGTTGATAAAGAAAGGCACAGGAAACTACAGAGGTGCTATTTCCGCTCCATCACTAAGCTGAGCAGTGGGTACCCAGGGGTTCACTGCAATTTTGTTCTCTAAATTATGCATGGTTCTTTTAATAAAATTCTTTATTTTAAAATCAAACAACTACTGGCGTCAAAGCCATCTTGAAATATCAAGAATAATTCCAGTTTAGAAAATAATTCTTCATTTCTCATTTAGAAAAAAAGCACAGCTAATATGCTATGCTGGATAGTTCTATGTCGACTTGACACAAGCTTCAGTAATCCGAGAGAAGGGAACCTCAGTTTAGAAAATGCCTCCGTAAGATTGGGCTACAACATGACAGAGTTGGTCTTGTTGGGAAGGGTGGCATGAGCCACCCCTGAAGGCATGAGAGTGGGAGAACTTGTCCAGCCCTCTTGTCTGCCACGTGGTGGTGAGGGTGAGGGAAAGATGCCATCCCACCTTGCCCCCTTGCCAGCTATGGCAGTAGAGAGTACTTATCCAGCCCTTCACCAGCTGCATCACTTGGGAGAGTGGGCCCTGTACCTCTCCAGAGTAGCACAGTCAAACTGTGCTGGCAGGGGCACAGGTGAGCTGGCTCTGACGGTGTGAGTGTGGTAGAGCTGACCCCATTAGTTATCTGTCATGCAGAGGAATGGGGGGGAGCCCTGTAGCAGGTGGGAGAGCTAGTTCCGAGGTCATGAGAGCAAGAAAACTGGCCCTGTCCCTCACCAGCTTCAGCACTCTGTAGAGTGGTCCCTGCACCTCACCTGGACAATAGAGTAGAGCTGGCCCTGGCGATGTAGGTGCAGGTGAGCTGGCCTGAGGGCACGAGAGCAGGAGAATTGGCCCCACCCCTTGCTGCTTACTGCTTATGGTGAACTAGCCAGGGCAATCCTGGAGAACTCATTTTGGTGTTGAGGATGAGAGAGAACTGGCAAGCTGACCAGCCCAGCAACCATTCAGGGGCAGAGTTGGCCCATCCCAACATCCAATCTGTGATCTGCTGGAGAGTAGGGTAAGGATCCAGTCCTGTAGTCCCAAAGTAGCAGGACCTCCATGACAAAGGAAAACAACAAGCTATCCAAGAGCTCCAGTGAGTCAGTGGTAGTGTAGCAGAAACCAGAGGTCCAGACTAATGTCAAATTACTTGCAAGTAAAGAAGTACAGACTAAAGAGCATACTGAGTCATTGTGTCACCCTGACACTTCCACAAGTATTTTCTGATTTTTCTTTTAAGTAAAAAGTAAATTTAGAAAAAAATATTATTGGACAGCAGGCAAATCTGTAGAGCATTTTCTTAACTAGTGTTTGAGAGGAGGCAGCCCATTCTGGGTGGTGCCATCTCTGGGCTCTTGGTCTTGTGTTCTATAAGAAAGCAGGCTGACTTAGCCATAATGAGCAAGCCAGTAAGCAGCACCTCTCCATGGCCTCTGCATTGGCTCCTGCTTCCCAGTTCCAGCCTGTTTGAGTTCCTGTCCTGGTTTCCTTCAGTGATGAACAGGGATATGAAACTGTAAGCCAAATAACCCCTTCCCTCCCCATGTTGATTTGGTCATGGTTATTTCATTACAGCAATAGTAACCCTAACTAAGACAAATGCTGACGTATCTGTACTTCTAAAGTCATCATGAGAGGCGTGCCTTAATGTCACTTCCATAACCTCCCATGCCACATAAAGATGTCTCAGCAGGTAAAGGTGGTGACTGACAAGCCTGAGGACCTAAGTTGGACCCACAAAGGTGGGTGGAAAAGATAACTCACACAAATTGTCTTCTGAATTCCATATGTGTGCATTCCACACAACCCCCTGTACTGGATAGTTTTATGCCAACTTGACACAAATCAAAGTTATCAGAGGGGAAAGAACCTCCACTGAGAAAATGCTTCCATGAGCTCAGGCTTTATAGGCAGGCTTGCTGGGCATTTCTTAATTAGTGATTGATGGGAGTGGGCCCAGTCCATAGTGGATGGGGCCATCCCTGGGGTGATGATCCTGGGTTCTATAAAAAAGCAAGCTGAGCAAAGCATGATAAATAAGCAAGCAGCAAGCAGCACCCTCCATGGCCTCTGTGTCAGCTCCTGCCTCCAGGTTTCTGCCTTGCTTGAGTTCCTATCCTAATTTTTTGATGATGAATTGTGATACAGAAGCAAAAGCTGAATAAACCCTTCCTTCCCCAAGTTGTTTTGCTCATAATGTTTCATCATTATGATAATAGTGGATTTTTTTAATTTAAAAAAAATGATGAAAAAGTTAAGTTTGTGTACCAGTGAAAAACACACTAGTGATCCCAGCACTGGACACCTGAGGCAGGAGGACCTTCAGTTCAAGGCCTACCTTGATTATACAGTAAAACCCTGCCTGGTAGTAGTGACACATACCTTTAATCCCAGCCTGGTCTATGGAATGAGTTCCAGAACAGCCAGAGCTAAACAGAGAAACCCTGTCTCATTGCATGGCCATGGAACCCTGCCCCCAACCCCAGCAGAATGCTGCTAGTCACGTCCAGATGACACCAGTCAGGAGAGATTTCAGTTGTTCAGGTGCAGGCCACAGCAGTCAGAACTGAGACACCCCTGCTGAATCAAAGGCCAGGTGAACTGCCAGAAGGCCAGTACCCAACTTGGACAGACTCCCTACTAACACAGACTGCCAGAAACCTAGGCCACAAAGACTAGAAAACCAAAGAGGAAACATAAACCAAGGAGCAAAACACCCATCCAACAAAGACAAACTCAGAAATCTGGGCCTAGACCTAACCATTCCAAATCCAGATGGCTAAATGCCAGTAAAAATATAGTCAACAACAGCAAGGGAAATAGGACACCAGCTATCCTAGAACAGCAAGATCTGAATATTTCAATGCAGCCAAAGCACAAACTGCCTTAAAAAATAAATTTATGAAGATAGCAGGAGTCCTTAAAGAGGAAATGAAAAACTCCCTGAAAGAAATTGAGGAAAAGACAACCAAAAATTGGAAGAAAACAACTAATCCTTAATGAATGCCAAGAAAGCAAGAAAAAAATCTAATGGGTGAAAGAAATTATTCAAGACATGAAAATCAAAATAGGAACAATAAAGAAAACACAAACTGAGGGAATTTAGGAAATGGGAAATCTGGATAAGAGAACAAAAGCCACAGACACAAGCATCACCAACAGAATATAAGAGATGGAAGAGAGAATCTCAGGCACTGAATATATGATAGCAAAAGTAGACTCATCAGTAAAATAAAATGGTAAATCTAAAAAAATCCTAACAAAAAAACATCAAGGAAATCTAGGATATCATGAAAAGACCAAACAAAAGAATAATAGGAATAGAAGAAGGAGAAGAATCCCAGCTCAAAAACCCAGGAAATATAGTTAACAAAATCATAGAAGAAAATTTTCTTAACCTAAAGAAGGACAAGCCTACAAAGGTACAAGAAACTTACAGAACACCAATTCAATTGGATCAGAAAAGAAAGTCCCGAAGTCACATAATGAAACCACTAAGCATACAGAACAAACAAAGAATATTCAAGGCTGCAAAGGAAAAAGGCCATGTAACATATAAAGACAGACCTATTAGAATTACAACACAGACTCTAAAAGTCAAACTGGTCAGATAGATGTCTTCCAGACTCTAAGAGACCACAGATACCAGTTCAGACTACTATACCCAGCAAAATTTTCAATCACCACAAATGGAGGAAACAAGATATTTCATGACGAAGTCAAATTTAAACAAATCTATCCCTACAGAAGGTAATAGAAGGAAACTCTAACCCAAGAAAGTTAATAACACTCACAAAAACATGAGCAAAATCCAAAGAAGGAAAACACACACACACACACACACACACACACACACTACCATAATCACCACCAACAACAAAATGACAGGAATTAAAAATCAGAGGTCAGTAATATCTCTCAATAACAATGGGCCTAATTTAAGGATAAAAAGACACAGGTTGACAAAAAGGATATGAAAACAGGATCCATCCCTCAGCTGCATACAAGAAACACACCTCAACATCAAAGATAGACATTACCTCAGAGTAAAGGGTTTGAAAAAGATTTTCCAATCAAATGAACCTAAGAACCAAACTGATAAAACTATCCTAATATTTTACAAAATAGACTTCAAACCAAAATCAATCAAAAGAGATGAAGAAGGATATTTCATACATATTAAAGAAAAAATCTGCCAGGATGACATCTGAGTTCTGAACTTCTATGCCCCCAAATACAAGGGAACCCATATTTGTCAAGAAAACATTGCTAAAACTTAAATTACACATCAAAACCCACACAATAATAATGGAAAACTTTAACATCCTACTCTCACCAATGGACAGGTTGATCAGATGGAAACTAAACAGAGAAAAGAACTAACAGATGTTATGATATAAATAGACCTAACAGATATCTATGGAACATGTTCCCCAACGACACACAAAAAAATACCTTCTTCTCGGCACCTCATGGAACCTTCTTCAAAAGTGACCATATACTCGGTCACAAAGTAAGTCTCAGCAGATATAAGGAAATTCAAATAACCTCCATTATCTTATCACACAAGCATGGATTAAAACTGAATTTCACAAATGACAGAAAGCTTACAAACTCATGGAAACTGGAAAAGTCTCTACTGAATCACCACTGGGTCAAGGGAGAAATAAATAAGCTAAAGACTTCATAAAATTCAATGAAAAAGAATGTGTAACATATGAAAAATTATGGACCACAATGAAAGTGATGCTAAGAAGAAAGTTCATAGCACTAAGTGTTTTTATAAAGAAATCAGAGAGATCTCATAACAGTATCACTGAAAACTCTGGAACAAAAAAGAAGCAAATGCATGAAAGAGGAGTAGACAGCAGAGAGTAATAAAACTTGAAGCTGAAATCAATAAATAGAAACAAAAAGAATAATACAAAGACCCAACGAAGAAAACAGTTAGTTCTTTGTGAAAATCAACAAGATAGACAAACCGTTATCAAACTATCCAAAAGGCAGAGAGCGAATATTCAAATTAACAAAATCAGAAATGAAAAGGTGAACATAGCAATAGACCCAGGAGGAGTAGAAGACTGGAAATAATCAAACTGAGGACTGAAATCAACAAAATAGAAAAACAGAAAACAATCCAAAGAATCAATGAAACAA